>JAYJMM010000056.1:0-499078 GCA_037349105.1 Limnomonas spitsbergensis
CCCTCCCCTCTTACAACCCCTCTTCTCTTCCCACCCCTCCCCTCTTCACATCCCTCCCCTCTTCCACCCCTCCCCTCTTCACACCCCTCCCCTATTCCCACCCCTCCCCTCTTCCATCCATCCCTCCCCTCTTCACATCCCTCCCCTCTTCCCACCCCTCCCCTCTTCCCACCCCTCCCCTCTTCCCACCCCTCCACTCTTCCAACCCTCCCCTCTTCCACCCCTCCCCTCTTCCCACCCCTCCCCTCTTCCCACCCCTCCCCTCTTCACATCCCTCCCCTCTTCCAACCCTCCCCTCTTCCCACTCCTCCCCTCTTCCCACCCCTCCCTTCTTCCCACCCCTCCCCTCTTCCAACCCCTCCCCTCTTACAACCCCTCCCCTCTTCCAACCCTCCCCTCTTCACACCCCTCCCCTCTTACACCCCTCCCCTCTTCCACCCCTCCCCTCTTCCCACCCCTCCCCTCTTCCCACCCCTCCCCTCTTCCAACCCTCCCCTCTTTACACCCCTCCCCTCTTCCAACCCTCCCCTCTTCCCACCCCTCCCCTCTTCCCACCCCTCCCCTCTTCCCACCCCTCCCCTCTTCTCACCCCTCCCCTCTTCCCAACCCTCCCCTCTTCCCACCCCTCCCCTCTTCACACCCCTCCTCTCTTCACACCCCTCCCCTCTTCCCACCCCTCCCCTCTTCACACCCCGCCCCTCTTCCAACCCTCCCCTCTTCCCACCCCGCCCCTCTTCTCACCCCTCCCCACTTCACATCCCTCCCCTCTTCCCACCCCTCCCCTCTTCCAACCCTCCCCTCTTCCACCCCTCCCCTCTTCCACCCCTCCCCTCTTCCCACCCCTCCCCTCTTCTCACCCCTCCCCTCTTCCCACCCCTCCCCTCTTCTCACCCCTCCCCTCTTCCCACCCCTCCCCTCTTCCAACCCCTCCCCTCTTCCAACCCTCCCCTCTTCCAACCCTCCCCTCTTCCAACCCTCCCCTCTTCCAACCCCTCCCCTCTTCCAACCCTTCCCCTCTTTCAACCCTCCCCTCTTCCAACCCTCCCCCTTCCAACCCCTCCCCTCTTCCAACCCTCCCCTCGTCCAACCCTCCCCTCTTCCAACCCCTCCCCGCTTCCAACCCTCCCCTCTTCCCAACCCTCCCCTCTTCCAACCCCTCCCCTCTTCCAACCCTTCCCCTCTTCAACCCTCCCCTCTTCACATCCCTCCCCCTTCCAACCCCTCCCCTCTTCCAACCCTCCCCTCTTCCAACCCTCCCCTTCCAACCCTCCCCTCTTCCAACCCCTCCCCTCTTCCAACCCTCCCCTCTTCCAACCCCTCCCCTCTTCTCACCCCTCCCCTCTTCCCACCTCTCCCCTCTTCCCAACCCTCCCCTCTTCCCACCCCTCCCCTCTTCACACCCCTTCCCTCTTCCAACCCCTTCCCTCTTCCAACCCCTCCCCTTTTTCTAACCCATCCCCTCTTCCCACCCCTCCCCTCTTCCCACCCCTCCCCTCTTCACATCCCTCCCCTCTTCCCACCCCTGCCCCTCTTCCCAACCCTCCCCTCTTCCAACCCTCCCCTCTTCCACCCCTCTCCTCTTAACATCCCTACCCTCTTCCCACCCCTCCCCTCTTCACATCCCTCCCCTCTTCACATCCCTCCCCTCTTCACATCCCTCCCCTCTTCCCACCCCTCCCCTCTTCTCACCCCTCCCCTCTTCACATCCCTCCCCTCTTCCCACCCTTCCCCTCTTCTCATCCCTCCCCTCTCCCCACCCCTCCCCTCTTCACACCCCTCCCCTCTTACAACCCCTCCCCTCTTCCCACCCCTCCCCTCTTCACACCCCTCCCCTCTTCCAGCCATCCCCTCTTCCCACCCCTCCCCTCTTCTTACACCTCCCCTCTTCACATCCCTCCCCTCTTCCAACCCTCCCCTCTTCCCACCCCTCCCCTTTTCACACCCCTCCCCTCTTACAACCCCTCCCCTCTTCGCACCCCTCCCCTCTTCCCACTCTTTCCCTCTTCACATCCCTCCCCTCTTCCCACCCCTCCCCTCTTACAACCCCTCCCCTCTTCGCACCCCTCCCCTCTTACAACCCCTCCCCTCTTCCAACCCTCCCCTCTTCCCACCCCTCCCCTCAAGTCCTTTTCACATCCCTCCCCTCTTCCACCCCTCCCCTCTTCCACCCCTCCCCTCTTCCAACCCCTCCCCTCTTACAACCCCGCCCCTCTTCCCATCCATCCCCTCTTCCCACCCCTCCCCTCTTCCAACCCCTCCCCTCTTCCCACTCCTCCCCTCTTCCCACTCCTCCCCTCTTCCAACCCCTCCCCTCTTCCCACCCCGCCCCTCTTCCAACCCTCCCCTCTTCCCACTCCTCCCCTCTTCCAACCCCTCCCCTCTTCCCACCCCTCCCCTCTTCCCACCCCTCCCCTCTTCCAACCATCCCCTCTTCCAACCATCCCCTCTTCACACCCCTCCCCTCTTACAACCCCTCCCCTCTTCCCACCCCTCCCCTCTTCACACCCCTGCCCCTCTTCCAACCCTCCCCTCTTCCCAACCCTCCCCTCTTCCACCCCTCCCCTTTCACATCCCTCCCCTCTTCTCACCCCTCCCCTCTTCCAACCCTCCCCTCTTCACATCCCTCCCCTCTTCCCAACCCTCCCATCTTCCCACCCCTCCCCTCAAGTCCTTTCCATCTACCAAATTATGCCACACAACAGCTCCCACACCCTCCTCCTTTCAAGCAGGGTTGCCCAGTACGACCGTTTGGGTCCTAATCCCGTACGACCGTTCCCGTACCGTTTCGCACCGTTTAACAACACCGTACCGTGTTAAAACACCGTATCGGCCATTTTCTTACCTGTCCGGCCATACTCGTATTCGTACCGTACCATACCGTGTCACCGCACCGTATTTCTGTACAGGGTAACCCTGCCCACCACCTGCCCACCACCTGCCCACCACCTGCCCACCACCTGCCCACCACCTGCCCACCACCTGCCCATCACCTGCCCACCACCTGCCCACCACCCTGCCCACCACCTACCCTCCACCTGTTATATTATTCCCCAAAGCGGCTCCCACACCCTCCTCCCTCCCATAATGGTAACGGCGCGGATGTGGCTACGGCCCCAGGCTGCGCTGTTTTCATAACCTCCACGCCCTCCACGCCCTAGCTTTCTTTCTTTACCCCCCCCCCCTCCCCTTTAAGTCCCTTCTACCTGCCGATGCTGCCCATGTGCAGGTGAGGATGTGAGCGGCATGCCCGCATTTTGTCGGCCCTGGGAGGAGGGTGGGATTGGATTTGACTACCGCCTGCAGGTATGACAGTGAGTGATGTCAGTGGGGTGACTGTGAGTGGTGGCGGTGAGTGGTGTGACTGGGTGACGTGACTGGGTGGTGCATGCGAGTGGTGCAATTCAATGGTGTAAGTGAGTGGTATATGTGAGCGGTGGCGATGAGTGGTGCAAGTGAGTGGTGTCCGTGAGTTGTGCAAGTGAGTGGTGTCCATGCGTGGTGGCGATGAGTGGTGCACGTGAGTGGTGGCGATGAGTGGTGCACGTGAGTGGTGCATGTGAGTGGTGCATGTGAGTGGTTCATGTGAGTGGTGCAAGTGAGTGGTGCAAGTGAGTGATGCATGTGAGTGGTGCATGTGAGTGGTGCATGTGAGTGGTGCATGTGAGTGGTGCAAGTGAGTGGTGCATGTGAGTGGTGCATGTGAGTGGTGCAAGTGAGTGGTGCAAGTGAGTGGTGCAAGTGAGGTATACAAGTCTAGTCCGATTTGAAAGAATATGAACGCCATAAGGTAAGGGACGGCGTCGCAATCCCAATCGGTTGGCTTTGATTACTTATATCCAAAATATCTCATATCCGAAATATCCAAAATATTTCTAATCACATATCCAAAATATCTCATACTGTTTGTTCGTAACCTCTTTCAGATCGATAGTCATTGCAGGCAAATGGCCACGGGCCATGAAGACCCCATATTCCCCTAGATCTCCTAGATCTCATAGATCCACTATATATCATAGAGGAAACCCCCCTTCTTTTAAATGACCATTGCGGACAAATGGATTCAGGTCCTCTAGATCCCTTAGATCCCCTAGATCTCTTAGATCCCCTAGATCCAAAGTCCCATTACATAAAGACCCCCTTTTTGTGCCCTTCCAGATGTCCAATGCAGACAAGTGGATCCTGGTCTTGAAGACCTTCTATATCCCTTAGATCTCCTAGATCTCCTAGATCTCCTATCTCTTAGGTCTCATTGAGAAGCATTCTCTGTTTTCACCCATCCCATTTTAGATAAGCACAAGTGTAGTAAATTCCTGAAGATCCTTGAAGCCTATAGGGGTTCCGCACTATGAAAGAAAGAAAGAAAGAAAGAGAGCTACGCCCTTTTAGGGCGTGGAGGTTAAGGAAACAACGCAGCTTGGGGCCGTAGCCACATCCGCGCCGTTACCAAATGCAGTCAGGTCCTGAAGACCCTTGAAGCCTATATATCCCATGTATCTATAAGACCCCTTATTTCTCCCAAATCCCATAGATCTCATAGATCTCCTAGATCTCCTAGAGACCCCCCCCTCTTTTTCGGATCTCACTTTTTAGATGGCCATTGTGGACAAGTGGATTCAGGTCCTCAAAACTCTTTAACCCTAAATACCCCCTGGATACTTAAGATCCCCTAGATTCCCTAGATCTCCTAGATCTCCTAGATCTCCTAGATCTCTACTCGCCTATAGAAGCAAACCCCACTTTGTTCCTATCTCATTTCAGATGGCGATTGCAGACAAGTGGATCCAGGTCCTCAAGGCCATTACAACCTATATATTCCCTAGATCCAGAAGACCCCTAGATCCGGAAGACCCCTAGATCCGGAAGACCCCTTACATCTCCTAGATCTACTAGAGACATGATCCCCTTTTGCTCCCATCCCACTTCAGATGGCCATTGCAGACAAGTGGATTCAAGTCCTGAAGAAACGCAGCGACTATGAGTGGGACATGAGTGACATCATACACACTCTGACCAACAGGTATGAACCCGGGACACAGGTATGAACCCGGGACACACAACACATTATCCATATTCTGGCCAGAGAGAAACTATGACCCTATAGGGGCGTGCGGGTTTAGGGAACAGCGCAGCTCGGGGCCGAGGCCACGCACTCTGGCCAAAAGAAAGAAAGAAAGAAAACTACGCCCTGCAGGGGCGTGAGGGTTAAGGAAACGGCGCGGCATGGGCCTAGGCCGCGTCCGCGCTGTTACCATTCACTTTCGCAAAGGTTGACGGGAAATCTATTGCTTCGTGGGTAGTGAGGGATTTCACACTTTTCCTTACTTTTCCCCACACTAAATTTGCCGGCGCTACTCGGGAGCTTGCGTGGGCTATGCTGAGAGCCCTAGCCAGGTGCTGGTGGGTGAAAAAATCATCGCACAAGGGCGAATGGAATATTATTATTTCCACACTCCTTAATTTCCCCACACTCAATTTTTAGGCGCGTCGAGCGGTCTCACGCCTCCTGCTTCGGCGGAGGAGTAGTCTTTCTTTCTTTCATAGTTTAAACAGACCATCATCGGTAGAGTATTAAACTCCTAATTCACCCAGTCCACATAAGCACTAGCACATCCCCTCTCAGCTGAGTCAGTTCCACACTTACGTCTCACACTCCCACCTGATCTGTTATTACATCTGACTAGCTGAGCAGCTGAGCTGCACGCTTGGATTCCGTGAGCTCTTGAAGTGCCAGTCCATCGGAAGGTAAACATATGACACGAATGAGGGATCCCCAAGCGTTATCCACGAGATTTCGAATGGGTAGTCCGAACATGACTGGCGTCTGTGCCCTATCTGTGCTCAAGAAAGAAAGAAAGAAAGCTACGCCCTATAAGGGCGTGGAGGTTAAGGAAACGACGCAGCTTGAGGCCGCCTATCTGTGCTCACAAACTCACAATTCATATGCATGTAAACACTCTTCAAGCAGCATAATGTGTGCGCGATGCATCGCTGCCAATGTGCAATGCACGAGTTGCTGGGCTTATCACTAGCAATGGTCGTGTCACTGTGTGGAATCTCAGCGCGGTCATTCCACACATACACAAGAAGTGTGGTTTTCAGTCGGTGCACCGTAGTGGACCGTAACGATACGTTATGTTACGATACGTTACGGGATTTTTGGCCCATACGGGCCGTATTCTGTGTCCCTGGTGGGCTATGCTGAGATCCACGACCAGGCACTGGTCGGGGACAAGACCAATGCATCAAGACAAAGAGTAAAGCTGTAATTATGAACACCCCTCATGTGGCATCACCCTTCCACACTGTTGCCCACTCTTTCTTGGCAGGCGTTATTTGGAAGCTTGCGTGGGCTATGCCGAGAGTCACGACCAGGCACTGCTCAGGGACAAGACGACCTCACAATTAGGACATACATAAGATTACTATATCTTGTTTGCACTTACATCCTTACTCCTCCCACACTTATAGGCGTTATTCCGAGGCATGCGTGGGCTATGCCGAGAGTCACGACCAGGCACTGCTCAGGGACAAGACGACCGCACAATTAGGACAAATATAAGATTACTATATCTTGTTTGCACTTACATCCTTACTCCTCCCACACTTATAGGCGTTATTCCGAGGCATGCGTGGGCTATGCCGAGAGTCACGACCAGGCACTGGTGGGCGACAAGACGATCGCACAATTAGGACATACATAAGATTACTATATCTTGTTTGCACTTACATCCTTACTCCTCCCACACTTATAGGCGTTATTCCGAGGCATGCGTGGGCTATGCCGAGAGTCACGACCAGGCGCTGGTGGGCGACAAGACGATCGCACAATTAGGACAAATATAAGATTACTATATCTTGTTTGCACTTACATCCTTACTCCTCCCACACTTATAGGCGTTATTCCGAGGCATGCGTGGGCTATGCTGAGAGTCACGACCAGGCGCTGGTGGGCGACAAGACGATCGCGCACTGGCTCATGGACAAGGACATCTACGACTGCATGGTGAGGGCTGTACGTCAGCTACATTTCAGCTACATATCAGCTACACGGCAGCTACATTTTAAGCACATCAGCTTCATGTCAGCTACATGTCAGCTACATCTACCGCATCCATTGCTCCCATGCTGAGGGCTGTGTGTCAGCTACATTTCAGCAAAATGTCAGCTACACACCCGCTATTTCCGGCTAAATTTCAGCAAAATGTCAGCTACACACACGCTATTTCCAGCTACATTTCACCTAAATGTCAGCTACACACCCGCTATTTCCAGCTACATTTCAGCTAAATGTCAGCTACACACCCGCTATTTCCAGCTACATTTCACCTAAATGTCAGCTACACACCCGCTATTTCCAGCTACATTTCAGCTAAATGTCAGCTACACACCCGCTATTTCCAGCTAAATTTCAGCTAAATGTCAGCTACACACCCGCTATTTCCAGCAACATTTCAGCTAAATGTCAGCTACACACCCGCTATTTCCAGCTACATTTCAGCTAAATGTCAGCTACACACCCGCTATTTCCAGCTACATTTCAGCTAAATGTCAGCTACACACCCGCTATTTCCAGCAACATTTCAGCTAAATGTAAGCTACACACCCGCTATTTCCTGCTACATTTCAGCTAAATGTCAGCTACACACCCGCTATTTCCTGCTACATTTCAGCTAAATGTCAGCTACACACCCGCTATTTCTAGCTACATTTCAGCTAAATGTCAGCTACACACCCGCTATTTCCTGCTACATTTCAGCTAAATGTCAGCTACACACCCGCTATTTCTAGCTACATTCCAGCTAAATGTCAGCTGCACACCCGCTATTTCCACCTACATTCCAGCTAAATGTCAGCTACAACGCAGGTAGTGTTTGACTGCAATTATGTACCTGCTTGATGGGTCCCATGGTGGCTGGCTCATGGAGAAGGACATATACGATTGCATGGTGAGGGCCATATGTCAGCGACATGCCAGCTACATTTCAGCTACATCTCAGCTACGTTTCAGATAGTGCTCGGCTACATTTATCTACCTTCTTGATTTGTCCCAAGGTGGCTGGTTGTGGACAAGGATATATATAACTGCTTGGTGAAAGCTCATGTTAGGCCTCAGCTACATTTCAGATAATTTTCAGGCAGTGCTCAGCTACCTCCTAGCCTATGGTCAGAGGCATCATGCAGGAACCCCTCCATGCTGCTTGGGATCAGCTACATGTCAGCTACAACCCAGCTTAAGTTCAGCAACAATCCAGTTACCTCCGAGCCTATGGTCAGAGGCATCATGCAATAACCTCCATGTCGCTTGGATCGGCTACATTTCAGCCACAAACCAGCTTAAGTTCAGCTACTGTTCAGCTACCGCCTAGCCTCTGGCTAGAGGCCTCCTGCAGAAGCCTTTATATTGCTTGAGATCAGCTACATTTCAGCCACAAACCAGCTTACGTTCGGCTACAATTCAGCTACCTCCGAGCCTATGGTCAGAGGCATCATGCAGGAACCCCTCCATGCTGCTTGGGATCAGCTACATTTCAGCCACAAACCAGCTTAAGTTCAGCTACAATTCAGCTACCTCCCAGCCTATGGTCAGAGGCATCATGCATGAACCTCCATGTCGCTTGGGATCAGCTACATTTCAGCCACAAACCAGCTTAAGTTCAGCTACAATTCAGCTACCTCCCAGCCTATGGTCAGAGGCATCATGCAAGAACCTCCATGTCGCTTGGGATCAGCTACATTTCAGCCACAAACCAGCTTAAGTTCAGCTACAATTCAGCTACCTCCCAGCCTATGGTCAGAGGCATCATGCAAGAACCTCCATGTCGCTTGGGATCAGCTACATTTCAGCCACATCCCATCAGACGGTGAAATGGTATTCAGCTACAGCCCAGCGTTAGTTCAGCTACACTTAAGCTACCACCTCGGCTCTGACCAGAGGCCCCACCCCTCAGGACCCTCGATGTCTCTGGGATCAGCTACATTTCGGCTATAACCCAGCTTACGTTCAGCTACACTTCAGCTACCTCCTAGCCTCTGACTATTGTCCATTGGGGTTGAGCCTGCGGAAGGCAGAGAAAAAGGATACGGACCGATATGGTACGGTACGGTATGGTACGATACGGTACGATATGGTACGATACGGTACGATATGGTACGATATGGTACAATGCGGTACGATATTGTACGATACGGTATGATATGGTACAATGCGGTACGATATGGTACCGTACGGTACGATACAGTACGATACGATACAATACGATGCAGTCCATTTTTTGCCCCCAAGCAGGCCGTATCTTGCATCACTGGCGGAAAGGTATCGATGCGGATGTGCCTTTTGCCCCGTGCTGCGCTGCCACTTGCGCTCTCACACCCAGTAGAAGAGGGGTAGAGAGGAAGAGGGGTGGAGGGCTGGAGGGTGGAGGGGTAGAGGGGTGGAGGGGTAGAGGGGTAGAGGGGTGGAGGGGTGGTGGATGGAGGGTTGCAGATGGCCCCTTGCTTTGGCCCCCAGAGTCCTGTCGTGGATCGGGGCATTGCTCTGCACAAGATGATCCGCCAGATCACCATTGCACTGTATATTATTATTTAAATCCATACATGAATTTGAATTTAAATTCGAATCGCTGCAGACGGCCCCTTGCTTTGGCCCCCAGAGTCCTGTCGTGGATCGGGGCATTGCTCTGCACAAGATCCGCCAGATCACCATTGCACTGTATATTATTCAAATGCATACATGTGTTTGAATTTAAATTCGATTCGCTGCAGGCGGCCCCTTGCTTTGGCCCCCAGAGTCCTGTCGTGGATCGGGGCATTGCTCTGCACAAGATGATCCGCCAGATCACCATTGCACTGTGTATTATTATTCAAATCCATACATGAATTTGAATTTAAATTCGAATCGCTGCAGGCAGCCCCTGGCTTTGGCCCCCAGAGTCCTGTCGTGGATCGGGGCATTGCTCTGCACAAGATGATCCGCCAGATCACCATCGCGTTGGGAGGGGAGTCCTACCTCAACTTCATGGGAAATGAGTTTGGTGAGTACAGTAGGGTTTAGGGTTTTGGTTTGGGGTTTATTGTTTAGGGTCTAGGTGGCGACTGGCGAGCTTTACCACCATTGTGCTGGGAGGGGAGTGCTACCTCAACTTCATAGGAAATAAGTTTGGTGAGTTACGGTATATTATAATTTGTTTTATTAACAATAATAATAATAATAATAATAATACGTTTGTTTCCCCTGGGATCAATTTCCAGGAGGGGAATCCTACCTCAACTTCACGGGAAAGAGGTTGGTGAGTACACGCTACTCAAGCATTTAAAATGCATCTATGATGATACAAATTTCTGTCATATATTTATACATTGACCTCGAGAGCTGCTTCCTGGATTTTGAATATTTTGATAAATGTATTGCCTTAATAAATAAATTCAACAACCCAAAATTTGTCATCGTAATTTGTCATTATAATTTGTCATCGTAATTTGTCATCGTAATTTGTCATCATAATTTGTCATCGTATTTTGTCATCATAATTTGTCATCAAAATTTGCAATCGTAATTTGTCATCGAAATTTGCCATCGTAATTTTGTCATCGTAATTTGTCATCATAATTTGTCATCGTAATTTTTCATCATAATTTGTCATCATAACTTGTCATCATAACGTGTAGCATTTCCCTCCCTCAATTCACAGGCTCAGATAAATTAGGTTTATTGCGTGCCGCTCACCCCGAGAGGAGGTTAAGGAGACAGCGCAGCTTGGGGCCGCATCAACATCCGCGCCGTTACCAAATAAATGTCCAGATGAATTGTTTGTATTGCCGCAGGTCACCCCGAGTGGATCGACTTCCCGCGCGTGGACACGTACGACACCTCCACAGGCGCCTTCATTCCAGGCAAGGAAATACACAAATGAATGCTTATGATGTACATACATTGCGGTGGACACGTACGGCACCGCCACGGGCGCCTTCTTACCATGTAATGCAAATATTAATAGTATTAAATTACTAGAAAATGCACAAGTTATTTATTAATTTAAAAGAGAGTAAGGTAGGACCCAAATTAAAAGGCCCTTTAATCAACGCGTTTTTAGGCATTTTTTAAGAACCTATACAAACAATGGAAAACAGATTTTGCAATTATTTGTTAAAAAACTGCAAATGTTAAAGAGGAAAAAAAGACAGAAGAAAAGAAAAGAGCGATTTGTTTATTTAATGTATTCATAATATTTAATATATTGTAATTTAATATATTAAGTATTTCTTAGAGCAGTTTTTTAAATAAAGTAAGGTGGACACGTCCGACCCCTCGACAGGCTCCTTCATACAGGATACGGAAGGGATGAATGCACTGATGACAACTTGACCACAAATTACTCGAAAATGCATGTATGATGTAAATGAAATGATGGTAATGGTGCGGATGTGGCTTCGGCCCCGAGCTGCGCTGTCCCCTTAACCTAGGGGGGGGCGTAGTTTTATTTCTTTCTTTCTGTACATGAAATGCGGTGGGGACACGTACGGCCTCTTCACTTCAAACCCTTCATACCGGAAAGCATTACGACACCTTGAGCCCTGTCATGGCTATCCCACCCAAAAAGTACGGGCAGCCTCATCAGGGTCGACACTGGCGGCCAAGGAAGCGATCACCCTCAGCGGGATGCACAGACATCCCTGTCACTGATGCTGTCCGTGTTGAACCTTGGGATTCAGGTGGGACCTTGTTGTTGGTGAGGAGGCTGGAGGGCTACCTCATTCTCCTCCCCCCCCAGCCTCCTCCCCCCCCAGCCTCCCCCCCCCCCCCCAGCCTCCTCCCCCCGTCCCAGCCTCCTCCCCCCCCAGCCTCCCCCCCCCCCAGCCTCCTACCCCCCCCCCAGCCTCCTACCCCAGCCCTAGCCCCCTCCCCCCCCCACAGCCTCCTCTCCCCGCCCCAGCCTCCTCCCCCCGTCCAAGCCTCCTCCCCCCGCCCCAGCCTCCTCCCCCCGCCCCATCCTCCTACCCCCGGCCCAGCCTCCTCCCCCCCCCCCCTGCCTCATTCTCCTCCCCCCAGACTCCTCCCCCCCCCCCAGCCTCATTCTCCTCCCCCCCAGCCTCCTCCCCCCCCTCCAGCCTCCCCTCCCCCCCCCAGCCTCCTCCCCCCCCCCCAGCCTCCTCTCCCCGCCCCAGCCTCCTCTCCCCACCCCAACCTCCTCTCCCCGCCCCAGCCTCCTCTCCCCGCCCCAGACTCCTCTCCCCGTCCCAGCCTCCTCCCCCCGCCGCAGCCACCTCCCCCTGCCCCAGCCTCCTCCCCCCGTCCCAACCTCCTCTCCCCGCCCCAGCCTCCTCTCCCCGCCCCAGCCTCCTCTCCCCGTCCCAGCCTCCTCCCCCCGTCCCAGCCTCCTCTCCCCGCCCCAGCCTCCTCTCCCCGCCCCAGCCTCCTCCTCCCGTCCGAGCCTCCTCCCCCCGTCCCAGCCTCCTCTCCTCCCGTCCCAGCCTCCTCTCCCCCCGTCCCAGCCTCCTCTCCCCCCGTCCCAGCCTCCTCTCCCCGTCCCAGCCTCCTCCCCCCGTCTCAGTCTCCTCCCCCCGTCCCAGCCTCCTCTCCCCGCCCCAGCCTCCTCTCCCCGCCCCAGTCTCCTCCCCCCGGCCCCAGCCTCCTCTCCCCGCCCAAGCCTCCTCTCCCCCCGTCCCAGCCTCCTCTCCCCGTCCCAGCCTCCTCCCCCCGTCCCAGCCTCCTCCCCCCGTCCCAGCCTCCTCTCCCCGCCCCAGCCTCCTCCCCCCGTCCCAGCCTCCTCCCCCCTGTCCCAGCCTCCTCCCCCTGTCCCAGCCTCCTCCCCCCGCCCGAGCCTCCTGTCCCTGCCCCAGCCTCCTCTCCCCGCCCCAGCCTCCTCCCCCCGTCCCAGCCTCCTCTCCCCGCCCCAGCCTCCTCTCCCCGCCCCAGCCTCCTCTCCCCGCCCCAGCCTCCTCTCCCCCCCCAGCCTCCTCTCCCCGTCCCAGCCTCCTCCCCCCCCCAGCCTCCTCTCCCAGCCCCAGCCTCCTACCCCCGTCCCAGTCTCCCCCCCCCTGTCCCAGCCTCCTCCCCCTGTCCCAGCCTCCTACCCCAGCCCCAGCCCCCCCTCCCCCTGCCCCAGCCTCCTCCCCCCGCCCCCGCCTCCTCCCCCCGCCCCAGCCTCCTACCCCCGCCCCAGCCTCCTCCCCCCGCCCCCGCCTCCTCCCCCCGCCCCAGCCTCCTCCCCCCGCCCCCGCCTCCTCCCCCCGCCCCAGCCTCCTCCCCCCGCCCCCGCCTCCTCCCCCCGCCCCAGCCTCCTACCCCAGCCCCAGCCTCCTCCCCCAGCCCCAGCCTCCTACCCCAGCCCCAGCCCCCCCTTGCGGTCTGGACAGCAAGACAGGAGCGTGGCGGGCTATCAGGGATTCATGGGGATGGCAGGGAGGCAGGCCCGGCCCATAATACTTTCTTGACGTCAGCTTTCCCCTTCGGTTTGCGGCTCGAAACATTCCCAAAGAGGGCATCTTGCATTCCCTATGCTCTATGGAATCAGTTGGGGGGGAAATGCGAAAATACAAATGGCTGAAACATATCTTTGTTATTTTTAATGAATAACCTCAGACACCTCCAGCGGGGCCTTCAGTCCGGGTAATGATGATGAAGCGTATTACGTACGGGCAGGTCCAATCTGCTGTTCCTAGGGATCCGTTGCCGCTGAGGGCATGGCAGAGTGTGTTTCACCTTAGGTCAGATTTGCATAGATCCAGAAGGTCCAGAAGATCCAAAAGATCCAGAAGATCCAGAAGATCCGGGTAGTTATAGAGGGCAGTGACTCCTCTCGGCTTGTGTCCACCCTTCCATACCTGATCCCTTACTTGTAAAAAAGGGGAAGAAAGCGTGGACCCGTACGGGCAGGTCCGATCACCTGTTCCTAGGGATCTGTTCAACATCACGATGGATTGGAAACCAAACGTAGTTCTTACTTCATACTTCCGGATCTAAGGATCTAAGGATCTAGGGATCTAAGAGATTAAGACACAAGTTTCTGGCAATAATATGCATTATGTAATTACATTACGGTAGACACCTAACGACACCACCAGCGGGGCCTTCAGTCCGGGCAGATAATAGATAATGACGATAAATGAATATACCGGGAAGTGTATTTAATATGTATTTAATATGTAAATGAATCACGGTGGACACGTATGACAGGTGTAAGCGGGGAAAACGTCTGGCGCTTCGTTGAATGTGCCCCGCAGAATGTCGTGGGCGGGCTATCCTTGGTAGCATAGAACTGCTGTGGGTCGAGCGGTCTCACCGTGGGAGGTCTTTCTTTCTTTCTATGATATAAATAAATTGCGGAGGACACCTAGCGACAAGCAGATGAACTACCTGCGTTCACTCACATAATAAAAATCTGTTCCACACTTCACGATTGTTTTCGACAAAGCAGTTCACACTTGTTGCGCTGCGCAGGTAATGGCGGTTCGTTGGACAAGTGTCGCAGGCGTTGGGACATCTGCGATAACGAGCAACTACGCTACAAGCAGATGGTGGCCTACGACCGCGCGATGACTCACCTGGACAAGGCCTTCGGGTACATCTCAGCCCCACACCAATGGTATGGAAAAGTGTGAAGTGTGAACAACAATGTGTGAAGTAATTGTGGGACTGGGGTTTAGGATTCTCTCGTTCAATGTGCTGGTCTTCCTTTTCGATGGTGGCCTACGACTGCGCAATGACTCACTTGGAGAAAGCCTTTGGGTGCATCTCGGCCCCACACCAATGGTATGAAAAAGTGTGAGGTGTTGACATAAATGTGAATTAACGGTGTGGTTGGGGTTAAGGATTTTCTCGTTGAGGTTGCTGGTCTTCCTTTTTGATGGTGGCACACAACCGTGTGATGACTCACTTGGAGAAAGCCATTGGGTGCATCTCGGTCCCACACCAATGGTGTGAAAAAGTGTGAAGTGTGAACATAATGTGTGTATGTGGAATGTTTGTGTGTGTGTTTGTCTGTGTACATGTGAGAAGGGGGTGGGGGGGAGGGGGGGGGGTATGGGGGGGTATTTTTTTACGGATATAGCGATAAGGGATACGAGAGTGTGTGTGTGGCTGGGGGAGGGGGGGGGGCTGTGTTGTACTCTATGCTGCTGTACGGGAAAATGTCCGTCAATGTCCTGTGATGCGAGGAAAATGAGGAGGGGCAGAGTGGTCCAGGTTACTCCTATCTTAAAAAAAAGTTTAAGGGGCAGCCGCATCATTAACCCTAAACCCTTGACCCTAACACCTTCAAACCCAAACACCTTAAACCCCACCTGTCCAAGGAGCCGGTGGCCTCATCGCCTGAAACCCTAAACCCTAAAACTTTGAAACCCTAAAACATTAAACCCTCAACCCTAAAACATTAAACCCTAAAACCTTGAACCCCACTCTAAAACTCCATGAACCATGCACGCTTAAGGCTCAATGCCGTGGTGTTGTGAGGGGAGAGGGGAGAGGGGAGGGGGGGGAGCGGGGGGAGAGGGGAGCGGGGGGGGGGGGGGGGGGGGGCAGACTGTGGAAATGTGTCTACCAGTTACTTGGTGTTGTGAGGGGAGAGGGGAGCGGGGGGGGGGGGGGGGGGGGGCAGACTGTGGAAATGTGTCTATAGCATTTGCCCGACACGGTAGCGGCGCGGATGTGGCTTCGGCCCAGGCTGCGCTGTTTCCTTAACTCTCTCAGAGGGGAGCGGGGTGGGGGGGGAGACTCATCCCCGCCATCCAAGACCTTTCATCCAAACCTTAACCCTTATCCCGCCTTTGCATTCTTAGGGTGAGCCGCCAAGAGGAGCTCGATGTGTGTGAGAGGGGGGACCTCATCGCCATGTTCAACTGCCTGTTACTTTAGCCCTTAATCCTAAATGAAGTGCCCCTATTTGCTTCCCCCCTTTGCGTTCAAAGGGTGAGCCGCCAAGATGAGTTCGATAAAGTGGTCGTGTGTGAGAGGGGGGACCTCATCTTCGTGTTCAATTTCCATCCGACCAACAGCTACACCGACTACCGTATCGGTTGCAAACTGCCCGGGGAATATAAGGTGAGGCGAGAGGGACAGGGGGGGGAAGGGGAGGGAGGGTGGAGGAGGGGGCAGGGGAGGGAAGAGGGGGGGGCAGGGGAGGGAAGAGGGGGAAGGGGGGGAGGGTGGTAAGGAGGTACAGGTTTTGGCAGGTGGGAAGGGAAGGATAACTGTATCGGTTGCAAGGGGAGGCAGGGGAGGGAGGAGGGGGGAGGGGGGGTGGCATGGGAGGGAGGAGGGGGGGGCAGGGGAGGGAAGAGTGGGAGGAGGGGGGGGGGGGGGGGGAGAGGAGGGGGGGGGAGGGGGGGTGGCAGGGGAGGGAGGAGGGGGGAGGGGGGGTGGCAGGGGAGGGAGGAGGGGGGAGGAGGGGTGGCAGGGGAGGGAGGAGGGGGGAGGGGGGGTGGCAGGGGAGGGAGGAGGGGGGGGGGGGTGGCAGGGGAGGGAGGAGGGAGGGGCAGGGGTGGCAGGGGAGGGAGGAGGGGGGAGGGGGGGTGGCAGGGGAGGGAGGAGGGGGGAGGGGGGGTGGCAGGGGAGGGAGGAGGGAGGGGCAGGGGAGGGAGGAGGGGGGAGGGGGGGTGGCAGGGGAGGGAGGAGGGGGGAGGGGGGGTGGCAGGGGAGGGAGGAGGGAGGGGCAGGGGAGGGAGGAGGGGGGAGGGGGGGTGGCAGGGGAGGGAGGAGGGAGGGGCAGGGGAGGGAGGAGGGGGGGGCAGGGGAGGGAGGAGGGGGGGCAGGGGAGGGAGGAGGGGGGGGCAGGGGAGGGAGGAGGGGGGAGGGGGGAGGGGGGGTGGCAGGGGAGGGAGGAGGGGGGAGGGGGGGTGGCAGGGGAGGGAGGAGGGGGGGGCAGGGGAGGGAAGAGTGGGAGGAGGGGGGGGGGGGGGGAGAGGAGGAGGGGGGAAGAGGGGGGGCAGGGGAGGGAGGAGGGGGGGCAGGGGGGGGAGGAGGCTGGCACAGGGGGGGGAGGCTGGGGCAGGAAGAGGAGGCTGGGGCGGGGGGGGGAGGCTGGGACAGGGGGGGAGGCTGGGTCAGGGACAGGAGGCTGGGGCGGGGAGAGGAGGCTGGGACAGGGAGAGGAGGCTGGGGCGGGGAGAGGAGGCTGGGGTGGGGAGAGGAGGCTGGGGGGGGAGGGAGGAGGCTGGGGCGGGGAGCGGAGGCTGGGGGGGGAGGGAGGAGGCTGGGGCGGGGAGAGGAGGCTGGGACAGAGGGGGGAAGCTGGGACAGGGGGGGGAGGCTGGGTCAGGGAGAGGAGGCTGGGGCGGGGAGAGGAGGCTGGGGCGGGGAGAGGAGGCTGGGGCGGGGAGAGGAGGCTGGGGGGGGAGGGAGGAGGCTGGGGCGGGGAGAGGAGGCTGGGACAGGGGGGGGAGGCTGGGTCAGGGGGGGGAGGCTGGGTCAGGGAGAGGAGGCTGGGTCAGGGAGAGGAGGCTGGGGCGGGGAGAGGAGGCTGGGGCGAGGGGAGGAGGCTGGGGCGGGGAGAGGAGGCTGGGGCAGGGGGGGGAGGCTGGGTCAGGGGGGGGAGGCTGGGTCAGGGAGAGGAGGCTGGGTCAGGGAGAGGAGGCTGGGGCGGGGAGAGGAGGCTGGGGCGAGGGAGGAGGCTGGGGCGGGGAGAGGAGGCTGGGGCGGGGAGAGGAGGCTGGGGCAGGGAGAGGAGGCTGGGGCAGGGGGAGGAGGCTGGGGCGGGGAGAGGAGGCTGGGGGGGGGAGGAGGCTGGGGCGGGGGGGGGAGGCTGGGACAGGGGGGGGAGGCTGGGTCAGGGAGAGGAGGCTGGGGCGGGGAGAGGAGGCTGGGGCGGGGAGAGGAGGCTGGGGGGGGGGGAGGAGGCTGGGGCGGGGAGAGGAGGCTGGGGCGGGGAGAGGAGGCTGGGGCGTGGGGAGGAGGCTGGGGGGGGGGGCAGGGGCATTGTTAAAATATCTTCCACACTTGTCAACACCCATTCCACACTGCATTCATACTCATCAGTTGGTACTGAGCAGCGACGAGGAGCTCTTTGTGGGGTATGGCAACGTCACCAAGAACTTGGACATCACTTTTTACATTCTTTGTATGCATGCCCCTTATATCCTACCTCCACACTTATCAACACACATTCCACACTAAATGCGTACTTTGCCAGGTGGTTCTGAGCAGCGACAAGGAGGTGTTCAGGGGCTATCGCAACATCCCCAAGTATCTGGACGTTACCTTTCACACTTCCTTCACACCCCTGAAATTCCACATCCACACTTATCAACGCATTCCACACGGCACTCATACTTTGCCAGGTGGTTCTGAGCAGCGACGAGGAGGTCTTTGGGGGCTACCGCAACGTCACTAAGGATCTGGACGTTACATTTCACACTTCCTTCACTCCCCTGGCATTCCACATCCACACTTATCAACACATTCCACACGGCACTCATACTTTGCCAGGTGGTTCTGAGCAGCGACGAGGAGATCTTTGGGGGCTACCGCAACGTCACTAAGGATCTGGACGTTACATTTCACACTTCCTTCACACCCCTGGCATTCCACATCCACACTTATCAACACATTCCACACTGCACTCATACTTTGCCAGGTGGTTCTGAGCAGCGACGAGGAGGTCTTTGGGGGCTACCGCAACATCACTAAGGACCTGGACATGACGTTCATATCGGCACGGGGCAGCCACGATGGGCGACCCAACTGCTTCCAGGTAATAAATGAAACAAATAAAAATTTAAATAATAAATGAAAGTTATAATTACAACAACACTACATACCCGGTCCAACTACTTCCATGTAATAAATAAAAGAAATAATAAAAAGTACCGTAAAGTACCGTAGTCACGGACGTGTTTCGTTGTTTTCGAATTTCGTTGTTGCTTAACAAGTCGCTGTTTTGGCGATCGTTTTGATTCGTTGCCCCTTAATGTGAAACAATCCAGTCAAAAACATTTTTACAGTCGATTTCGTTGCTCCCTGAAGAACGATCAAAACAACGAAATACGTCCTGGACTACGGTATCGTATCTGGTACTTGTCCAACTGCTTCCAGGTAAAAATAATTGATATAAAATGTTATATTAATAAAATAAACGTTATATTAATAAAATAACGCGTTCCCGGCACTACCCGCCACCGCGACCTGCAGAATATGTCTTTGCACCTCGTCTGCCATGGGACTTGTTTGTCTTCCCTGCGACCTCCACTTCCCTGCAACGGACACCGCCCCACTAGTATGTATGCAAGTGGGGGTGGGCCCTCTACGATGACACGCCACCGCGACCTGCAGTACCTGTCTTTGCACCTCATCTGCCACCGCGACCTGCAGAACCTGTCTTTGCACCTCGTCTGCCACCGCGACCTGCAGAACCTGTCTTTGCACCTCGTCTGCCACCGCGACCTGCAGAACCTGTCTTTGCACCTCATCTGCCACCGCGACCTGCAGTACTTGTCTTTGCACCTCATCTGCCACCGCGACGTGCAGTACCTGTCTTTGCACCTCATCTGCCACCGCGACCTGCAGTACCTGTCTTTGCACCTCATCTGCCACCGCGACCTGCAGAACCTGTCTTTGCACCTCATCTGCCACCGCGACCTGCAGTACCTGTCTTTGCACCTCATCTGCCACCGCGACCTGCAGCACCTGTCTTTGCACCTCATCTGCCACCGTGACCTGCAGAACCTGTCTTTGCACCTCATCTGCCACCGCGACCTGCAGTACCTGTCTTTGCACCTCATCTGCCACCGCGACCTGCAGTACCTGTCTTTGCACCTCATCTGCCACCGCGACCTGCAGTACCTGTCTTTGCACCTCGTCTGCCAACGCGACCTGCAGAACCTGTCTTTGCACCTCATCTGCCACCGCGACCTGCAGTACCTGTCTTTGCACCTCATCTGCCACCGCGACCTGCAGTACCTGTCTTTGCACCTCGTCTGCCACCGCGACCTGCAGTACCTGTCTTTGCACCTCATCTGCCACCGCGACATACAGAACCTGTCTTTGCACCTCGTCTGCCACCGCAGACTGCAGTACCTGTCTTTGCACCTCGTCTGCCACCGCGACTTGCAGTACCTGTCTTTGCCCCTCATCTGCCACCGCGACCTGCAGTACCTGTCTTTGCACCTCATCTGCCACCGCGACCTGCAGTACATGTCTTTGCACCTCATCTGCCACCGCGACCTGCAGAACCTGTCTTTGCACCTCATCTGCCACCGTGACCTGCAGAACCTGTCTTTGCACCTCATCTGCCACCGCGACCTGCAGTACCTGTCTTTGCACCTCATCTGCCACCGCGACCTGCAGTACCTGTCTTTGCACCTCATCTGCCACCGCGACCTGCAGAACCTGTCTTTGCACCTCATCTGCCACCGCGACCTGCAGAACCTGTCTTTGCACCTCATCTGCCACCGCGACCTGCAGAACCTGTCTTTGCACCTCATCTGCCACCGCGACCTGCAGAACCTGTCTTTGCACCTCATCTGCCACCGCGACCTGCAGTACCTGTCTTTGCACCTCATCTGCCACCGCGACCTGCAGTACCTGTCTTTGCACCTCGTCTGCCACCGCGACCTGCAGAACCTGTCTTTGCACCTCATCTGCCACCGCGACCTGCAGAACCTGTCTTTGCACCTCATCTGCCACCGCGACCTGCAGTACCTGTCTTTGCACCTCGTCTGCCACCGCGACCTGCAGTACCTGTCTTTGCACCTCATCTGCCACCGCGACATACAGAACCTGTCTTTGCACCTCGTCTGCCACCGCAGACTGCAGTACCTGTCTTTGCACCTCGTCTGCCACCGCGACTTGCAGTACCTGTCTTTGCCCCTCATCTGCCACCGCGACCTGCAGTACCTGTCTTTGCACCTCATCTGCCACCGCGACCTGCAGTACATGTCTTTGCACCTCATCTGCCACCGCGACCTGCAGAACCTGTCTTTGCACCTCATCTGCCACCGTGACCTGCAGAACCTGTCTTTGCACCTCATCTGCCACCGCGACCTACAGTACCTGTCTTTGCACCTCATCTGCCACCGCGACCTGCAGTACCTGTCTTTGCACCTCATCTGCCACCGCGACCTGCAGAACCTGTCTTTGCACCTCATCTGCCACCGCGACCTGCAGAACCTGTCTTTGCACCTCATCTGCCACCGCGACCTGCAGAACCTGTCTTTGCACCTCATCTGCCACCGCGACCTGCAGTACCTGTCTTTGCACCTCATCTGCCACCGCGACCTGCAGTACCTGTCTTTGCACCTCATCTGCCACCGCGACCTGCAGTACCTGTCTTTGCACCTCGTCTGCCACCGCGACCTGCAGAACCTGTCTTTGCACCTCATCTGCCACCGCGACCTGCAGAACCTGTCTTTGCACCTCATCTGCCACAACCGCGACCTGCAGAACCTGTCTTTGCACCTCATCTGCCACCGCGACCTGCAGAACCTGTCTTTGCACCTCATCTGCCACCGCGACATGCAGAACCTGTCTTTGCACCTCGTCTGCCACCGCGACCTGCAGAACCTGTCTTTGCACCTCATCTGCCACCGCGACATGCAGTACCTGTCTTTGCACCTCGTCTGCCACCGCGACCTGCAGAACCTGTCTTTGCACCTCATCTGCCACCGCGACCTGCAGTACCTGTCTTTGCACCTCATCTGCCACCGCGACCTGCAGAACCTGTCTTTGCACCTCATCTGCCACCGCGACCTGCAGTACCTGTCTTTGCACCTCGTCTGCCACCGCGACCTGCAGTACCTGTCTTTGCACCTCATCTGCCACCGCGACCTGCAGTACCTGTCTTTGCACATCGTCTGCCAACGCGACCTGTAGTACCTGTCTTTGCACCTCGTCTGCCACCGCGACCTGCAGTACCTGTCTTTGCACCTCGTCTGCCACCGCGACCTGCAGTACGTGTCTTTGCACCTCATCTGCCACCGCGACCTGCAGAACCTGTCTTTGCACCTCGTCTGCCACCGCGACCTGCAGTACCTGTCTTTGCACCTCATTTGCCACCGCGACCTGCAGTACATGTCTTTGCACCTCGTCTGCCACCGCGACCTGCAGTACCTGTCTTTGCACCTCGTTTGCCACCGCGACCTGCAGTACCTGTCTTTGCACCTCATCTGCCACCGCGACCTGCAGTACCTGTCTTTGCACCTCGTCTGCCACCGCGACCTGCAGAACCGGTCTTTGCACCTCATCTGCCTCCGCGACATGCAGAACCTGTCTTTGCACCTCGTCTGCCACCGCGACCTGCAGTACCTGTCTTTGCACCTAGTCTGCCACCGTGACCTGCAGTACCTGTCTTTGCACCTCGTCTGCCACCGCGACCTGCAGTACCTGTCTTTGCACCTCGTCTGCCACCGCGACCTGCAGTACCTGTCTTTGCACCTCGTCTGCCACCGCGACCTGCAGAACCTGTCTTTGCACCTCATCTGCCACCGCGACCTGCAGAACCTGTCTTTGCACCTCATCTGCCACCGCGACCTGCAGAACCTGTCTTTGCACCTCGTCTGCCACCGCGACCTGCAGAACCGGTCTTTGCACCTCGTCTGCCACCGCGACCTGCAGTACCTGTCTTTGCACCTTGTTTGCCACCGTGACCTGCAGTACATGTCTTTGCACCTCGTCTGCCACCGCGACCTGCAGTACCTCTCTTTGCACCTCGTCTGCCACCGCGACCTGCAGTACCTGTCTTTGCACCTCGTCTGCCACCGCGACCTGCAGTACCTGTCTTTGCACCTCGTCTGCCACCGCGACCTGCAGTACCTGTCTTTGCACCTCGTCTGCCACCGCGACCTGCAGAACCTGTCTTTGCACCTCGTCTGCCACCGCGACCTGCAGTACCTGTCTTTGCACCTTGTCAGCCACCGCGACCTGCGGTACCTGTCTTTGCACCTCGTCTGCCACCGCGACCTGCAGTACCTGTCTTTGCACCTCGTCTGCCACCGCGACCTGCAGTACCTGTCTTTGCACCTCGTCTGCCACCGCGACCTGCAGTACCTGTCTTTGCACCTCGTCTGCCACCGCGACATGCAGTACCTGTCTTTGCACCCTGTCTGCCATGGGACTTGTTTGTCTTCCCAACTTCTCCTTTTTCTCCTTTATTTTGTGTTCCCTCTTCCTTTGTGTTTTGTATTTTCTCCCATCCGAACACTTGGGTGCCCATTACTGAGCATGGGCTAGAGGTGCAACGTCATTGACCTTGCACCTTGTACATGCGTAGGTGTATGCTCCCTCCCGCACCGTCGTGGTCTACGCTCCGGCCGAGTTTGCTGACAAGGATGCTGACCGAAGAGGTCATGGTATCCCTGGCCTCGGTGTGCAGGGGCTCGGACCTTATTATGCCCGCTGAATGCCTTGAACGAACTATCCTACCAATGAACTTGGATAGAGCTGATGTGGGTCGAGTGGCTGTCACGCGACCTGCTTCGGCGGAGGAGGAGTCTTTCTTTCTTTTTTGCCCGCTGAGCGATGCAGGGGCTAAGCAGAAAGGAAGGAGCTACACGGGCTGAGGGATGCAGGGGGTCGGATTTTATTATGCCCGCTGAGCGATGCAGGGGCTAAGCAGAAAGGAAGGAGCTACACGGGCTGAGGGATGCAGGGGGTCGGATTTTATTATGCCCGCTGAGCGATGCAAGGTCTAGGCAGAAAGGAAGGAGCTACACGGGCAGAGGGATGCAGGGGATCGGATTTTATCATGCCCGCTGAGCAATGCAAGGTCTAGGCAGAAAGGAAGGAGCTACACGGGCTGAGGGATGCAGGGGATCGGATTTTATTATGCCCGCTGAGCAATGCAAGGTCTAGGCAGAAAGGAAGGAGCTACACGGGCTGAGGGATGCAGGGGATCGGATTTTATTATGCCCGCTGAGCGATGCAGGGGCTAAGCAGAAAGGAAGGAGCTACACGGGCTGAGGGATGCAGGGGGTCGGATTTTATTATGCCCGCTGAGCGATGCAGGGGCTAAGCAGAAAGGAAGGAGCTACACGGGCTGAGGGATGCAGGGGGTCGGATTTTATTATGCCCGCTGAGCGATGCAGGGGCTAAGCAGAAAGGAAGGAGCTACACGGGCTGAGGAATGCAGGGGATCGGATTTTATTATGCCCGCTGAGCAATGCAAGGTCTAGGCAGAAAGGAAGGAGCTACACGGGCTGAGGGATGCAGGGGATCGGATTTTATTATGCCCGCTGAGCAATGCAAGGTCTAGGCAGAAAGGAAGGAGCTACACGGGCTGAGGGATGCAGGGGGTCGGATTTTATTATGCCCGCTGAGCAATGCAAGGTCTAGGCAGAAAGGAAGGAGCTACACGGGCAGAGGGATGCAGGGGATCGGATTTTATTATGCCCGCTGAGCAATGCAAGGTCTAGGCAGAAAGGAAGGAGCTACACGGGCTGAGGGATGCAGGGGGTCGGATTTTATTATGCCCGCTGAGCAATGCAAGGTCTAGGCAGAAAGGAAGGCGCTACACGGGCTGAGGGATGCAGGGGATCGGATTTTATTATGCCCGCTGAGCAATGCAAGGTCTAGGCAGAAAGGAAGGAGCTACACGGGCTGAAGGATGCAGGGGGTCGGATTTTATTATGCCCGCTGAGCAATGCAAGGTCTAGGCAGAAAGGAAGGAGCTACACGGGCTAAGGGATACAGGGGGGCGGATTTTATTATGGGGCTCGGACCGTATTATGCTCGCTAAGAGGTGCGGGGGCTAGCCAGAAAAGAATGAGCTGCATGGGTTGAGGGATGCAGGGGATGGACAGAAAAGAATGAGCCGCACGGGCTGAGGGATGCAGGGGATGGACAGAAAAGAATGAGCTCCACGGGCTGAGCGATGCAGGGGATGGACAGACAAGATGGGAGCTGCACGGAGTTAGCGATGCAGGGGATGGACAGAAAAGAAGGGGGTTACATGGGCTGAGCGATGCAGGGGATGGACAGAAAAGAAGGGAGTTGCACGGGCTGAGCGATGCAGGGGATGGACAGAAAAGAAGTGGGTTGCATGGGCTGAGCGATGCAGGGGGTGGACAGAAGAGAAGGGAGTTGCACGGGCTGAGCGCTGCAGGGGATAGACAGAAGAGAAGGGGTTGCGGGGGCTGAGCGATGCTGGGGATGGACAGAAAAGAAGGGGGTTGCATGGGCTGAGCGATGCAGGGGATGGACAGAAAAGAAGGGAGTTGCACGGGCTGAACGATGCAGGGGATGGACAGAAAAGTGGATGTTGCACGGGCTGAGCGATGCAGGGGATGGACAGAAAAGAAGGGAGTTGCACGGGCTGAGCGATGCAGGGGATGGACAGAAAAGACGGGGGTTGCACGGGCTGAGCGATGCAGGGGATGGACAGAAAAGAAGGGGGGTGCACGGGCTGAACGATGCAGGGGATGGACAGAAAAGAAGGGAGTTGCACGGACTCAGCGATGCAGGGGATGGACAGAAAAGAAGGGAGTTGCACGGGCTGAGCGATGCAGGGGATGGACAGAAAAGAAAGGAGTTGCACGGGCTGAGTGATGCAGGGGATGGACAGAAAAGAAGGGAGTTGCACGGGCTGAGCGATGCAGGGGATGGACAGAAAAGACGGGGGTTGCACGGGCTGAGCGATGCAGGGGATGGACAGAAAAGAAGGGGGGTGCACGGGCTGAGCGATGCAGGGGATGGACAGAAAAGAAGGGAGTTGCACGGACTCAGCGATGCAGGGGATGGACAGAAAAGAAGGGAGTTGCACGGGCTGAGCGATGCAGGGGATGGACAGAAAAGAAGGGAGTTGCACGGGCTGAGTGATGCAGGGGATGGACAGAAAAGAAGGGAGTTGCACGGGCTGAACGATGCAGGGGATGGCCAGAAAAGATGGGAGTTGCACGGACTCAGCGATGCAGGGATGGACAAAAAAGAGGATGTTGCATGGGCTGAGCGATGCAGGGGATGGACAGAAAAGAAGGGAGTTGCACGGGCTGAGCGATGCAGGGGATGGACAGAAAAGAAGGGGGTTGCACGGGCTGAGCGATGCAGGGGATGGACAGAAAAGAAGGGGGGTGCACGGGCTGAGCGCTGCAGGGGATGGACAGAAAAGATGGGAGTTGCACGGACTCAGCGATGCAGGGGATGGACAGAAAAGAAGGGAGTTGCACGGGCTGAGCGATGCAGGGGATGGACAGAAGAAAAGGGAGTTGCGGGGGCTGAGCGATGCAGGGGATGGACAGAAAAGAAGGGGGTTGCATGGGCTGAACGATGCAGGGGTGGACAGAAAAGAAGGGCGTTGCATGGGCTGAGCGCTGCAGGGGATGGACAGAAAAGAGGAAGTTGCACGGGCTGAGCGATGCAGGGGATGGACAGAAAAGTGGGAGTTGCACGGGCTGAGCGATGCAGGGGATGGACAGAAAAGGAGGGGGTTGCACGGGCTGAGCGATGCAGGGGATGGACAGAAAAGAAGGGGGGTGCACGGGCTGAACGATGCAGGGGATGGACAGAAAAGTGGGAGTTGCACGGGCTGAGCGATGCAGGGGATGGACAGAAAAGAGGATGTTGCACGGGCTGAGCGATGCAGGGGATGGACAGAAAAGAAGGGCGTTGCATGGGCTGAGCGCTGCAGGGGATGGACAGAAAAGACGGGGGTTGCACGGGCTGAGCGATGCAGGGGATGGACAGAAAAGAAGGGCGTTGCACGGGCTGAACGATGCAGGGGATGGACAGAAAAGATGGGAGTTGCACGGGCTGAGCGATGCAGGGGATGGACAGAAAAGAAGGGGGGTGCACGGGCTGAACGATGCAGGGGATGGACAGAAAAGATGGGAGTTGCACGGACTCAGCGATGCAGGGGATGGACAGAAAAGAAGGGAGTTGCACGGGCTGAGCGATGCAGGGGATGGACAGAAAAGAAGGGAGTTGCACGGGCTGAGTGATGCAGGGGATCGACAGAAGAGAAGGGAGTTGCGGGGGCTGAGCGATGCAGGGGATGGACAGAAAAGAAGGGGGTTGCATGGGCTGAGCGATGCAGGGGATGGACAGAAAAGAAGGGCGTTGCACGGGCTGAGCGATGCAGGGGATGGACAGAAAAGTGGGAGTTGCACGGGCTGAGCGATGCAGGGGATGGACAGAAAAGGAGGGGGTTGCACGGGCTGAGCGATGCAGGGGATGGACAGAACAGTGGGAGGTGCACGGGCTGAGCGATGCAGGGGTGGACAGAAAAGTGGGAGTTGCACGGGCTGAGCGATGCAGGGGATGGACAGAAAAGGAGGGGGTTGCACGGGCTGAGCGATGCAGGGGATGGACAGAAAAGATGGGAGTTGCACGGACTCAACGATGCAGGGGATGGACAGAAAAGAGGATGTTGCACGGGCTGAGCGATGCAGGGGATGGACAGAAAAGAAGGGAGTTGCACGGGCTGAGCGATGCAGGGGATGGACAGAAAAGAAGGGGGTTGCACGGGCTGAGCGATGCAGGGGATGGACAGAAAAGAAGGGAGTTGCACGGGCTGAGCAATGCAGGGGATGGACAGAAAAGTGGGAGTTGCACGGACTTAGCGATGCAGGGGATGGACAGAAAAGAAGGGAGTTGCACGGGCTGAGCGATGCAGGGGATGGACAGAAAAGAGGGAATTGCAAGGGTTGTGCGATGCAGGGGATGGACAGAAAAGAAGGGGGTTGCACGGGCTGAACGATGCAGGGGTTGGACAGAAAAGAAGGGAGTTGCACGGACTCAGCGATGCAGGGGATGGACAGAAAAGAGGAAGTTGCACGGACTCAACGATGCAGGGGATGGACAGAAAAGAGGATGTTGCACGGGCTGAGCGATGCAGGGGATGGACAGAAAAGTGGGAGTTGCACGGGCTGAGCGATGCAGGGGATGGACAGAAAAGAAGGGGGTTGCACGGGCTGAGCGATGCAGGGGATGGACAGAAAAGAAGGGAGTTGCACGGGCTGAGCGATGCAGGGGATGGACAGAAAAGAAGGGGGTTGCACGGGCTGAGCGATGCAGGGGATGGACAGAAAAGAAGGGGGGTGCACGGGCTGAACGATACAGGGGATGGACAGAAAAGAAGGGAGTTGCACGGGCTGAGCGATGCAGGGGATGGACAGAAAAGAAGGGAGTTGCACGGGCTGAGCGATGCAGGGGATGGACAGAAAAGAAGGGGGTTGCACGGGCTGAGCGATGCAGGGGATGGACAGAAAAGAAGGGGGGTGCACGGGCTGAACGATGCAGGGGATGGACAGAAAAGATGGGAGTTGCACGGACTCAGCGATGCAGGGGATGGACAGAAATGAAGGGAGTTGCACGGGCTGAGCGATGCAGGGGATGGACAGAAAAGAAGGGAGTTGCACGGGCTGAGTGATGCAGGGGATCGACAGAAGAGAAGGGAGTTGCGGGGGCTGAGCGATGCAGGGGATGGACAGAAAAGAAGGGGGTTGCATGGGCTGAGCGATGCAGGGGATGGACAGAAAAGAAGGGCGTTGCACGGGCTGAGCGATGCAGGGGATGGACAGAAAAGTGGGAGTTGCACGGGCTGAGCGATGCAGGGGATGGACAGAAAAGGAGGGGGTTGCACGGGCTGAGCGATGCAGGGGATGGACAGAACAGTGGAAGGTGCACGGGCTGAGCGATGCAGGGGTGGACAGAAAAGTGGGAGTTGCACGGGCTGAGCGATGCAGGGGATGGACAGAAAAGGAGGGGGTTGCACGGGCTGAGCGATGCAGGGGATGGACAGAAAAGATGGGAGTTGCACGGACTCAACGATGCAGGGGATGGACAGAAAAGAGGATGTTGCACGGGCTGAGCGATGCAGGGGATGGACAGAAAAGAAGGGAGTTGCACGGGCTGAGCGATTCAGGGGATGGACAGAAAAGAAGGGGGTTGCACGGGCTGAGCGATGCAGGGGATGGACAGAAAAGAAGGGAGTTGCACGGGCTGAGCAATGCAGGGGATGGACAGAAAAGTGGGAGTTGCACGGACTTAGCGATGCAGGGGATGGACAGAAAAGAAGGGAGTTGCACGGGCTGAGCGATGCAGGGGATGGACAGAAAAGAGGGAATTGCAAGGGTTGTGCGATGCAGGGGATGGACAGAAAAGAAGGGAGTTGCACGGGCTGAGCGATGCAGGGGATGGACAGAAGAAAAGGGAGTTGCGGGGGCTGAGCGATGCAGGGGATGGACAGAAAAGAAGGGGGTTGCATGGGCTGAACGATGCAGGGGATGGACAGAAAAGAAGGGCGTTGCATGGACTGAGCGCTGCAGGGGATGGACAGAAAAGAGGAAGTTGCACGGACTCAACGATGCAGGGGATGGACAGAAAAGAGGATGTTGCACGGGCTGAGCGATGCAGGGGATGGACAGAAAAGAAGGGAGTTGCACGGGCTGAGCGATGCAGGGGATGGACAGAAAAGAAGGGGGGTGCACGGGCTGAGCGATGCAGGGGATGGACAGAAAAGAAGGGAGTTGCACGGGCTGAGCGATGCAGGGGATGGACAGAAAAGAAGGGGGTTGCACGGGCTGAGCGATGCAGGGGATGGACAGAAAAGATGGGAGTTGCACGGGCTGAACGATGCAGGGGATGGACAGAAAAGATGGGAGTTGCACGGACTCAGCGATGCAGGGGATGGACAGAAAAGAGGAAGTTGCACGGGCTGAGCGATGCAGGGGATGGACAGAAGAAAAGGGAGTTGCGGGGGCTGAGCGATGCAGGGGATGGACAGAAAAGAAGGGGGTTGCATGGGCTGAACGATGCAGGGGATGGACAGAAAAGAAGGGCGTTGCATGGGCTGAGCGCTGCAGGGGATGGACAGAAAAGAGGAAGTTGCACGGACTCAACGATGCAGGGGATGGACAGAAAAGAGGATGTTGCACGGGCTGAGCGATGCAGGGGATGGACAGAAAATAAGGGAGTTGCACGGGCTGAGCGATGCAGGGGATGGACAGAAAAGAAGGGGGTTGCACGGGCTGAGCGATGCAGGGGATGGACAGAAAAGTGGGAGTTGCACGGGCTGAGCGATGCAGGGGATGGACAGAAAAGAAGGGGGTTGCACGGGCTGAGCGATGCAGGGGATGGACAGAAAAGAAGGGGGGTGCACGGGCTGAACGATGCAGGGGATGGACAGAAAAGATGGGAGTTGCACGGACTCAGCGATGCAGGGGATGGACAGAAAAGAAGGGAGTTGCACGGGCTGAGCGATGCAGGGGATGGACAGAAGAAAAGGGAGTTGCGGGGGCTGAGCGATGCAGGGGATGGACAGAAAAGAAGGGGGTTGCATGGGCTGAACGATGCAGGGGATGGACAGAAAAGAAGGGCGTTGCATGGACTGAGCGCTGCAGGGGATGGACAGAAAAGAGGAAGTTGCACGGGCTGTGCGATGCAGGGGATGGACAGAAAAGTGGGAGTTGCACGGGCTGAGCGATGCAGGGGATGGACAGAAAAGGAGGGGGTTGCACGGGCTGAGCGATGCAGGGGATGGACAGAAAAGAAGGGGGGTGCACGGGCTGAACGATGCAGGGGATGGACAGAAAAGTGGGAGTTGCACGGGCTGAGTGATGCAGGGGATCGACAGAAGAGAAGGGAGTTGCGGGGGCTGAGCGATGCAGGGGATGGACAGAAAAGAAGGGGGTTGCATGGGCTGAGCGATGCAGGGGATGGACAGAAAAGAAGGGAGTTGCACGGACTTAGCGATGCAGGGGATGGACAGAAAAGAAGGGAGTTGCACGGGCTGAGCGATGCAGGGGATGGACAGAAAAGAGGGAATTGCAAGGGTTGTGCGATGCAGGGGATGGACAGAAAAGAAGGGAGTTGCACGGGCTGAGCGATGCAGGGGATGGACAGAAGAAAAGGGAGTTGCGGGGGCTGAGCGATGCAGGGGATGGACAGAAAAGAAGGGGGTTGCATGGGCTGAACGATGCAGGGGATGGACAGAAAAGAAGGGCGTTGCATGGACTGAGCGCTGCAGGGGATGGACAGAAAAGAGGAAGTTGCACGGACTCAACGATGCAGGGGATGGACAGAAAAGAGGATGTTGCACGGGCTGAGCGATGCAGGGGATGGACAGAAAAGAAGGGAGTTGCACGGGCTGAGCGATGCAGGGGATGGACAGAAAAGAAGGGGGGTGCACGGGCTGAGCGATGCAGGGGATGGACAGAAAAGAAGGGAGTTGCACGGGCTGAGCGATGCAGGGGATGGACAGAAAAGAAGGGGGTTGCACGGGCTGAGCGATGCAGGGGATGGACAGAAAAGATGGGAGTTGCACGGGCTGAACGATGCAGGGGATGGACAGAAAAGATGGGAGTTGCACGGACTCAGCGATGCAGGGGATGGACAGAAAAGAGGAAGTTGCACGGGCTGAGCGATGCAGGGGATGGACAGAAGAAAAGGGAGTTGCGGGGGCTGAGCGATGCAGGGGATGGACAGAAAAGAAGGGGGTTGCATGGGCTGAACGATGCAGGGGATGGACAGAAAAGAAGGGCGTTGCATGGGCTGAGCGCTGCAGGGGATGGACAGAAAAGAGGAAGTTGCACGGACTCAACGATGCAGGGGATGGACCGAAAAGAGGATGTTGCACGGGCTGAGCGATGCAGGGGATGGACAGAAAATAAGGGAGTTGCACGGGCTGAGCGATGCAGGGGATGGACAGAAAAGAAGGGGGTTGCACGGGCTGAGCGATGCAGGGGATGGACAGAAAAGTGGGAGTTGCACGGGCTGAGCGATGCAGGGGATGGACAGAAAAGAAGGGGGTTGCACGGGCTGAGCGATGCAGGGGATGGACAGAAAAGAAGGGGGTGCACGGGCTGAACGATGCAGGGGATGGACAGAAAAGATGGGAGTTGCACGGACTCAGCGATGCAGGGGATGGACAGAAAAGAAGGGAGTTGCACGGGCTGAGCGATGCAGGGGATGGACAGAAGAAAAGGGAGTTGCGGGGGCTGAGCGATGCAGGGGATGGACAGAAAAGAAGGGGGTTGCATGGGCTGAACGATGCAGGGGATGGACAGAAAAGAAGGGCGTTGCATGGACTGAGCGCTGCAGGGGATGGACAGAAAAGAGGAAGTTGCACGGGCTGTGCGATGCAGGGGATGGACAGAAAAGTGGGAGTTGCACGGGCTGAGCGATGCAGGGGATGGACAGAAAAGGAGGGGGTTGCACGGGCTGAGCGATGCAGGGGATGGACAGAAAAGAAGGGGGGTGCACGGGCTGAACGATGCAGGGGATGGACAGAAAAGTGGGAGTTGCACGGGCTGAGTGATGCAGGGGATCGACAGAAGAGAAGGGAGTTGCGGGGGCTGAGCGATGCAGGGGATGGACAGAAAAGAAGGGGGTTGCATGGGCTGAGCGATGCAGGGGATGGACAGAAAAGAAGGGCGTTGCACGGGCTGAGCGATGCAGGGGATGGACAGAAAAGTGGGAGTTGCACGGGCTGAGCGATGCAGGGGATGGACAGAAAGGAGGGGGTTGCACGGGCTGAGCGATGCAGGGGATGGACAGAACAGTGGGAGGTGCACGGGCTGAGCGATGCAGGGGTGGACAGAAAAGTGGGAGTTGCACGGGCTGAGCGATGCAGGGGATGGACAGAAAAGAAGGGGGTTGCACGGGCTGAGCGATGCAGGGGATGGACAGAAAAGAAGGGGGGTGCACGGGCTGAACGATGCAGGGGATGGACAGAAAAGATGGGAGTTGCACGGACTCAGCGATGCAGGGGATGGACAGAAAAGAAGGGAGTTGCACGGGCTGAGCGATGCAGGGGATGGACAGAAGAAAAGGGAGTTGCGGGGGCTGAGCGATGCAGGGGATGGACAGAAAAGAAGGGGGTTGCATGGGCTGAACGATGCAGGGGATGGACAGAAAAGAAGGGCGTTGCATGGACTGAGCGCTGCAGGGGATGGACAGAAAAGAGGAAGTTGCACGGGCTGAGCGATGCAGGGGATGGACAGAAAAGAAGGGAGTTGCACGGGCTGAGCGATGCAGGGGATGGACAGAAAAGAAGGGGGTTGCACGGGCTGAGCGATGCAGGGGATGGACAGAAAAGAAGGGGGGTGCACGGGCTGAACGATGCAGGGGATGGACAGAAAAGATGGGAGTTGCACGGACTCAGCGATGCAGGGGATGGACAGAAAAGAAGGGGGGTGCACGGGCTGAACGATGCAGGGGATGGACAGAAAAGAAGGGAGTTGCACGGGCTGAGCGATGCAGGGGATGGACAGAAAAGTGGGAGTTGCACGGGCTGAGCGATGCAGGGGATGGACAGAAAAGAGGATGTTGCATGGGCTGAGCGATGCAGGGGATGGACAGAAAAGAAGGGAGTTGCACGGGCTGAGCGATGCAGGGGATGGACAGAAAAGAAGGGAGTTGCACGGGCTGAGTGATGCAGGGGATCGACAGAAGAGAAGGGAGTTGCGGGGGCTGAGCGATGCAGGGGATGGACAGAAAAGAAGGGGGTTGCATGGGCTGAGCGATGCAGGGGATGGACAGAAAAGAAGGGCGTTGCACGGGCTGAGCGATGCAGGGGATGGACAGAAAAGTGGGAGTTGCACGGGCTGAGCGATGCAGGGGATGGACAGAAAGGGAGGGGGTTGCACGGGCTGAGCGATGCAGGGGATGGACAGAAAAGAAGGGGGTTGCATGGGCTGAGCGATGCAGGGGATGGACAGAAAAGAAGGGCGTTGCACGGGCTGAGCGATGCAGGGGATGGACAGAAAAGTGGGAGTTGCACGGGCTGAGCGATGCAGGGGATGGACAGAAAAGGAGGGGGTTGCACGGGCCTGAGCGATGCAGGGGATGGACAGAAAAGAAGGGGGGTGCACGGGCTGAACGATGCAGGGGATGGACAGAAAAGATGGGAGTTGCACGGACTCAGCGATGCAGGGGATGGACAGAAAAGAAGGGAGTTGCACGGGCTGAGCGATGCAGGGGATGGACAGAAGAAAAGGGAGTTGCGGGGGCTGAGCGATGCAGGGGATGGACAGAAAAGAAGGGGGTTGCATGGGCTGAACGATGCAGGGGATGGACAGAAAAGAAGGGCGTTGCATGGACTGAGCGCTGCAGGGGATGGACAGAAAAGAGGAAGTTGCACGGGCTGAGCGATGCAGGGGATGGACAGAAAAGTGGGAGTTGCACGGGCTGAGCGATGCAGGGGATGGACAGAAAAGGAGGGGGTTGCACGGGCTGAGCGATGCAGGGGATGGACAGAAAAGAAGGGGGGTGCACGGGCTGAACGATGCAGGGGATGGACAGAAAAGTGGGAGTTGCACGGGCTGAGCGATGCAGGGGATGGACAGAAAAGAGGATGTTGCACGGGCTGAGCGATGCAGGGGATGGACAGAAAAGAAGGGAGTTGCACGGGCTGAGCGATGCAGGGGATGGACAGAAAGAAGGGGGTTGCACGGGCTGAGCGATGCAGGGGATGGACAGAAAAGAAGGGGGGTGCACGGGCTGAACGATGCAGGGGATGGACAGAAAAGATGGGAGTTGCACGGACTCAGCGATGCAGGGGATGGACAGAAAAGAAGGGAGTTGCACGGGCTGAGCGATGCAGGGGATGGACAGAAAAGAAGGGAGTTGCACGGGCTGAGTGATGCAGGGGATCGACAGAAGAGAAGGGAGTTGCGGGGGCTGAGCGATGCAGGGGATGGACAGAAAAGATGGGAGTTGCACGGACTCAGCGATGCAGGGGATGGACAGAAAAGAAGGGGGGTGCACGGGCTGAACGATGCAGGGGATGGACAGAAAAGAAGGGAGTTGCACGGGCTGAGCGATGCAGGGGATGGACAGAAAAGTGGGAGTTGCACGGGCTGAGCGATGCAGGGGATGGACAGAAAAGAGGATGTTGCATGGGCTGAGCGATGCAGGGGATGGACAGAAAAGAAGGGAGTTGCACGGGCTGAGCGATGCAGGGGATGGACAGAAAAGAAGGGAGTTGCACGGGCTGAGTGATGCAGGGGATCGACAGAAGAGAAGGGAGTTGCGGGGGCTGAGCGATGCAGGGGATGGACAGAAAAGAAGGGGGTTGCATGGGCTGAGCGATGCAGGGGATGGACAGAAAAGAAGGGCGTTGCACGGGCTGAGCGATGCAGGGGATGGACAGAAAAGTGGGAGTTGCACGGGCTGAGCGATGCAGGGGATGGACAGAAAGGGAGGGGGTTGCACGGGCTGAGCGATGCAGGGGATGGACAGAAAAGAAGGGGGTTGCATGGGCTGAGCGATGCAGGGGATGGACAGAAAAGAAGGGCGTTGCACGGGCTGAGCGATGCAGGGGATGGACAGAAAAGTGGGAGTTGCACGGGCTGAGCGATGCAGGGGATGGACAGAAAAGGAGGGGGTTGCACGGGCTGAGCGATGCAGGGGATGGACAGAAAAGAAGGGGGGTGCACGGGCTGAACGATGCAGGGGATGGACAGAAAAGATGGGAGTTGCACGGACTCAGCGATGCAGGGGATGGACAGAAAAGAAGGGAGTTGCACGGGCTGAGCGATGCAGGGGATGGACAGAAGAAAAGGGAGTTGCGGGGGCTGAGCGATGCAGGGGATGGACAGAAAAGAAGGGGGTTGCATGGGCTGAACGATGCAGGGGATGGACAGAAAAGAAGGGCGTTGCATGGACTGAGCGCTGCAGGGGATGGACAGAAAAGAGGAAGTTGCACGGGCTGAGCGATGCAGGGGATGGACAGAAAAGTGGGAGTTGCACGGGCTGAGCGATGCAGGGGATGGACAGAAAAGGAGGGGGTTGCACGGGCTGAGCGATGCAGGGGATGGACAGAAAAGAAGGGGGGTGCACGGGCTGAACGATGCAGGGGATGGACAGAAAAGTGGGAGTTGCACGGGCTGAGCGATGCAGGGGATGGACAGAAAAGAGGATGTTGCACGGGCTGAGCGATGCAGGGGATGGACAGAAAAGAAGGGAGTTGCACGGGCTGAGCGATGCAGGGGATGGACAGAAAAGAAGGGGGTTGCACGGGCTGAGCGATGCAGGGGATGGACAGAAAAGAAGGGGGGTGCACGGGCTGAACGATGCAGGGGATGGACAGAAAAGATGGGAGTTGCACGGACTCAGCGATGCAGGGGATGGACAGAAAAGAAGGGAGTTGCACGGGCTGAGCGATGCAGGGGATGGACAGAAAAGAAGGGAGTTGCACGGGCTGAGTGATGCAGGGGATCGACAGAAGAGAAGGGAGTTGCGGGGGCTGAGCGATGCAGGGGATGGACAGAAAAGAAGGGGGTTGCATGGGCTGAGCGATGCAGGGGATGGACAGAAAAGAAGGGCGTTGCACGGGCTGAGCGATGCAGGGGATGGACAGAAAAGTGGGAGTTGCACGGGCTGAGCGATGCAGGGGATGGACAGAAAAGGAGGGGGTTGCACGGGCTGAGCGATGCAGGGGATGGACAGAACAGTGGGAGTTGCACGGGCTGAGCGATGCAGGGGTGGACAGAAAAGTGGGAGTTGCACGGGCTGAGCGATGCAGGGGATGGACAGAAAAGGAGGGGGTTGCACGGGCTGAGCGATGCAGGGGATGGACAGAAAAGATGGGAGTTGCACGGACTCAACGATGCAGGGGATGGACAGAAAAGAGGATGTTGCACGGGCTGAGCGATGCAGGGGATGGACAGAAAAGAAGGGAGTTGCACGGGCTGAGCGATGCAGGGGATGGACAGAAAAGAAGGGGGTTGCACGGGCTGAGCGATGCAGGGGATGGACAGAAAAGAAGGGAGTTGCACGGGCTGAGCAATGCAGGGGATGGACAGAAAAGTGGGAGTTGCACGGACTTAGCGATGCAGGGGATGGACAGAAAAGAAGGGAGTTGCACGGGCTGAGCGATGCAGGGGATGGACAGAAAAGAGGGAATTGCAAGGGTTGTGCGATGCAGGGGATGGACAGAAAAGAAGGGAGTTGCACGGGCTGAGCGATGCAGGGGATGGACAGAAAATAGGGAATTGTAAGGGTTGAGCGATGCAGGGGATGGACAGAAAAGAGGGAGTTGCAGGGGCTGAGCGATTCAGGGGATGGACAGAAAAGAAGGGAGTTGCACGGGCTGAGTGATGCAGGGGATGGACAGAAAAGAAGGGAGTTGCACGGGCTGAACGATGCAGGGGATGGCCAGAAAAGATGGGAGTTGCACGGACTCAGCGATGCAGGGGATGGACAAAAAAGAGGATGTTGCATGGGCTGAGCGATGCAGGGGATGGACAGAAAAGAAGGGAGTTGCACGGGCTGAGCGATGCAGGGGATGGACAGAAAAGAAGGGGGTTGCACGGGCTGAGCGATGCAGGGGATGGACAGAAAAGAAGGGGGGTGCACGGGCTGAACGATGCAGGGGATGGACAGAAAAGATGGGAGTTGCACGGACTCAGCGATGCAGGGGATGGACAGAAAAGAAGGGAGTTGCACGGGCTGAGCGATGCAGGGGATGGACAGAAGAAAAGGGAGTTGCGGGGGCTGAGCGATGCAGGGGATGGACAGAAAAGAAGGGGGTTGCATGGGCTGAACGATGCAGGGGATGGACAGAAAAGAAGGGCGTTGCATGGGCTGAGCGCTGCAGGGGATGGACAGAAAAGAGGAAGTTGCACGGGCTGAGCGATGCAGGGGATGGACAGAAAAGTGGGAGTTGCACGGGCTGAGCGATGCAGGGGATGGACAGAAAAGGAGGGGGTTGCACGGGCTGAGCGATGCAGGGGATGGACAGAAAAGAAGGGGGGTGCACGGGCTGAACGATGCAAGGGATGGACAGAAAAGTGGGAGTTGCACGGGCTGAGCGATGCAGGGGATGGACAGAAAAGAGGATGTTGCACGGGCTGAGCGATGCAGGGGATGGACAGAAAAGAAGGGCGTTGCATGGGCTGAGCGCTGCAGGGGATGGACAGAAAAGACGGGGGTTGCACAGGCTGAGCGATGCAGGGGATGGACAGAAAAGAAGGGCGTTGCACGGGCTGAACGATGCAGGGGATGGACAGAAAAGATGGGAGTTGCACGGGCTGAGCGATGCAGGGGATGGACAGAAAAGAAGGGGGGTGCACGGGCTGAACGATGCAGGGGATGGACAGAAAAGATGGGAGTTGCACGGACTCAGCGATGCAGGGGATGGACAGAAAAGAAGGGAGTTGCACGGGCTGAGCGATGCAGGGGATGGACAGAAAAGAAGGGAGTTGCACGGGCTGAGTGATGCAGGGGATCGACAGAAGAGAAGGGAGTTGCGGGGGCTGAGCGATGCAGGGGATGGACAGAAAAGAAGGGGGTTGCATGGGCTGAGCGATGCAGGGGATGGACAGAAAAGAAGGGCGTTGCACGGGCTGAGCGATGCAGGGGATGGACAGAAAAGTGGGAGTTGCACGGGCTGAGCGATGCAGGGGATGGACAGAAAAGGAGGGGGTTGCACGGGCTGAGCGATGCAGGGGATGGACAGAAAAGTGGGAGTTGCACGGGCTGAGCGATGCAGGGGATGGACAGAAAAGGAGGGGGTTGCACGGGCTGAGCGATGCAGGGGATGGACAGAAAAGATGGGAGTTGCACGGACTCAACGATGCAGGGGATGGACAGAAAAGAGGATGTTGCACGGGCTGAGCGATGCAGGGGATGGACAGAAAAGAAGGGAGTTGCACGGGCTGAGCGATGCAGGGGATGGACAGAAAAGAAGGGGGTTGCACGGGCTGAGCGATGCAGGGGATGGACAGAAAAGAAGGGAGTTGCACGGGCTGAGCAATGCAGGGGATGGACAGAAAAGTGGGAGTTGCACGGACTTAGCGATGCAGGGGATGGACAGAAAAGAAGGGAGTTGCACGGGCTGAGCGATGCAGGGGATGGACAGAAAAGAGGGAATTGCAAGGGTTGTGCGATGCAGGGGATGGACAGAAAAGAAGGGGGTTGCACGGGCTGAACGATGCAGGGGATGGACAGAAAAGAAGGGAGTTGCGGGGGCTGAGCGATGCAGGGGATGGACAGAAAAGAGGAAGTTGCACGGACTCAACGATGCAGGGGATGGACAGAAAAGAGGATGTTGCACGGGCTGAGCGATGCAGGGGATGGACAGAAAAGAAGGGAGTTGCACGGGCTGAGCGATGCAGGGGATGGACAGAAAAGAAGGGGGTTGCACGGGCTGAGCGATGCAGGGGATGGACAGAAAAGAAGGGAGTTGCACGGGCTGAGCGATGCAGGGGATGGACAGAAAAGGAGGGGGTTGCACGGGCTGAGCGATGCAGGGGATGGACAGAAAAGAAGGGGGGTGCACGGGCTGAACGATGCAAGGGATGGACAGAAAAGTGGGAGTTGCACGGGCTGAGCGATGCAGGGGATGGACAGAAAAGAGGATGTTGCACGGGCTGAGCGATGCAGGGGATGGACAGAAAAGAAGGGCGTTGCATGGGCTGAGCGCTGCAGGGGATGGACAGAAAAGACGGGGGTTGCACAGGCTGAGCGATGCAGGGGATGGACAGAAAAGAAGGGCGTTGCACGGGCTGAACGATGCAGGGGATGGACAGAAAAGATGGGAGTTGCACGGGCTGAGCGATGCAGGGGATGGACAGAAAAGAAGGGGGGTGCACGGGCTGAACGATGCAGGGGATGGACAGAAAAGATGGGAGTTGCACGGACTCAGCGATGCAGGGGATGGACAGAAAAGAAGGGAGTTGCACGGGCTGAGCGATGCAGGGGATGGACAGAAAAGAAGGGAGTTGCACGGGCTGAGTGATGCAGGGGATCGACAGAAGAGAAGGGAGTTGCGGGGGCTGAGCGATGCAGGGGATGGACAGAAAAGAAGGGGGTTGCATGGGCTGAGCGATGCAGGGGATGGACAGAAAAGAAGGGCGTTGCACGGGCTGAGCGATGCAGGGGATGGACAGAAAAGTGGGAGTTGCACGGGCTGAGCGATGCAGGGGATGGACAGAAAAGGAGGGGGTTGCACGGGCTGAGCGATGCAGGGGATGGACAGAAAAGTGGGAGTTGCACGGGCTGAGCGATGCAGGGGATGGACAGAAAAGGAGGGGGTTGCACGGGCTGAGCGATGCAGGGGATGGACAGAAAAGATGGGAGTTGCACGGACTCAACGATGCAGGGGATGGACAGAAAAGAGGATGTTGCACGGGCTGAGCGATGCAGGGGATGGACAGAAAAGAAGGGAGTTGCACGGGCTGAGCGATGCAGGGGATGGACAGAAAAGAAGGGGGTTGCACGGGCTGAGCGATGCAGGGGATGGACAGAAAAGAAGGGAGTTGCACGGGCTGAGCAATGCAGGGGATGGACAGAAAAGTGGGAGTTGCACGGACTTAGCGATGCAGGGGATGGACAGAAAAGAAGGGAGTTGCACGGGCTGAGCGATGCAGGGGATGGACAGAAAAGAGGGAATTGCAAGGGTTGTGCGATGCAGGGGATGGACAGAAAAGAAGGGGGTTGCACGGGCTGAACGATGCAGGGGATGGACAGAAAAGAAGGGAGTTGCGGGGGCTGAGCGATGCAGGGGATGGACAGAAAAGAGGAAGTTGCACGGACTCAACGATGCAGGGGATGGACAGAAAAGAGGATGTTGCACGGGCTGAGCGATGCAGGGGATGGACAGAAAAGAAGGGAGTTGCACGGGCTGAGCGATGCAGGGGATGGACAGAAAAGAAGGGGGTTGCACGGGCTGAGCGATGCAGGGGATGGACAGAAAAGAAGGGAGTTGCACGGGCTGAGCGATGCAGGGGATGGACAGAAAAGAAGGGGGTTGCACGGGCTGAGCGATGCAGGGGATGGACAGAAAAGAAGGGGGGTGCACGGGCTGAACGATACAGGGGATGGACAGAAAAGAAGGGAGTTGCACGGGCTGAGCGATGCAGGGGATGGACAGAAAAGAAGGGAGTTGCACGGGCTGAGCGATGCAGGGGATGGACAGAAAAGAATGGGGTTGCACGGGCTGAGCGATGCAGGGGATGGACAGAAAAGAAGGGGGGTGCACGGGCTGAACGATGCAGGGGATGGACAGAAAAGATGGGAGTTGCACGGACTCAGCGATGCAGGGGATGGACAGAAAAGAGGAAGTTGCACGGGCTGAGCGATGCAGGGGATGGACAGAAGAAAAGGGAGTTGCGGGGGCTGAGCGATGCAGGGGATGGACAGAAAAGAAGGGGGTTGCATGGGCTGAACGATGCAGGGGATGGACAGAAGAGAAGGGAGTTGCATGGGCTGAGCGCTGCAGGGGATGGACAGAAAAGAGGAAGTTGCACGGACTCAACGATGCAGGGGATGGACAGAAAAGAGGATGTTGCACGGGCTGAGCGATGCAGGGGATGGACAGAAAAGAAGGGAGTTGCACGGGCTGAGCGATGCAGGGGATGGACAGAAAAGAAGGGGGTTGCACGGGCTGAGCGATGCAGGGGATGGACAGAAAAGAAGGGAGTTGCACGGGCTGAGCGATGCAGGGGATGGACAGAAAAGAAGGGGGTTGCACGGGCTGAGCGATGCAGGGGATGGACAGAAAAGAAGGGGGGTGCACGGGCTGAACGATGCAGGGGATGGACAGAAAAGATGGGAGTTGCACGGACTCAGCGATGCAGGGGATGGACAGAAATGAAGGGAGTTGCACGGGCTGAGCGATGCAGGGGATGGACAGAAAAGAAGGGAGTTGCACGGGCTGAGTGATGCAGGGGATCGACAGAAGAGAAGGGAGTTGCGGGGGCTGAGCGATGCAGGGGATGGACAGAAAAGAAGGGGGTTGCATGGGCTGAGCGATGCAGGGGATGGACAGAAAAGAAGGGCGTTGCACGGGCTGAGCGATGCAGGGGATGGACAGAAAAGTGGGAGTTGCACGGGCTGAGCGATGCAGGGGATGGACAGAAAAGGAGGGGGTTGCACGGGCTGAGCGATGCAGGGGATGGACAGAACAGTGGGAGGTGCACGGGCTGAGCGATGCAGGGGTGGACAGAAAAGTGGGAGTTGCACGGGCTGAGCGATGCAGGGGATGGACAGAAAAGGAGGGGGTTGCACGGGCTGAGCGATGCAGGGGATGGACAGAAAAGATGGGAGTTGCACGGACTCAACGATGCAGGGGATGGACAGAAAAGAGGATGTTGCACGGGCTGAGCGATGCAGGGGATGGACAGAAAAGAAGGGAGTTGCACGGGCTGAGCGATTCAGGGGATGGACAGAAAAGAAGGGAGTTGCACGGGCTGAGCAATGCAGGGGATGGACAGAAAAGTGGGAGTTGCACGGACTTAGCGATGCAGGGGATGGACAGAAAAGAAGGGAGTTGCACGGGCTGAGCGATGCAGGGGATGGACAGAAAAGAGGGAATTGCAAGGGTTGTGCGATGCAGGGGATGGACAGAAAAGAAGGGAGTTGCACGGGCTGAGCGATGCAGGGGATGGACAGAAGAAAAGGGAGTTGCGGGGGCTGAGCGATGCAGGGGATGGACAGAAAAGAAGGGGGTTGCATGGGCTGAACGATGCAGGGGATGGACAGAAAAGAAGGGCGTTGCATGGGCTGAGCGCTGCAGGGGATGGACAGAAAAGAGGAAGTTGCACGGACTCAACGATGCAGGGGATGGACAGAAAAGAGGATGTTGCACGGGCTGAGCGATGCAGGGGATGGACAGAAAAGAAGGGAGTTGCACGGGCTGAGCGATGCAGGGGATGGACAGAAAAGAAGGGAGTTGCACGGGCTGAGCGATGCAGGGGATGGACAGAAAAGAAGGGGGTTGCACGGGCTGAGCGATGCAGGGGATGGACAGAAAAGAAGGGGGGTGCACGGGCTGAACGATGCAGGGGATGGACAGAAAAGATGGGAGTTGCACGGACTCAGCGATGCAGGGGATGGACAGAAAAGAGGAAGTTGCACGGGCTGAGCGATGCAGGGGATGGACAGAAGAAAAGGGAGTTGCGGGGGCTGAGCGATGCAGGGGATGGACAGAAAAGAAGGAGGTTGCATGGGCTGAACGATGCAGGGGATGGACAGAAAAGAAGGGCGTTGCATGGGCTGAGCGCTGCAGGGGATGGACAGAAAAGAGGAAGTTGCACGGACTCAACGATGCAGGGGATGGACAGAAAAGAGGATGTTGCACGGGCTGAGCGATGCAGGGGATGGACAGAAAATAAGGGAGTTGCACGGGCTGAGCGATGCAGGGGATGGACAGAAAAGAAGGGGGCTGCACGGGCTGAGCGATGCAGGGGATGGACAGAAAAGAAGGGAGTTGCACGGTCTGAGCGATGCAGGGGATGGACAGAAAAGAAGGGGGTTGCACGGGCTGAGCGATGCAGGGGATGGACAGAAAAGAAGGGGGTTGCATGGGCTGAACGATGCAGGGGATGGACAGAAAAGATGGGAGTTGCACGGACTCAGCGATGCAGGGGATGGACAGAAAAGAAGGGAGTTGCACGGGCTGAGCGATGCAGGGGATGGACAGAAGAAAAGGGAGTTGCGGGGGCTGAGCGATGCAGGGGATGGACAGAAAAGAAGGGGGTTGCATGGGCTGAACGATGCAGGGGATGGACAGAAAAGAAGGGCGTTGCATGGACTGAGCGCTGCAGGGGATGGACAGAAAAGAGGAAGTTGCACGGGCTGAGCGATGCAGGGGATGGACAGAAAAGTGGGAGTTGGACGGGCTGAGCGATGCAGGGGATGGACAGAAAAGGAGGGGGTTGCACGGGCTGAGCGATGCAGGGGATGGACAGAAAAGAAGGGGGGTGCACGGGCTGAACGATGCAGGGGATGGACAGAAAAGTGGGAGTTGCACGGGCTGAGCGATGCAGGGGATGGACAGAAAAGAGGAAGTTGCACGGGCTGAGCGATGCAGGGGATGGACAGAAAAGAAGGGGGGTGCACGGGCTGAACGATGCAGGGGATGGACAGAAAAGATGGGAGTTGCACGGACTCAGCGATGCAGGGGATGGACAGAAAAGAAGGGAGTTGCACGGGCTGAGCGATGCAGGGGATGGACAGAAGAAAAGGGAGTTGCGGGGGCTGAGCGATGCAGGGGATGGACAGAAAAGAAGGGGGTTGCATGGGCTGAACGATGCAGGGGATGGACAGAAAAGAAGGGCGTTGCATGGACTGAGCGCTGCAGGGGATGGACAGAAAAGAGGAAGTTGCACGGGCTGAGCGATGCAGGGGATGGACAGAAAAGTGGGAGTTGCACGGGCTGAGCGATGCAGGGGATGGACAGAAAAGGAGGGGGTTGCACGGGCTGAGCGATGCAGGGGATGGACAGAAAAGAAGGGGGGTGCACGGGCTGAACGATGCAGGGGATGGACAGAAAAGTGGGAGTTGCACGGGCTGAGCGATGCAGGGGATGGACAGAAAAGAGGAAGTTGCACGGGCTGAGCGATGCAGGGGATGGACAGAAAAGAAGGGGGGTGCACGGGCTGAACGATGCAGGGGATGGACAGAAAAGATGGGAGTTGCACGGACTCAGCGATGCAGGGGATGGACAGAAATGAAGGGAGTTGCACGGGCTGAGCGATGCAGGGGATGGACAGAAAAGAAGGGAGTTGCACGGGCTGAGTGATGCAGGGGATCGACAGAAGAGAAGGGAGTTGCGGGGGCTGAGCGATGCAGGGGATGGACAGAAAAGAAGGGGGTTGCATGGGCTGAGCGATGCAGGGGATGGACAGAAAAGAAGGGCGTTGCACGGGCTGAGCGATGCAGGGGATGGACAGAAAAGAAGGGAGTTGCACGGGCTGAGCGATGCAGGGGATGGACAGAAAAGAAGGGGGTTGCACGGGCTGAGCGATGCAGGGGATGGACAGAAAAGAAGGGAGTTGCACGGGCTGAGCGATGCAGGGGATGGACAGAAAAGAAGGGGGTTGCACGGGCTGAGCGATGCAGGGGATGGACAGAAAAGAAGGGGGGTGCACGGGCTGAACGATGCAGGGGATGGACAGAAAAGATGGGAGTTGCACGGACTCAGCGATGCAGGGGATGGACAGAAATGAAGGGAGTTACACGGGCTGAGCGATGCAGGGGATGGACAGAAAAGAAGGGAGTTGCACGGGCTGAGTGATGCAGGGGATCGACAGAAGAGAAGGGAGTTGCGGGGGCTGAGCGATGCAGGGGATGGACAGAAAAGAAGGGGGTTGCATGGGCTGAGCGATGCAGGGGATGGACAGAAAAGAAGGGCGTTGCACGGGCTGAGCGATGCAGGGGATGGACAGAAAAGTGGGAGTTGCACGGGCTGAGCGATGCAGGGGATGGACAGAAAAGGAGGGGGTTGCACGGGCTGAGCGATGCAGGGGATGGACAGAACAGTGGGAGGTGCACGGGCTGAGCGATGCAGGGGTGGACAGAAAAGTGGGAGTTGCACGGGCTGAGCGATGCAGGGGATGGACAGAAAAGGAGGGGGTTGCACGGGCTGAGCGATGCAGGGGATGGACAGAAAAGATGGGAGTTGCACGGACTCAACGATGCAGGGGATGGACAGAAAAGAGGATGTTGCACGGGCTGAGCGATGCAGGGGATGGACAGAAAAGAAGGGAGTTGCACGGGCTGAGCGATTCAGGGGATGGACAGAAAAGAAGGGGGTTGCACGGGCTGAGCGATGCAGGGGATGGACAGAAAAGAAGGGAGTTGCACGGGCTGAGCAATGCAGGGGATGGACAGAAAAGTGGGAGTTGCACGGACTTAGCGATGCAGGGGATGGACAGAAAAGAAGGGAGTTGCACGGGCTGAGCGATGCAGGGGATGGACAGAAAAGAGGGAATTGCAAGGGTTGTGCGATGCAGGGGATGGACAGAAAAGAAGGGAGTTGCACGGGCTGAGCGATGCAGGGGATGGACAGAAGAAAAGGGAGTTGCGGGGGCTGAGCGATGCAGGGGATGGACAGAAAAGAAGGGGGTTGCATGGGCTGAACGATGCAGGGGATGGACAGAAAAGAAGGGCGTTGCATGGGCTGAGCGCTGCAGGGGATGGACAGAAAAGAGGAAGTTGCACGGACTCAACGATGCAGGGGATGGACAGAAAAGAGGATGTTGCACGGGCTGAGCGATGCAGGGGATGGACAGAAAAGAAGGGAGTTGCACGGGCTGAGCGATGCAGGGGATGGACAGAAAAGAAGGGGGGTGCACGGGCTGAGCGATGCAGGGGATGGACAGAAAAGAAGGGAGTTGCACGGGCTGAGCGATGCAGGGGATGGACAGAAAAGAAGGGGGTTGCACGGGCTGAGCGATGCAGGGGATGGACAGAAAAGAAGGGGGGTGCACGGGCTGAACGATGCAGGGGATGGACAGAAAAGATGGGAGTTGCACGGACTCAGCGATGCAGGGGATGGACAGAAAAGAGGAAGTTGCACGGGCTGAGCGATGCAGGGGATGGACAGAAGAAAAGGGAGTTGCGGGGGCTGAGCGATGCAGGGGATGGACAGAAAAGAAGGAGGTTGCATGGGCTGAACGATGCAGGGGATGGACAGAAAAGAAGGGCGTTGCATGGGCTGAGCGCTGCAGGGGATGGACAGAAAAGAGGAAGTTGCACGGACTCAACGATGCAGGGGATGGACAGAAAAGAGGATGTTGCACGGGCTGAGCGATGCAGGGGATGGACAGAAAATAAGGGAGTTGCACGGGCTGAGCGATGCAGGGGATGGACAGAAAAGAAGGGGGTTGCACGGGCTGAGCGATGCAGGGGATGGACAGAAAAGTGGGAGTTGCACGGTCTGAGCGATGCAGGGGATGGACAGAAAAGAAGGGGGTTGCACGGGCTGAGCGATGCAGGGGATGGACAGAAAAGAAGGGGGGTGCACGGGCTGAACGATGCAGGGGATGGACAGAAAAGATGGGAGTTGCACGGACTCAGCGATGCAGGGGATGGACAGAAAAGAGGAAGTTGCACGGGCTGAGCGATGCAGGGGATGGACAGAAGAAAAGGGAGTTGCGGGGGCTGAGCGATGCAGGGGATGGACAGAAAAGAAGGAGGTTGCATGGGCTGAACGATGCAGGGGATGGACAGAAAAGAAGGGCGTTGCATGGGCTGAGCGCTGCAGGGGATGGACAGAAAAGAGGAAGTTGCACGGACTCAACGATGCAGGGGATGGACAGAAAAGAGGATGTTGCACGGGCTGAGCGATGCAGGGGATGGACAGAAAATAAGGGAGTTGCACGGGCTGAGCGATGCAGGGGATGGACAGAAAAGAAGGGGGTTGCACGGGCTGAGCGATGCAGGGGATGGACAGAAAAGTGGGAGTTGCACGGTCTGAGCGATGCAGGGGATGGACAGAAAAGAAGGGGGTTGCACGGGCTGAGCGATGCAGGGGATGGACAGAAAAGAAGGGGGGTGCACGGGCTGAACGATGCAGGGGATGGACAGAAAAGATGGGAGTTGCACGGACTCAGCCATGCAGGGGATGGACAGAAAAGAAGGGAGTTGCACGGGCTGAGCGATGCAGGGGATGGACAGAAGAAAAGGGAGTTGCGGGGGCTGAGCGATGCAGGGGATGGACAGAAAAGAAGGGGGTTGCATGGGCTGAACGATGCAGGGGATGGACAGAAAAGAAGGGCGTTGCATGGACTGAGCGCTGCAGGGGATGGACAGAAAAGAGGAAGTTGCACGGGCTGAGCGATGCAGGGGATGGACAGAAAAGTGGGAGTTGCACGGGCTGAGCGATGCAGGGGATGGACAGAAAAGGAGGGGGTTGCACGGGCTGAGCGATGCAGGGGATGGACAGAAAAGAAGGGGGGTGCACGGGCTGAACGATGCAGGGGATGGACAGAAAAGTGGGAGTTGCACGGGCTGAGCGATGCAGGGGATGGACAGAAAAGAGGATGTTGCACGGGCTGAGCGATGCAGGGGATGGACAGAAAAGAAGGGAGTTGCACGGGCTGAGCGATGCAGGGGATGGACAGAAAAGAAGGGGGTTGCACGGGCTGAGCGATGCAGGGGATGGACAGAAAAGAAGGGGGGTGCACGGGCTGAACGATGCAGGGGATGGACAGAAAAGATGGGAGTTGCACGGACTCAGCGATGCAGGGGATGGACAGAAAAGAAGGGAGTTGCACGGGCTGAGCGATGCAGGGGATGGACAGAAAAGAAGGGAGTTGCACGGGCTGAGTGATGCAGGGGATCGACAGAAGAGAAGGGAGTTGCGGGGGCTGAGCGATGCAGGGGATGGACAGAAAAGAAGGGGGTTGCATGGGCTGAGCGATGCAGGGGATGGACAGAAAAGAAGGGCGTTGCACGGGCTGAGCGATGCAGGGGATGGACAGAAAAGTGCGAGTTGCACGGGCTGAGCGATGCAGGGGATGGACAGAAAAGGAGGGGGTTGCACGGGCTGAGCGATGCAGGGGATGGACAGAAAAGAAGGGGGTTGCATGGGCTGAGCGATGCAGGGGATGGACAGAAAAGAAGGGCGTTGCACGGGCTGAGCGATGCAGGGGATGGACAGAAAAGTGGGAGTTGCACGGGCTGAGCGATGCAGGGGATGGACAGAAAAGGAGGGGGTTGCACGGGCTGAGCGATGCAGGGGATGGACAGAAAAGAAGGGGGGTGCACGGGCTGAACGATGCAGGGGATGGACAGAAAAGAAGGGCGTTGCATGGACTGAGCGCTGCAGGGGATGGACAGAAAAGAGGAAGTTGCACGGGCTGAGCGATGCAGGGGATGGACAGAAAAGTGGGAGTTGCACGGGCTGAGCGATGCAGGGGATGGACAGAAAAGGAGGGGGTTGCACGGGCTGAGCGATGCAGGGGATGGACAGAAAAGAAGGGGGGTGCACGGGCTGAACGATGCAGGGGATGGACAGAAAAGTGGGAGTTGCACGGGCTGAGCGATGCAGGGGATGGACAGAAAAGAGGATGTTGCACGGGCTGAGCGATGCAGGGGATGGACAGAAAAGAAGGGCGTTGCACGGGCTGAGCGATGCAGGGGATGGACAGAAAAGTGGGAGTTGCACGGGCTGAGCGATGCAGGGGATGGACAGAAAAGGAGGGGGTTGCACGGACTGAGCGATGCAGGGGATGGACAGAAAAGAAGGGGGTTGCACGGGCTGAGCGATGCAGGGGATGGACAGAAAAGAAGGGGGGTGCACGGGCTGAACGATGCAGGGGATGGACAGAAAAGATGGGAGTTGCACGGACTCAGCGATGCAGGGGATGGACAGAAAAGAAGGGAGTTGCACGGGCTGAGCGATGCAGGGGATGGACAGAAGAAAAGGGAGTTGCGGGGGCTGAGCGATGCAGGGGATGGACAGAAAAGAAGGGTGTTGCATGGGCTGAACGATGCAGGGGATGGACAGAAAAGAAGGGCGTTGCATGGACTGAGCGCTGCAGGGGATGGACAGAAAAGAGGAAGTTGCACGGGCTGAGCGATGCAGGGGATGGACAGAAAAGTGGGAGTTGCACGGGCTGAGCGATGCAGGGGATGGACAGAAAAGGAGGGGGTTGCACGGGCTGAGCGATGCAGGGGATGGACAGAAAAGAAGGGGGGTGCACGGGCTGAACGATGCAGGGTATGGACAGAAAAGTGGGAGTTGCACCGGCTGAGCGATGCAGGGGATGGACAGAAAAGAGGATGTTGCACGGGCTGAGCGATGCAGGGGATGGACAGAAAAGAAGGGAGTTGCACGGGCTGAGCGATGCAGGGGATGGACAGAAAAGAAGGGGGTTGCACGGGCTGAGCGATGCAGGGGATGGACAGAAAAGAAGGGGGGTGCACGGGCTGAACGATGCAGGGGATGGACAGAAAAGATGGGAGTTGCACGGACTCAGCGATGCAGGGGATGGACAGAAAAGAAGGGAGTTGCACGGGCTGAGCGATGCAGGGGATGGACAGAAAAGAAGGGAGTTGCACGGGCTGAGTGATGCAGGGGATCGACAGAAGAGAAGGGAGTTGCGGGGGCTGAGCGATGCAGGGGATGGACAGAAAAGAAGGGGGTTGCATGGGCTGAGCGATGCAGGGGATGGACAGAAAAGAAGGGCGTTGCACGGGCTGAGCGATGCAGGGGATGGACAGAAAAGTGCGAGTTGCACGGGCTGAGCGATGCAGGGGATGGACAGAAAAGGAGGGGGTTGCACGGGCTGAGCGATGCAGGGGATGGACAGAAAAGAAGGGGGTTGCATGGGCTGAGCGATGCAGGGGATGGACAGAAAAGAAGGGCGTTGCACGGGCTGAGCGATGCAGGGGATGGACAGAAAAGTGGGAGTTGCACGGGCTGAGCGATGCAGGGGATGGACAGAAAAGGAGGGGGTTGCACGGGCTGAGCGATGCAGGGGATGGACAGAAAAGAAGGGGGGTGCACGGGCTGAACGATGCAGGGGATGGACAGAAAAGATGGGAGTTGCACGGACTCAGCGATGCAGGGGATGGACAGAAAAGAAGGGAGTTGCACGGGCTGAGCGATGCAGGGGATGGACAGAAGAAAAGGGAGTTGCGGGGGCTGAGCGATGCAGGGGATGGACAGAAAAGAAGGGGGTTGCATGGGCTGAACGATGCAGGGGATGGACAGAAAAGAAGGGCGTTGCATGGACTGAGCGCTGCAGGGGATGGACAGAAAAGAGGAAGTTGCACGGGCTGAGCGATGCAGGGGATGGACAGAAAAGTGGGAGTTGCACGGGCTGAGCGATGCAGGGGATGGACAGAAAAGGAGGGGGTTGCACGGGCTGAGCGATGCAGGGGATGGACAGAAAAGAAGGGGGGTGCACGGGCTGAACGATGCAGGGGATGGACAGAAAAGTGGGAGTTGCACGGGCTGAGCGATGCAGGGGATGGACAGAAAAGAGGATGTTGCACGGGCTGAGCGATGCAGGGGATGGACAGAAAAGAAGGGAGTTGCACGGGCTGAGCGATGCAGGGGATGGACAGAAAAGAAGGGGGTTGCACGGGCTGAGCGATGCAGGGGATGGACAGAAAAGAAGGGGGGTGCACGGGCTGAACGATGCAGGGGATGGACAGAAAAGATGGGAGTTGCACGGACTCAGCGATGCAGGGGATGGACAGAAAAGAAGGGGGGTGCACGGGCTGAACGATGCAGGGGATGGACAGAAAAGTGGGAGTTGCACGGGCTGAGCGATGCAGGGGATGGACAGAAAAGAGGATGTTGCACGGGCTGAGCGATGCAGGGGATGGACAGAAAAGAAGGGAGTTGCACGGGCTGAGCGATGCAGGGGATGGACAGAAAAGATGGGAGTTGCACGGACTCAGCGATGCAGGGGATGGACAGAAAAGAAGGGAGTTGCACGGGCTGAGCGATGCAGGGGATGGACAGAAAAGAAGGGAGTTGCACGGGCTGAGTGATGCAGGGGATCGACAGAAGAGAAGGGAGTTGCGGGGGCTGAGCGATGCAGGGGATGGACAGAAAAGAAGGGGGTTGCATGGGCTGAGCGATGCAGGGGATGGACAGAAAAGAAGGGCGTTGCACGGGCTGAGCGATACAGGGGATGGACAGAAAAGTGGGAGTTGCACGGGCTGAGCGATGCAGGGGATGGACAGAAAAGGAGGGGGTTGCACGGGCTGAGCGATGCAGGGGATGGACAGAACAGTGGGAGGTGCACGGGCTGAGCGATGCAGGGGTGGACAGAAAAGTGGGAGTTGCACGGGCTGAGCGATGCAGGGGATGGACAGAAAAGGAGGGGGTTGCACGGGCTGAGTGATGCAGGGGATGGACAGAAAAGATGGGAGTTGCACGGACTCAACGATGCAGGGGATGGACAGAAAAGAGGATGTTGCACGGGCTGAGCGATGCAGGGGATGGACAGAAAAGAAGGGAGTTGCACGGGCTGAGCGATGCAGGGGATGGACAGAAAAGAAGGGGGTTGCACGGGCTGAGCGATGCAGGGGATGGACAGAAAAGAAGGGAGTTGCACGGGCTGAGCAATGCAGGGGATGGACAGAAAAGTGGGAGTTGCACGGACTTAGCGATGCAGGGGATGGACAGAAAAGAAGGGAGTTGCACGGGCTGAGCGATGCAGGGGATGGACAGAAAAGAGGGAATTGCAAGGGTTGTGCGATGCAGGGGATGGACAGAAAAGAAGGGAGTTGCACGGGCTGAGCGATGCAGGGGATGGACAGAAAATAGGGAATTGTAAGGGTTGAGCGATGCAGGGGATGGACAGAAAAGAGGGAGTTGCACGGGCTGAGCAAGGGGCTCGGGCGTTGAGCCAGCGAACACAGCATCCCACCCTAATAGGCAATATCGTACTTGCATGCGCAGCTTCCACCAGGACTGGCAGCCCCCGAATGCATGCCCAGCCCCCCGCATGCATGCACGTCATCCCGCCCGCATGCATGCACGTTACCCCGCCCGCACAAGGTAGCACAATACGGCAACACATATTTCGTATCCGGAGCGGATCACTGCTCCGCTCCGGATACGGCAATACTGTTCCGATCCGGCTCACTATGCAGGAAAGTTGTGTGCAGCCCTAGCACACGTGTGACGTTGGCACCTTAGAGGGCGGCTTCAGCAACCACGCGATAGTACGCCTTCACAACGTGTCCGATAGAACTGAGGAAATCGCTGATTTTTATATTCGATCGATGATAACCTCGGGAAGACGCCCAAACCGGGAAGACGTTAAACCATCCAAGTTGTCTTCCAATACGCGATCGAGTTGCAAGAAATGCAAGCAAGATATTCCTTGCTCCAGTATGACGAAGCATGTAGCCCATTATCAGACATACGTGGCCCATATTCTCTCATATTGATACGCCTGGCCGTTGCGCCACAAATGATTGTTCGAGGGCATGCGATTCAAGAAAAAGAAGCATTCTGTCTTATATTCTGACATTATTATGGAGCGCTTTCTTGAATGAGTTGTTGATGACTGAAGGATTGAACACTTGAGGACCTCAAAGACCAAATGTCAAATACTGGTTTATTTATTCTACCAGCATAAATTTCGTGGCCGTTGATATTGATATAATTATTCTACCGGTTTAGATTTCATGGCCGTCAAATATTGATTTAATTATTCTACCGGTATAGATTTCATGGCCGTCAAATATTGATTTCATTATTCTACCGGTTTAGATTTCGAGGCCGTCAAATATTGATTTCATTATTCTACCGGTTTAGATTTCATGGCCGTCAAATATTGATTTCATTATTCTACCGGTTTAGATTTCATGGCCGTCAAATATTGATTTCATTATTCTACCGGTTTAGATTTCATCGCCGTCAAATATTGATTTCATTATTCTACCGGTTTAGATTTCATGGCCGTCAAATATTGATTTCATTATTCTACCGGTTTAGATTTCATGGCCGTCAAATATTGATTTCATTATTCTACCGGTTTAGATTTCATGGCCGTCAAATATTGATTTCATTATTCTACCGGTTTAGATTTCATGGCCGTCAAATATTGATTTCATTATTCTACCGGTTTAGATTTCATGGCCGTCAAATATTGATTTCATTATTCTACCGGTAAGGATTTCCTGGCAATTTTTTCATTGCAAATTGTTTCCTCCAGCAAGCGATGAACAAATCAGTTTATTGGAATAGCCAGAACATCATTAGTCAGCCCCACCTGCACAGGAGGGTTAGGGGAGTACAGCAAACCGCTCCCAATTGGTATCAAAAGGAGCGCAATCGGCCTATTCCGGGGAACGCCTGGTGTACCAAATCATGCTTTTGGTAGGTAAATATGGAAGCGACAGTAGTGCAATCGGTAGGCCAACCAGGGCAAAAATGGTAGCCAAGAAGTATCTATTTCGGTAGGTTCTGGGCCTACCGAAATTTCAACCTACCAGAATGCAAATCGGTAGATGTCGCGTTTTCGGTCGATTAAACCAAAAGCCCTACCAATTCACCTACCATAATCATTTTAGGGGCCTTGTCCAAATGATGCGCTTGCCTCGAAACTGGTAGGTTTTCTGCCTTCAAAAACAGGGGGTTTGAGTAGTAGTGCCGCTGCTGCCAGGTGTTGTTCGGTATCCGCTGGCTGGCGCTGTAGGTTCTCTGCTTCAGCCGGGCAACCCTCACCCGGGCAACCTTCAGCCGGGCAACCCTTAGCCGGGCAACCCTCAGCCGGGCAACCCTCAGCCGGGCAACCCTTCACCCGGGCAACCCTCAGCCGGGCAACCCTTCACCCGGGCAACCCTCAGCCGGGCAACCCTTCACCCGGGCAACCCTTCACCCGGGAAACCTTCAGCCGGGCAACCTTCAGCCGGGCAACCCTTCAGCCGGGCAACCTTCAGCCGGTCAACCTTCAGCCGGTCAACCTTCAGCCGGGCAACCTTCAGCCGGTCAACCTTCAGCCGGGCAACCTTCAGCCGGGCAACCCTCAGCCGGGCAACCCTCAGCCGGGCAACCTTCAGCCGGGCAACCTTCAGCCGGGCAATCCTCAGCCGGGCAACCCTCACCCGGGTAAACTTCAGCCGGGCAACCCTCAGCCGGGCAACCTTCAGCCGGGCAACCCTCACCCGGGCAACCTTCAGCCGGGCAACCTTCAGCCGGGCAACCCTTCAGCCGGGCAACCCTCAGCCGGGCAACCTTCAGCCGGGCAACCCTCAGCCGGGCAACCTTCAGCCGGGCAACCCTCACCCGGGCAACCTTCAGCCGGGCAACCTTCAGCCGGGCAACCCTTCAGCCGGGCAACCCTCACCCGGGCAACCCTTCAGCCGGGCAACCCTCAGCCGGGCAACCTTCAGCCGAGCAACCTTCAGCCGGGCAACCTTCAGCCGGGCAACCCTTCAGCCGGGCAACCTTCAGCTGGGCAACCCTTCACCCGGGCAACCCTTCACCCGGGCAACCCTTCACCCGGGCAACCCTTCACCCGGGCAAACCTTCAGCCGGGCAACCCTCAGCCGGGCAAACCTCAGCCGGGCAACCTTCAGCCGGGCAACCCTCAGCCGGGCAACCATCAGCCGGGCAACCCTTCAGCCGGGCAACCTTCAGCCGGGCAACCTTCACTCGGGCAACCCTCACCCGGGCAACCCTTCACCCGGGCAACCCTTCACCCGGGCAACCCTCAGCCGGGCAACCCTCAGCCGGGCAACCTTCAGCCGGGCAACCCTTCACCCGGGCAACCCTTCACCCGGGCAACCCTTCACCCGGGCAACCCTTCACCCGGGCAACCCTCAGCCGGGCAACCCTCAGCCGGGCAACCTTCAGCCGGGCAACCCTCAGCCGGGCAACCTTCACCCGGGCAACCATCAGCCGGGCAACCCTCAGCAGGGCAACCCACACCCGGGCAACCCTTCACCCGGGCAACCCTCACCCGGGTTTTATAAGGGCAAAGGGGAAATTTGAGGGGATATTAGTTATGCATGGCAACTACCAACTGGGTTGTTATCGTCTGGACAGTTCAGGAGTTGTTGGGGACTGCATTCAACTTTGATTGTTTTGCCACACTTTGATTGTTTTGCCACACTTTGATTGTTTTGCCGCACTTTGATTGTTTTGCCACACTTTGATTGTTTTGCCACACTTTGATTGTTTTGCCGCACTTTGATTGATTTGCCACACTTTGATTGTTTTGCCACACTTTGATTGTTTTGCCACACTTTGATTGTTTTGCCACACTTTGATTGTTTTGCCGCACTTTGATTGTTTTGCCACACTTTGATTGTTTTGCCGCACTTTGATTGATTTGCCACACTTTGATTGTTTTGCCACACTTTGATTGTTTTGCCACACTTTGATTGTTTTGCCACACTTTGATTGTTTTGCCACACTTTGATTGTTTTGCCACACTTTGATTGTTTTGCCACACTTTGATTGTTTGGCCACAGCATTTTGCATGGTCCTAACTGATATGCATGCATGCATGCTGCATGGATGCATGGTTACTTTGAGGCCAGTAGGGGGGCATATGGGCAAGCTGCATGGATGCATGGTTACTTTGAGGCCAGTAGGGGGGCATATGGGCAAGCTGCATGGATGCATGGTTACTTTGAGGCCAGTAGGGGGGCATATGGGCAAGCTGCATGGATGCATGGTTACTTTGAGGCCAGTAGGGGGGCATATGGGCAAGCTGCATGGATGCATGGTTACTTTGAGGCCAGTAGGTGGGCATATGGGCAAGCTGCATGGATGCATGGTTACTTTGAGGCCAGTAGGGGGGCATATGGGCAAGCTGCATGGATGCATGGTTACTTTGAGGCCAGTAGGGGGGCATATGGGCAAGCTGCATGGATGCATGGTTACTTTGAGGCCAGTAGGGGGGCATATGGGCAAGCTGCATGGATGCATGGTTACTTTGAGGCCAGTAGGGGGGCATATGGGCAAGCTGCATGGATGCATGGTTACTTTGAGGCCAGTAGGGGGGCATATGGGCAAGCTGCATGGATGCATGGTTACTTTGAGGCCAGTAGGGGGGCATATGGGCAAGCTGCATGGATGCATGGTTACTTTGAGGCCAGTAGGGGGGCATATGGGCAAGCTGCATGGATGCATGGTTACTTTGAGGCCAGTAGGTGGGCATATGGGCAAGCTGCATGGATGCATGGTTACTTTGAGGCCAGTAGGGGGGCATATGGGCATGCTGCATGGATGCATGGTTACTTTGAGGCCAGTAGGGGGGCATATGGGCAAGCTGCATGGATGCATGGTTACTTTGAGGCCAGTAGGGGGGCATATGGGCATGCTGCATGGATGCATGGTTACTTTGAGGCCAGTAGGTGGGCATATGGGCAAGCTGCATGGATGCATGGTTACTTTGAGGCCAGTAGGGGGGCATATGGGCAAGCTGCATGGATGCATGGTTACTTTGAGGCCAGTAGGGGGGCATATGGGCAAGCTGCATGGATGCATGGTTACTTTGAGGCCAGTAGGGGGGCATATGGGCAAGCTGCATGGATGCATGGTTACTTTGAGGCCAGTAGGGGGGCATATGGGCATGCATGGGGGCTGTTTGCTGGCGTGCAACCATTTTCATGTCTTTGTATACCAGAATGCCAAGCTGCGTTGTTTCCTTAACCTCCACGCCCTAATAGGGCGTAGCTTTCTTTCTTTCTTTGCAGGCCAGTATGTGCCTAAAACAAGTTTTTTGACTGCGAAGCACTAATACTCCTAGCCCGCTGTATCGAAGCGGAGCGGAGCGGACCGGACCGGAGCAGAAGCGTATCCGGATTGTGCTACCGTGCGCCCGCATGCGCACCGCTTGCATGCACAGCTCCCACCCGCATGCACACTGTCTACATGCACACACCCTTACCCACATGCACAACATCCCGCCTGATTGCGGAGCGCCCCACACGCTTGCGCATTCCTTGCATGCAGAGGTCCCTGCCTGCATTCACAGCACGTAGCCGCGCTTGCGACCCTCCACCTGCATTCTCAGCTCCTTCCCACATGCAAACACGCACCCCGCCCGCAAGCACACATAGCCGCCTGCCAATATCGCTGCATCTCTCGTGACCGTATGCCAGAGAATCCAGCCAAAGATCCACGAGCCGTGAACATCTTCACTGAGCACAGCTCACGGGGGGATCTGGTCCGCATCTGCGACAATGCCGGCGATGACTTAGTTCACTGCGTGCTTCATGACAGAGGAGCGGCTCACAAATCACAGCTGCTATGCAAAGAAGTGTGGCCAGACATGCGGCCATATCTCGTGGGGGGACCAGAGACTGCCTGACATGACATGTGGCGCCCTCATGTTGGGTGGACTGCTGAAGGTCAAGTTGCCTACCGGTATGCACCGTACTTTAAGCCCACCTGGCCGTGTCGAGGTACTAGATGGATCGGAGTTGGCCTTGCTGTGGTAAGTTTGCCCTGTGCTATATATACTGTAACATTCGCTAACCCGGACCTGGCCTTGCTGTGGTAAGTTTGCCCTGTGCTATACTGTAAAATTCGCTAACCCGGAGCTGGCCTTGCTGTGGTAAGTTTGCCCTGTGTTATACTGTAAAATTCGCTAACCCGGAGTTGGCCTTGCTGTGGTAAGTTTGCCCTGTGCTATACTGTAAAATTTGCTAACCCGGAGCTTTTCTATAAACAGGGGCAAATGTGCATCACGAGTGGATGTATACAGCGCATGCGATGGGATCAATGAAGCCGTTGTGATGTATTAATTTCTCAGCCCCTGACCCCGTTTAGGTCAATAATGTTACACCTCTGGGCCTGCTCAAAGCTCGGCCGCGTGGGCGCCCAACTGTTCAGAAGGGAGTAAAGAAGGAACTAAAAGAAAGAGAGGGGGAAAGGAACAAAAGGAGAGGCCGGGAAGGCATAGAAGACCAAGTTCAACACCTGAGTTCCACTAGAGACCCCGTTTAGGCACAGCCCCATGCGCTGCTTCTCGTATGAGGTCATGTATGACTGGTCAGCGCAATGTGGGTTGAAGGGTATCGGCTGGTGGCACGGTAACCCGGTACGGAATACGGTACGGAATACGGTATGGTCAAACGGTACGGTACGGGTACGGTACTGTACGGTACGGACATAATGGGATGGGCTTGTAAGAAAATGGACAATACGGTAGTTCCAAACGGTACGGTACATACGGTCAAACGGTACGGGATGTGGTACGGGATTTTTGCCAATACGGCCGTACTGGGTACCCCTGGCTGGTGGAACTTCTTCCGCAACTTGTTGCTCAGGTCAGTTAGATGTCATAAACTGCCACTTGCACAAAACAAAGTGCAACCCAGAGTATGCTACATGTGTTTATTTTAGGGAGCATCTACTGTGATTCTGCTCCGGCTTACTACGGCCCGGGGATTCAGCTACGGCTTACTACGGCCCGGGGATTCAGCTACGGCTTACTACGGCCCGGGGATTCAGCTACGGCTTACTACGGCCCGGGGATTCAGCCACGGCTTAGTAAGGCCCGGGGATTCAGCTACGGCTTACTACGGCCCGGGGATTCAGCTACGGCTTACTACGGCCCGGGGATTCAGCTACGGCTTACTACGGCCCGGGGATACAGCTCCGGCTTACTACGGCCCGGGGATTCAGCTCCGGCTTACTACGGCCCGGGGATTCAGCTACGGCTTACTACGGCCCGGGGATTCAGCTACGGCTTACTATGGCCCGGGGATTCAGCTACGGCTTAGTAAGGCCCGGGGATTCAGCTCCGGCTTACTACGGCCCGGGGATTCAGCTACGGCTTACTACGGCCCGGGGATTCAGCTACGGCTTAGTAAGGCCCGGGGATTCAGCTCCGGCTTACTACGGCCCGGGGATTCAGCTACGGCTTACTACGGCCCGGGGATTCAGCTACGGCTTACTACGGCCCGGGGATTCAGCCACGGCTTAGTAAGGCCCGGGGATTCAGCTACGGCTTACTACGGCCCGGGGATTCAGCTCCGGCTTACTACGGCCCGGGGATTCAGCTACGGCTTACTACGGCCCGGGGATTCAGCTACGGCTTACTACGGCCCGGGGATTCAGCTACGGCTTAGTAAGGCCCGGGGATTCAGATCCGGCTTACTACGGCCCGGGGATTCAGCTACGGCTTACTACGGCCCGGGGATTCAGCTACGGCTTACTACGGCCCGGGGATTCAGCCACGGCTTAGTAAGGCCCGGGGATTCAGATCCGGCTTACTACAGCCCGGGGATCCACGTGCATCAAGCCCTGTTTTGCTCCATTTGCTCAGTTCTACCACTCATGCCCCTCAAAGGTATCACATAGTGCCTATGTCAGGCTCCATTAGCTCCATAGAGGACACTGCGGCCGCTGTTGCTACAGTGAAGCAGCGCTTGCTCAACAACGAGTTGCCAGGCACTTCTTCAGCGTGCCACGCTTGACGTCATCATGCAGCAGTATGATAATATCACAATTTGCTTTTACCGGGACCGGTGTTGGTATGTGGCCCCTTGTTCAGCAGATCTTGAGGTGCCGTTTTGGGGGAGGTCAAGCTTCGAGGACAGATGCTTTGTCGAGGACCATTGCCACCGTATATCACTGCTGGCCCTGGAGCAAGACAGCAACTACTCAGCTGGTATCTCAGAGAAGAAATTAATGACTTGAGGGCTGCTTTCGCAAGGATGCGCAGCATCCGCTCCGAGCATGCACTAAAACAACGTAATCAGGAGTTTAGAGAGCAACTGTTGCGGATGCATGTCCCATTTTATTTGTTTTCCTTCATGTTCGGTTCTTTGTGCACCACATAGACACCGACACGGTAACCCGGTACGGAATACGGTACGGGGTACGGCCGTACTGGGTAACCCTGAACACAGATCAGGGAGAAGGAGTCAGGAGAGCGCTTCTTTGCGAAGTGACATAAAACTCCAGCCTGTCTTCGATTGTCTCTGATTGGCTCATATTTCCGCGGCGGGTCAGGAGCTTCCGGCTCGCTGGCAAGAGCGGCAACGATGGATGCAGGGTAACCCGGTACGGAAACACGGTACGGGAATACGGTGCGGTACGGACAAAAGGGAGGGTACGGTAGGCCAATACGGTCCAAGATTTTTCCCATTTTCAAGGCTCAGAACAGCAGGATCCACACAGAGAAAGACATGCATGCAACACTCACATGACTGTTTGATCCCATGCACATCCTGACATACTGCATGGCTGCATGACAGTCCCCATGCAATTTTTGCATGGCCCCCAAATAACCACCAAGGATCTCCATGCATGCATGCAGATTTACCAGGCTGACATGATAGGAGAAAATATGATCATTGATGCAGTCCCAAACTCCTCACAGATCGCCATTACAATGTTCCAACATGCCATTCAGCATTTCTGTAATTCAGCTAGTCCATATAAACGCTACCCACCAGCATGGCACATGAAATTTTACATGCATGAATATAGCAATAGAAACAAGAGGCCTCAGAATCACCTTGCATAGTTGCTGAGTTGCATGGCATGCATGGAAATCACTTCGTAAGGAGACACGGAGCTCCTGTGTCTTGCCTCCCTCCTGGGAGTCCTGGACTCATGGGCTCCTACTCCTCCTGGCCTCCTGCCCTCCTCCCTCTATGCAGCTTTGGATTGTGACTTGGTGCCAAGTTCTGTCTTATTGCCACTAGGTTTTGGGTTAGACTTGTACTTTCACGAGCAACGAATGCCTCTTTACCACTGGAAGCGAGCGAGCTTATGTAGATTTTGATGCCCTGGATGTGTGGACTGTGGACGGTGTGGATTTGCCAGACGAGGGAGACGATCACACGACATCACCGCAATATGCCTGTATCACCCGTCCTAACGTCTTACACGCCGCAACTTGTCCTGTTATGCCCGCGAGGTGATTGGTAAATCGCGTAGTGTTGACGATAATATAATTACAAAATTTGTATCGCCCACGCTTGGCCTGGCCAGCCTTCGATGACGGCTGCAAAATCCAATGCGAATCAGCCGTGTACGCTGCATTCCTGTTCGCAGCGCTACCTCCATCGCTCTCATGCAGTCATGCAGTGCAGGAAATGGCGACCGTACTTGGCCGTGTTGCAAACGGTACGGTACGGTACGGATACGGTACGGGATTTTAGGCCAATACGGCCCGTACTGGGTAACCCTGGATGGATGCCGCACCAGCGACGTCCGCCACGGCGCGGCCCGCGGATCAACACCATTGTGATGCCCGGGGGGCATTAGCTAGCATACCGGTACTTACAATTTCAGTATTACACCATGCACGGGTCTCCTAGAGTGGCATGCCCGGGGCAGATCAGCACCATTGTGAATACTCTTAAGTTAGGCGCCCACGCGACCGAGCCTGTTTCAGCAGGGCCCAGAGGTGTAACGTCATTGACATACAAAGGCTCGGCCGCATCGGCGCCCGACAGGTCGAGAGGATAAGAATCTATTTTTGAGGCGATGGGGTGTTTTCAGCTATTGTTTGCCCCCCCCCCCCCTCTGGGTGTGCTTTCATGGTCCATCAGGGCCCAATCTGAGATGTTATGTCGTTGACTGGTTTAGCCCATTGTCGGGTCCTTAGGTTGGGGTGAAGTTTTTACAGTCCAACGGGGCATCACAGTTGATGCATGGTACTTGTGCCCGTAAACTGGTACAAGCACTAAATACGCTAGGCCGGCGAGCGAAAACCAGTGACCCCCCTGGGCAAGCAACATACAACCACCCAGCAGTTGCGTGGGAATGAACCCCGGAGTGCAGAAGAGGGTTTAGGCCTTTTAGTTAAAACACACACCGTGCTTTTCTGTACAGCATCTCAAACTTCCAACAACGAGCGGATACGCGAGGGCGTCCCATGTCACAGCTTTTGTCCGACAACGTACGGTCATGCAACGCACAGTCCTGGAACGAACGGTCATATGCAACGAACGGTCATGCAACAAACCATCATGCAACGAACGGTCATGCAACCAACCGTCTTGCAACAAACCACCTTGCAACGAACGGTCATGCAACCAACCGTCTTGCAACACACAGCATCATGCAACGAACGGTCATGCAACCAACCGTCTTGCAACAAACCATCTTGCAACGAACGGTCATGCAACGTACGGTCCAGTTTTATGTCGAACCTGGCCATCGCATGAAAAAAAGGAACACCTACACCATGCGCGATTTCGTATCCTTTTCTTCTTCGCGTCCTGATCTAGATCTGACTTGATCGTTAGGTCTTTCTAGCTATCAAGACCATCGAATCATCACCATCAGATCCACCAGATCTGCTAGCCTCATCAGATACACTGGATCTAAAGGATCTAATAGTCCTCTTTGTCAGATGCAGCCTAATCTCATTACGGGTGACGGCGTAAGATCTACGTATTGCTTTGTTGGATCAGATCTACTAGAAGTCCTCATCGGATCTAATAGTAATCTTCCTCCTCGGACGAGGACATGGCAAACAAGTCAAAATCCATCGACACGACCTCCTCTTCCTCCACGACGGGCGCCGGCACCGGGACTGCTGCAGGAGCATCTGAAGCCTTCCATGGAGTGCCCTGCCGGTTGGGCCTCCGAGCGGTGGTGGGCCTCGAGGATAATAATGATGAAGGGTACGGCGGGTCAGGAGCTTCCGGCTCGCTGGCAAGAGCGGCAACGACGGATGCCGCACCAGCGGCGTCCGCCACGGCGCGGCCTGCGGCCGCAGCCGCGGCCGCGGGCCGCGCCGCCCCGCCGGCGTCGGCGGCGGCTGCCGCCGCAGCCGTCGACGTCGTGAGCGCCGCCGCTTTGACACGCATGTCGATCTTCTGTTGAAGGTATAGCGGTTTGGTGTCGCCGTTGAGTAGGTCCCACTCAGTGCACGAGATGGGCACCACAATGTACCCACGCGCCTGTGCCACAAAAAAGAAAAACGAAACAAGGGATCAGTGTGTACCCTACTTCAATCCGGTGAGGACGGTGTGCTATGGACGTTGTCCATAGCGCATTTCTTTCATACTTTCACACTTTTCTGCACTTATATGTTTTCTCAACGTATCAGCAGCAGGCGGTACTTGATCACGGCGTCCCAAGGACGCGCATGCTATTTGCCGCGATTCAGTGTCGCGTCTCAAGGGTAACCTTACCAATTGCAGCAAGCGGTACAACCCGAAGCTCTACTATAGTACCTACTGACCTGCAGCAGGCGGTACTTGATCGCGGCGTCTCCCAGCACGCGCATGCTGTTTGCCGCGGTGTTGTGTGAGCCCACCATCTCCATTGCGAAACGAGCAGCCGGGCTCCCCGGAAGGGTGACCATCACGTCCGGGCAGACTGCGCCGTCGTCGGAGATCGCGCCGTGGCGCGGCAGCCAACCCAACCTCTCCGAAGCCGAGGCCACCTCGTACTGGTACCTGTCGGTGTCGTTTGCTTTAATTGTTACATGCTAACTAACAAATTCGTCACTAATTTGTCAATCATTTAATTCACAAATACCGGCGACATATTTATTTATTATGTTATTAATATACTGCCCATTTAATTTGTTTTGAATCAAGGCCTGGCAGCCAGCCCAACCTCTCCGAAGCCGAGGCCACCCCGTACTAGTACCTGTCGGTGTAGTATGCTTTATTAATTACATTATTCATAAATAATTAACAAGTCGTTTTGGAGGTGTGCGGAGTGGTGTCTCCGGCACAAAAAAAAAAAAAACCCAGCTGCGCCTGCGCGGAGTGACATGCCCCAACCTTGAAAGTGCGTACCCTTAGCCGTCTCCCTTAATCCTTATCCCTAAACCCTAACCCTGAACCCTCACCTGGCCGTCGCCTTCTTGACCACCTTGGCGAGCCACAACTCTAAAACACCCCAGCCCTGAAAACATTTATAAAACCTATCCCGCCCCACCAGATAAAACCTGAACCCCGAACCCTCACCTGTTCCGCCTGGCCGTCGCCTTCTTGACCACCTTGGCCCGCCACACGTCCATTGCTGCAGACTTCACGGCGGGGCTGAGGCAATCATTGAGGGGTGAGTCGCTACGGTCCGCCTGAAAAAGGGGGGGGGAATCCAGGGTTGAGGGCTTAGGGTTTAGGGTTTAGATTTTAAGGTTTAGGGTTCAGGATTCAGCAGACTTCACGGCGGGGCTGAGGCAATGATTGAGGGGCGAGTCGCTACGGTCCACATGAAAAGGGTTTAAGGTGAAGGGTTCAGGGTTTAGGATTAAAGCTATAACATTTCTTAGTAGGAATTCAGGGCTTGGGGTTCAATATTTTATTTACCAGCGTGCAGGGTTCATAAGACATAAGACGGCGGAGCTGAGGCAATCATTTAAGAAGGGGGAGTCGCTACGGTCCGCCTGGAAACGGGGTTCAGGGTTCAAGTTTTAGGGTTAAGGATTTAGGGTTTAAAGTTCAGTGTTCAGCTTTTATTGCCACGCTTTGATATTCCAGGCAGGTGTGAGATACTTCGTTTTATATACTCTTTAAATTTTCACTGTTCAGGGTTCGGATTTCACGGCAGGGCTCACGGCGGGGCTGAGGCAATCATTCAGGGTGAGTCGCTACAGTCCGCCTGGAAAGGATTGCAAGTACAAGGGTTCAAGGGAAAAGGCGTATGGGTTTAGAGTTCAGCAGACTTCACAGCGGGGCTGAGGCAATCATTCAGGAGGAAATCGCTGCGATCCGCCTGGAAGGAGTTTGGGGTTTGAGATTCAGGGTTCAGGGGAGAGCCCCTTAGGTCCGCCTGAAAAGGGGTTCAGGGTTCAAGGGAGGGTCGCTGTGATCCGCCTGGAAAGGATTGCATGCACATCGGGGATTTGGGTTAATAGTTCAGATATTCAGGGTTCAGGGTTCAGGGTTAGATTTTAAGGTTCAGGGTTCAGGGTTAGATTTTAAGGTTTAGGGTTCAGGGTTCAGCAGATTTCACGACGGGGCTGAGGCAATCATTTAGGAGAGAATCGCCGCAGTCAGCCTGGAAAAGGGGGGGGGTGCAGGGTTAAGGGTAAAGGGTTTAGGGTTTTAAGTGTGGGGCTATCAGTTACATATTTTATTTCATATTGCCCAGTTTTCAAAGCCAGTGGAGAGGCAATCCTTGGTCCACCCGAGCATTGGGGGAACAGGGTTCAGGGTTGTGAATGCAAGCGGGAATTTCATGGTGAAATTCTAGGCTCTCGGTCCGCCCAAGCATGGGGGGATTCAGGGTTCATCATGAGGGTTCACGTCTGGTTTTGGGCTGCAGGGTTGCAGGATTCATGGCTCGGCATTTTGTTCATGACGAGGGTTAATTGGTCTAGGGTTCATGCTTCAGTATTTTGTCCATAATGAGGGTCTAGGGTTTTTCTCGTTACGGGTTTTTCTCGTTTAGGGTTTTTCTCGATTAGGGCACATTTTTTTCTCATAAGGTCACTCACCTGGGCAGAGAGCAGGACTGCCGCCACTTGGGGCAGCTGCTGGTGGAACCTATCGGGTAACGCCCCAAACCCAGACCCCGCCCCCGGCCCGCCTTCCGAGGCCAGGGCGGGGTCGGCAGCAGCAGCTGGGCCGGCCGCCGCAACATCTTGACGACCCCCCTGGATGTTGCGGCCGTTGCTGCTGGACAGGAGAGTGGCCAGCTGGCGGGCCGCCAGGCGGGACAGCGGGTGGGCTGGCTCCCTAAGAGCCGCCAGGCTGTACAGCAGTACACACAGGTTGCTGTACACGACGTCATCGCCGAGACCGCGGTCAGCCTCCGTGTAATCGGTGTCTTCCCGCTGCAGAATGGGGATAAAGAGTGGGATAAAGTGGGGGAAATAGTGAGATAAAGAGGGAGGTAAAGAGTGAGCAGGGTGATAACGAGTGAGCATGCGGATAGTGGACATGCGGATAGGGAGCATGCAGATAGGGAGCATGCAGATAGGGAGCATGCGGATAGTGAGCATGCAGATAGTGAGCATGCAGATAGTGAGCATGCAGATAGTGAGCATGCAGATAGTGAGCATGCAGATAGTGAGCATGCAGATAGTGAGCATGCAGATAGGGAGCATGCAGATAGTGAGCATGCCGACAGTGAGCATGCAGATAGCGAGCATGCAGATAGGGAGCATGCAGATAGTGAGCATGCAGATAGTAAGCATGCAGATAGGGAGCATGCAGATAGGGAGCATGCAGATAGGGAGCATGCAGATAGGGAGCATGCAGACAGTGAGCATGCAGATAGTGAGCATGCAGATAGTGAGCATGCAGATAGCGAGCATGCAGATAGGGAGAATGCAGATAGAGAGCATGCAGATAGGGAGCATTAAGACAGGGAGCATGCAGATAGGGAGCATGCAGATAGGGGGCATGCAGATAGTGAGCATGCAGATAGGGAGCATGCAGATAGTGAGCATGCAGATAGGGAGCATGCAGATAGGGAGCATGCAGATAGTGAGCATGCAGATAGTGAGCATGCAGATAGGGAGCATGCAGATAGTGAGCATGCAGATAGGGAGCATGCAGATAGTGAGCATGCAGATAGGGAGCATGCAGATAGTGAGCATGCAGATAGGGAGCATGCAGACAGTGAGCATGCAGATAGGGAGCATGCAGATAGGGAGCATGCAGATAGGGAGCGTGCAGATAGGGAGCATGCAGATAGGGAGCATGCAGATAGTAAGCATGCAGATAGTGAGCATGCAGATAGTGAGCATGCAGATAGTGAGCATGCAGATAGTGAGCATGCAGATAGTGAGCATGCAGATAGTGAGCATGCAGATAGTGAGCATGCAGATAGTGAGCATGCAGATAGGGAGCATGCAGATAGTGAGCATGCAGATAGTGAGCATGCAGATAGCGAGCATGCAGATAGGGAGCATGCAGATAGTGAGCATGCAGATAGTAAGCATGCAGATAGGGAGCATGCAGATAGGGAGCATGCAGATAGGGAGCATGCAGATAGGGAGCATGCAGACAGTGAGCATGCAGATAGTGAGCATGCAGATAGTGAGCATGCAGATAGTGAGCATGCAGATAGCGAGCATGCAGATAGGGAGAATGCAGATAGAGAGCATGCAGATAGGGAGCATTAAGACAGGGAGCATGCAGATAGGGAGCATGCAGATAGGGGGCATGCAGATAGTGAGCATGCAGATAGGGAGCGTGCAGATAGTGAGCATGCAGATAGGGAGCATGCAGATAGGGAGCGTGCAGATAGTGAGCATGCAGATAGTGAGCATGCAGATAGGGAGCGTGCAGATAGTGAGCATGCAGATAGGGAGCATGCAGATAGTGAGCATGCAGATAGGGAGCATGCAGATAGTGAGCATGCAGATAGGGAGCATGCAGATAGTGAGCATGCAGATAGGGAGCATGCAGATAGTGAGCATGCAGATAGGGAGCGTGCAGATAGTGAGCATACAGATAGGGAGCATGCAGATAGTGAGCATGCAGATAGTAAGCATGCAGATAGTGAGCATGCAGATAGTGAGCATGCAGATAGTGAGCATGCAGATAGTGAGCATGCAGATAGGGAGAATGCAGATAGAGAGCATGCAGATAGGGAGCATTAAGACAGGGAGCATGCAGATAGGGAGCATGCAGATAGGGGGCATGCAGATAGTGAGCATGCAGATAGGGAGCGTGCAGATAGTGAGCATGCAGATAGGGAGCATGCAGATAGGGAGCGTGCAGATAGTGAGCATGCAGATAGTGAGCATGCAGATAGGGAGCGTGCAGATAGTGAGCATGCAGATAGGGAGCATGCAGATAGTGAGCATGCAGATAGGGAGCATGCAGATAGTGAGCATGCAGATAGGGAGCATGCAGATAGTGAGCATGCAGATAGGGAGCATGCAGATAGTGAGCATGCAGATAGGGAGCGTGCAGATAGTGAGCATACAGATAGGGAGCATGCAGATAGTGAGCATGCAGATAGTAAGCATGCAGATAGTGAGCATGCAGATAGTGAGCATGCAGATAGTGAGCATGCAGATAGTGAGCATGCAGATAGTGAGCATGCAGATAGGGAGCATGCAGATAGTGAGCATGCAGATAGGGAGCATGCAGATAGTGAGCATGCCGACAGTGAGCATGCAGATAGCGAGCATGCAGATAGGGAGCATGCAGATAGTGAGCATGCAGATAGTAAGCATGCAGATAGGGAGCATGCAGATAGGGAGCATGCAGATAGGGAGCGTGCAGATAGGGAGCATGCAGATAGGGAGCATGCAGATAGTGAGCATGCAGATAGTGAGCATGCAGATAGTGAGCATGCAGATAGAGAGCATGCAGATAGGGAGAATGCAGATAGAGAGCATGCAGATAGGGAGCATTAAGACAGGGAGCATGCAGATAGGGAGCATGCAGATAGGGGGCATGCAGATAGTGAGCATGCAGATAGGGAGCGTGCAGATAGTGAGCATGCAGATAGGGAGCATGCAGATAGGGAGCGTGCAGATAGTGAGCATGCAGATAGTGAGCATGCAGATAGGGAGCGTGCAGATAGTGAGCATGCAGATAGGGAGCATGCAGATAGTGAGCATGCAGATAGGGAGCATGCAGATAGTGAGCATGCAGATAGGGAGCATGCAGATAGTGAGCATGCAGATAGGGAGCGTGCAGATAGTGAGCATGCAGATAGGGAGCATGCAGATAGTGAGCATGCAGATAGTAAGCATGCAGATAGTGAGCATGCAGATAGGGAGCATGCAGATAGTGAGCATGCAGATAGGGAGCATGCAGATAGGGAGCATGCAGATAGGGAGCATGCAGATAGTGAGCATGCAGATAGGGAGCATGCAGATAGTGAGCATGCAGAAAGGGAGCATGCAGATAGTGAGCATGCAGATAGGGAGCATGCAGATAGTGAGCATGCAGATAGGGAGCGTGCAGATAGTGAGCATGCAGATAGGGAGCATGCAGATAGTGAGCATGCAGATAGTAAGCATGCAGATAGTGAGCATGCAGATAGGGAGCATGCAGATAGTGAGCATGCAGATAGGGAGCATGCAGATAGGGAGCATGCAGATAGGGAGCATGCAGATAGGGAGCATTAAGACAGGGAGCATGCAGATAGGGAGCATGCAGATAGGGAGCATGCAGATAGGGAGCATGCAGATAGGGAGCATGCAGATAGGGAGCATGCAGATAGGAAGCATGCAGATAGGGAGCATGCAGATAGGGAGCATGCAGATAGGGAGCATGCAGATAGGGAGCATGCAGATAGGGAGCATGCAGATAGGGAGCATGCAGATAGGGAGCATGCAGATAGGGAGCATGCAGATAGGGAGCATGCAGATAGGGAGCATGCAGATAGGGAGCATGCAGATAGGGAGCATGCAGATAGGGAGCATGCAGATAGGGAGCATGCAGATAGGGAGCATGCAAATAGGGAGCATGCAGATAGGAAGCATGCAGATAGGGAGCATGCAGATAGGGAGCATGCGGATAGGGAGCATGCAGATAGGGAGCATGCAGATAGGGAGCATGCAGATAGGGAGCATGCAGATAGGGAGCATGCAGATAGGGAGCATGCAGATAGGGAGCATGCAGATAGGGAGCATGCAGATAGGGAGCATGCAGATAGGGAGCATGCAGATAGGGAGCATGCAGATAGGGAGCATGCAGATAGTGAGCATGCAGATAGGGAGCATGCAGATAGGGAGCATGCAGATAGTGAGCATGCGGATAGGGAGCATGCAGATTGGAAGCATGCAGACAGGGTGCATGCAGATAGGGAGCATGCAGATAGTGAGCATACAGATAGGGAGCATGCAGATAGTGAGCATGCGGATAGGGAGCATGCAGATAGGGAGCATGCAGATAGTGAGCATGCAGATAGTGAGCATGCGGATAGTGAGCATGCAGATAGGGAGCATGCAGATAGGGAGCATGCAGATAGGGAGCATGCAGACAGTGAGCATGCAGATAGTGAGCATGCGGATAAGTAGTGAGTAGGATAGCGTGTGAGTGTGCGTGTGTGTGGTGGAGGGGGGTAATGAGTGATACAAGTAAGAAGTAAGGTAGTGAGTGATACAAGTAATGAGTGATACAAGTAAGAAGTAAGGTAATGAGTGATACAAGTAATGAGTGATACAAGTAAGAAGGAAGGTAATGAGTGATACAAGTAATGAGTGATACAAGTAAGAAGTAAAACCTACATATGGTTTCCAATCCTTCGTTAACGAATCCCTTCCCGTACAGGATACGCGCATTCGTCCCCGTGTCATTGCAACCGTGGATCAATCACTCGACGGTACCTCTGTAATCATTTGCGATTTCCCTCACGACCAGCTTCGGCATTTCCCGCCGAGAGGTTTTACCAAACATTGATACAATAGTACAACATTGAGAAGGCAGGGGTGCACACATGCGAATGGGATATAAAGTGTGGCATGCTTGAGTTGGGTGGCCATACCAGGTTCACAGGGAGCAATCAATGTCGTCTCGCCGAGAGGGTGGTGGAGGCCACTCGTACGCCCTCTCTGCTGCCCAGCTGCTCCGTCGCCCGCTCCCACTTGTCCTACCTCCCCTCCCCCCTTCCCCCTCCCCTTCTTTCTTCCCCTACCCCCCCATCCCTCACCTCTTCCCTCAGCTGCACTCTCACGCCCTCCCCGCTGCTCAGCTGCTCCGTCGCTCGCTCCCACTGATCGCACACCACACCCAGCATCTGCGGCCCGGGGTGCCTGTTCAGCTTGGCCCACCCCCACACCAGCCGGACCAGGTCCGCGACACGCAGCCGGAGCGGCGCCAGCTCTCTGCCGGACGACGGCGCTCCGAAACCGCCGCCCGAGCCCCCTCCGAAACCGGAGCCGAAACCAAAGCCGCCGCTACTTCCGCTGTTCCAGGCCGATGTCGGAGTGGTGGAGGAGTACTGCTGCGGGGGCCGAGGGATTGATGAGGAGGGGGCGGCAACAAGAGGAAGTGGGGCGGGTCCGGGCTCGGCTGCTGATGCTGCCGATGTGACCGCAGCCATTGCTCCTGTCCCGGTGTCTTCTTCTCCTCCCACAGCCCCTGCCGCTGTCCCTGCTGCTGCCTCTCCTGCTGCCTCTCTAGCTGCACCTCCTTCAGCCCCTGCTGCTGCTGCCTCTCCTGCTGCACTTCCCACAGCCCCTGCTGATGCTGCTGTTGTCGTTGAGGGATCAGAAGCATTGTTTGAGGCTGGGAATGACTGGGGAGTGGGAGAGGTCTCGGTCTGGGATTCTTCACCGAGTGACAGGTACCCCCCTCCTCCGTCACTCCACAACGAGCCATCGCTTTCACCATCGCCAGCGCAGCGTGCCGCTCTTATCAGCAGCGCCTCAGACACCGCCTCCATTGCCGTCAGGCTGTCATGACGCAGCTGGCCCAGTGCCCATACCAGCCCACACAAAGAGCCGTCGGAAAGCCCCGGACGCAGCGACGGCATCGCCGGTGGCGGCAGCGGCTCCGCCGCCGGCGGAGCGGCGGCGCTGCCGCCGCCGCCGAACAGCCCGGCGGCCCGGCGGCCCGCCGTGTCGGCGGCCATCGGCCGTGCGGTCTCTCGCGCCTCTTCTGCGGTGTCAGCGGCCCAGTCGCCGCGCTCCATGGGAGGGGGGGGAGCGAGGGGGGCGGGGGCGGGAGGCAGTTGCAGCATCCAGCCTACCAGGGCCTCGACCATTCCCCGCTGTTGACATCGCACGCCGAGGGAGGCTAGGCCGGATAGCATGAAGAGGAGCACAGTTGTGGACGGAGGCGAAGAAAGCAGGGACACCTACACAGGAGGACGAGGATTGGGGGGGGGGGGGGAGTGTTGGGAGGAGAAAACAGCTTCAGCCATGGGACTCGGGACAGAGAGGGAATACCTAGTAGATTTGGTTTGCCTTCCATCATAAGTCACGTTGTTCAGGGTTCAGGGTTCTATGGCTTTACTAATTCTCGATTGTCAACGCCAGCTTCCAGCTGGAAATAGAGGTGTTGTTGAGGGATGGCCCTGAGGTGATCATTACAATGATGCATTTTCTGATGCCCGAGGGAAGCTGCTGCCGGCCGGCCGCCCCCCCTGCCGGCCGGCCGCCGCCCCCCTGCTGCCGGCCGACGCCCCCCCCCCCCTGCTGCCGGCTGCCGCCCCCCTCTTCCCCTGCCGCCGCCGCCCCCCCCCCCCCCCTGCTGCCGGCCGACCCCCCCCCCTGTTGCCGGCCGCCGCCCCCCCGCCCCCCCTGCTGCCGGCTGCCGCCCCCCTCCCCCTCCTGCCGCCGCCCCCCCCCCCCCCTGTCTGTCCACGGCGGGGAGGCGGTGGCGATGTAGCAGGTGCGGCCTCTCACTCACTCATCTCACTTATCTCACCTGCCTGTCCACCGCGGGGAGGAGGCGGCGATGTAGCAGGTGCCGCCACTCACTCATCTCACTCATCTCACTCATCTCACGCATCTCACTCATCTCACTCATCTCACTCATCTCACCTGTCTGTCCACGGCAGGGAGAAGGCGGCGGTGGAGCAGGTGCCGCCACTGCGCCAGCGACAGGCTAGTTCGGCCCTGCGGCCAGCTGCCCAGCGCGGCCGTGCAGCGGGCCAGCTGAGGGAAGTCCATACGGGGGAGAGCCTTGTTGAGAGCACGAGGCAGGCCGCGCCAGAACCAGGCGCGTGGGCAATAGCCAGCCAGCGCCATGGCATGCATCAGGCCTATGGGGAGAGAGGGGGGTGGGTACTGGGGTAAAAGAGAGGTGGGCTGCGGCAGAACCATGCGCGTGGGCAATAGCCAGCCAGCGCCATGGCATGCATCAGGCCTGGAGGAGGGGGGGGAGGAAGGGGATGGCCACCTCCCTCGTATACGCCAGCCCACCATACGCAAGCCCACCACCATTGCCAGCATGGACATATTGACCTAGGTTATATCTGAGGTGGTACACCGCCTGCCAGCCCACCATACTCTTCAGCCCACCACATACGCCAGCCCACCACACACGCCAGCACCTTAAGCAAGCCCACCACCATTGCCAGCATTGATATATTGACTTAGGTTATATCTGAGGCGGTACGAGGGGTCACAGCTGGCTGTCCTGGCTCTGATTCGCCGCCTGCCAGCCCACCACACAAACCAGCCCACCACACAACCCAGCCCACCACATATACGCCAGCCCACCACAAACAAGCCCACCACACACACAAAACATGGATATAATAACGTACGGGATATCTGGGCCGGCGTGAGGGGTCGCAGCTGGTTGCCCTGGCTCTGAATAGCGGCCCGCTCCAACAGCTTAAAGAGAGGCAGGTCCTGCAGGCGGTGCAGCCCCAGCGCGAGGGCTGCCGCCGCCGCACCGGCCGCGTCCGGCGCCAGTCTCCCCATCGCGCCCGGAAGATCCCCTCTAGAGCGGAGGGCGGCTGAATAGGAGGGGAGGAGAAGGGAAGAGGAGGGGAGGGGAGACGGTGTGAGGAGTGAGACAATATGGGCGTTGGCTGCCGCCGCCCCACCGGCCGCATCCGGAGCCAAGCGCGCGATGGCGCCCTGTACTTCCCCTCTAGAGCGGAGGGCGGCTGAATGGGAGGGGAGGAGAAGGGAAGAGGAGGGGAGGGGAGACGGTGTGAGGAGTGAGACAATATGGGCGTTGGCTGCCGCCGCCCCACCGGCCGCGTCCGGAGCCAAGCGCCCGATGGCGCCCTGTACTTCCCCTCTAGAGCGGAGGGCGGCTGAATGGGAGGGGAGGAGAAGGGAAGAGGAGGGGAGGGGAGACGGTGTGAGGAGTTAGGTGAGGTTGCGGGGCGCTGGCTGCCGCCACCCCACCGGCCGCGTCCGGAGCCAGGCGCACAATCACGCCTGGTAGATTTATTCTAGAGCGGAGTGTGGCTGAATGGGAGAGAAAGGGAGGGGCGAATTGAGTCGGGAATGAAGAGCGTTGGCTGCCGCCGCCGTGCCGGTCGTGTGAGAGGGCGTCCAACGAGGACACAGGCGACGCCATCAGGACCGCCCCCCCCCCCCCCCATACATACACACACACACACACCGCACACGCACCTGACCCCCAGTCCATGCTCCCGAGACTGCTCAACGACGCCAACGATCCTTCTGACGACGACAAAGAGAGGGCGTCCAACGAGGACACAGGCGACGCCATCAGGCCCCCCCCCCCCCCCCCATACATACACACACACACCGCACATGCACCTGATCCCCCGTCCATGCTCCCGGGACTGCTCAACGATGCCAACGATCCTCCTGACAACAAAGAGAGGGCGTCCAACGAGGACACAGGCGACGCCATCAGGACCACCGCCGCCCCCCGCCCCATACACACACACACCGCACACGCACCTGATCCCCCGTCCATGCTCCTGAGATTGCTCAACGACGCCAACGATCCCCCGGACGGCGACGAGGCTAGGAGGCAGAGGACGGCAATGGTGACTCAGCGTCCAACGAGGACACAGGCGACGCCATCAGAGCTCCCGCCCCCCCCTGCTCCCCCCCCCCCCCCCCCTACACACCTGATCCCCCGTCCATGCTCCCAAGACTGCTCAACGATGCCAACGACCCCCCTGATGACAAAGAAGACGATGAGGACGAGGAGAAGTCCAACGAGGACACAGGCGACGCCATCAGGGCCGCCGCTGCCGCCGCCGCCTTGCGCGTGTTCTTGGCCCTGCTGCTGGCCAGCGCCGTGTCGTCGCCCTGCTGGAGCCGCACCGAGAGGTCCGCGGAGTATACGCGGAGGAGCGTCCGCGGCGTGTAGTGGCAGCGGTAGCAGGCCATGAGAAGGTAGCACACCAACGAGTCATCCACTGAGTCCCTGTGGTTCAAGTGTGGATGAGGTGTGGATGAGGTGTGGATTAGGCCAGGGAGGGTGAGCAGGAGCGTCCGAGGCGTGTAGTGGCAGCAGTCGCAGGCCAGGAGGAGGTAGCATGCTAGGGAGTCATCCATGGAGTCCATCATAAGGTGTGGACCAGGTGTGGACCAGGTGTGGACCAGGTGTGGACCAGGTGTGGATCAGGTGTGGATCATATGTGGATCAGGTCTGGATCAGGTGTGGATCTGGTGTGGATCAGGTGTGGACCAAGTGTGGATCATGTGTGGATCAGGTGTAGATCAGGTGTGGATCAGGTGTAGATCAGGTGTGGACCAGGTGTGGATCCGGTGTCAATCAGGTGTGGATCAGGTGTGGATCAGGTGTGGATCAGGTTCGGATCAGGTTCGGATTAGGTGTGGACCAGGTGTGGACCAGGTGAGGATCAGGTGTGGATAAGGTGTGGATAAGGTAGTAGCACACCAGCGAGATGTCCGCCGTAGAGTCCCTTAAAGGCACTTATCCTTCATTCCAAATATCCATATTGTAAATGCAATGGTGATGTGAGGTGAGCCTTAGGGTTTAGGGGTTAAGGATTAAAGCGTGTAGGGTTTAGTGTTCAGGGTTAAAAATGCCACTCCTCCATCTGCACACCCCTTTCCATATAAAAATATGATGTCCATCTGTTGCTCCACACCTTCCACACTAGAATAGCTTCCATACCTGATTGAGCGCACATTAACCGACATGTCCGAGCTCTTCTCCACATACATTAAATATAATTATTTTCTATCTGCTGCTCCACACCTGCCACACAAAAATAGCTTTCATACTAAGTCCCATACCACACCTTCACCACCCCTGTCCCAATTTCCTACCTGCTCCTCGTTGAGAGCATGTCAATTGAGATGTCCAAGGCGCGCTCCGCGTCCATTCAGTATGAGTATCTCCTACCTTCTGTTATACACCTGCCACACAAAAGTCACATTCATACTTGCTGATCCACACCTTCATACCTGCTCCTTGTTGTAGGCATGTCAACTGAGATGTCCGAGGCGCGCTCCGCATCCATTCGGAATGAATATTTCCTACCTGCTGCTCCACACCTTCCACATAAAACACATTTTTCATACTAGCCGATTCACACCTTAACCAAACCCCTGCCTCACAAATAAAAAGCCCTCCTACCTGCTCCTCGTCGAGGGCAGGTCAACTGATATGTCAGAGGCGCGCTCCGCATCCATTCGGAATGAGGCTCTTAGCACGGTGTCCACGACCATCGATGAGACGGTGGAAAGGGTGCTGATGGCAGGAGGGCGGCCCAGACTGCGAATCAAAAGAGGAAAGCATTGAGTTTTGGAAAAAAATTATTTATTTGCAAAGTAAATTGATTTCAAATGAGAGAACAGTGGCAACGGCACTTGATGAGTGGAGAGGGTGCTGGTAGCGGGAGGGCGGCCCAGGCTGTAGATGCAAAGGGAAGAAAGCAGCGAATTTGTTTTTGTAAAATAAAATGACTTCAAACGAGAGCACTGTCTCAACGAATGTTGATGAGACGGTGGACAGGGTGCTGATGGCGGGAGGGCGGCCCAGGCTGAAGATGCAAAGGGAAGAAAGCAGCGAGTTTGTTTTTGTAAAATAAAATGACTTAAAACGAGAGCACTGTCTCAACGAATGTTGATGAGACGGTGGACAAGGTGCTGATGGCAGGAGGGCGGCCCAGACTGTAGATGCAAAGGGAAGAAAGCAGCGAGTTGTTTTTGTAAAATAAATGACTTAAAACGAGAGCACTGTCTCAACGAATGCTGACGAGACGGTGGACAGGGTGCTGATGGCGGAACGGCAGCCCAGGCTGAAGCTGCAAAGGGAAGAAAGCAGCGAGTTTGTTTTTGTAAAATAAATGACTTAAAACGAGAGCACTGTCTCAACGTATGTTGATGAGACGGTGGACAGGGTGCTGATGGCGGAACGGCAGCCTCAGCTGCTGGTAATAAAATAAATAAAACAACACACTGTTTAGTTTAGATGGGAGCAGGGGGTCCACAACCTTTAAGGAGGCGATGCTGAAAGTGAACTCATGGAGGACACACCAGCCGTCAGCTCAGACTCCGCTTTAAGGTTCTTACCCTACAGAACTGCTAAGGCTAAACTCACAAGCGCCCACACGCAGCTCACTGGAGGGGTCAAAGCGTCGGGAGCACCCCCCTACATCCCGTCACACCAGCCGTCAGCTCAGACTCCGCTTTAAGGCTCTTACCCTACAGAACTTCTAAGGCTAAACTCACAAAATAACCCACTAGCAGCCCAGCCCATCTTGGGGGTCGCACATGCCTCGAGCCTCCTGCCTACGTCCTGTCATGCCCGCCGACAGGGTCCACTGCTGGTAATGAACATACGTTATAACTTGTAAGACTCACCTAGTGCTCGTAGCCCACCTAGTGCTGGTAGCCCACCTAGTGCTGGTAGCCCACCTGGTGCTGGTAGCCCACCTAGTGCTGGTAGCCCACCTGGTGCTGGTAGCCCACCTAGTGCTGGTAGCCCACCTAGTGCTGGTAGCCCACCTAGTGCTGGTAGCCCACCTAGTGCTGGTAGCCCACCTGGTGCTGGTAGCCCACTTGGTGATGGTAGCCCACCTAGTGCTGGTAGCCCACCTAGTGCTGGTAGCCCACCTAGTGCTGGTAGCCCACCTAGTGCTGGTAGCCCACCTGGTGCTGGTAGCCCACTTGGTGCTGGTAGCCCACCTAGTGCTGGTAGCCCACCTAGTGCTGGTAGCCCACCTAGTGCTGGTAGCCCACCTGGTGCTGGTAGCCCACTTGGTGATGGTAGCCCACCTAGTGCTGGTAGCCCACCTGGTGATGGTAGCCCACCTAGTGCTGGTAGCCCACCTAGTGCTGGTAGCCCACCTAGTGCTGGTAGCCCACCTAGTGCTGGTAGCCCACCTAGTGCTGGTAGCCCACCTAGTGCTGGTAGCCCACCTAGTGCTGGTAGCCCACCTAGTGCTGGTAGCCCACCTAGTGCTGGTAGCCCACCTAGTGCTGGTAGCCCACCTGGTGATGGTAGCCCACATAGTGCTGGTAGCCCACTTAGTGCTGGTAGCCCACCTAGTGCTGGTAGCCCACCTAGTGCTGGTAGCCCACCTGGTGCTGGTAGCCCACCTGGTGCTGGTAGCCCACCTGGTGCTGGTAGCCCACCTAGTGCTGGTAGCCCACCTAGTGCTGGTAGCCCACCTAGTGCTGGTAGCCCACCTGGTGCTGGTAGCCCACCTAGTGCTGGTAGCCCACCAAGTGCTGGTAGCTCACCTAGTGCTGGTAGCTCACCTAGTGCTGGTAGCCCACCTAGTGCTGGTAGCCCACCTAGTGCTGGTAGCCCACCTAGTGCTGGTAGCCCACCTGGTGCTGGTAGCCCACCTAGTGCTGGTAGCCCACCAAGTGCTGGTAGCTCACCTAGTGCTGGTAGCTCACCTAGTGCTGGTAGCTCACCTAGTGCTGGTAGCCCACCTAGTGCTGGTAGCCCACCTAGTGCTGGTAGCTCACCTAGTGCTGGTAGCCCACCTAGTGCTGGTAGCCCACCTAGTGCTGGTAGCCCACCTAGTGCTGGCAGCCCACCCAGTGCTGGTAGCCCACCTGGTGCTGGTAGCCCACCTAGTGCTGGTAGCCCACCAAGTGCTGGTAGCCCACCAAGTGCTGGTAGCCCACCTAGTGCTGGTAGCCCACCAAGTGCTTAGGCCGAATGGGTGGCATCCTTAATCCACGCCCCAGGTATTTTTTATTTATGTATTCTAAGGCTCACCTCACAAGTGCCCACTCGCAGACAACCGCAGCCTGGGCATCAAAAGTATCCCCTCGAATGATCGTACCCATTAAATGTTCTAAGGCTCACCTCACAAGTGCCCACACGCAGCCAACCGCAGCCTGGGCATCAAACGCGTCTGGAGCGTCCCACCTACGTCCCGTCACGCCCGCCGTCAGCACAGCCTCCACGCGCGCAAGCAGCGTCGGCAACGCCGCACCACAACCCTGAGAACGCACAAGTTATGATGCAGGGTTAAGGGTATAGGGTATAGGGTTTGGGGTTTAAGGTAAACCACACCGCACTGCAGCCCTGACAACGCACAAGTTAGGGTGAATGGTTTAGGATTAAGGGTTTAGCAAAGTCGCACCACCTCCCTGATAATGCACAGTACAGGGTTTATGGTTTATGGTTTAGGGTTAAGGGGTCAGGGTTAAGGAATTACCACTGCATCCATGCACATGAGGCAGCTGGGAGGGTAAGGTGATAAGGGTTTCGGGTCGGTTTTATTTTGACCACCAACCATTGACCTCTAAACCGTACTCCCAAACCCTGAACCCTCAGCCCCTAACCCTGAACCCTGTTTTCCCACCTGATCCCCCCCCCCCCCCCCCCCCCCCTCCCTCAACCCTACACTCCACCTACCCCTAAATCCCAAACCCTGTTTTCCCACCTGATTCCCCCCCCCCCCCTCAACCCTACACTCCGCCTACCACTAAATCCCAAACCCTGTTTTCCCACCTGATTCCCCCCCCCTCAACCCTACACTCCGCCTACCCCTAAATCCCAAACCCTGTTTTCCCACCTGATCCCCCCCCCCTCAACCCTACACTCCGCCTACCCCTAAACCCCAAACCCTGTTTTCCCACCTGATCCCCCCCCCCCCCTCAACCCTACACTCCGCCTACCCCTAAATCCCAAACCCTGTTTTCCCACCTGATTCCCCCCCCCTCGACCCTACACTCCGCCTACCCCTAAATCCCAAACCCTGTTTTCCCACCTGATTCCCCCCCCCCCCCTCAACCCTACACTCCGCCTACCCCTAAATCCCAAACCCTGTTTTCCCACCTGATTCCCCCCCCCACTCAACCCTACACTCCGCCTACCCCTAAATCCCAAACCCTGTTTTCCCACCTGATTCCCATTGCATTTCCAGACGACCAGCGCTGACATGAACGCGGATAGTTCGCGGGGTTTGAATCCCTCATTTTGCACACAGATCAGGGCTGCGTCCAGGAAAACCGCCAGGATCGGAAGGCCCGGGCGAAGGCCCAAACGAGACAGCCCCCACGCCAGGTTGCTCAATGCCTTCAAGCGGGTGGGTGAGTGGGAGGGTGAGTGGGTGGGTGGTTGGGTGGGTGAATGGAGGGAAGGTGCATACAGGTCAGTGCCGCGTCCAGGAATGCTGCCAAGATCGGAAGTCCCGGGCGAAGGCCCAAACGAGACAGCCCCCACGCCAGGTTGCTCAATGCCTTCAAGTGGGTGGGTGAGTGGGAGGGTGGGTGGGTGGGTGGTTGGGTGGGTGAATGGAGGGAAGGTGCATACAGGTCAGTGCCGCGTCCAGGAATGCTGCCAAGATCGGAAGTCCCGGGCGAAGGCCCAAACGAGACAGCCCCCACGCCAGGTTGCTCAATGCCTTCAAGTGGGTGGGTGAGTGGGAGGGTGAGTGGGTGGGTGGTTGGGTGGGTGAATGGAGGGAAGGTGCATACAGGTCAGTGCCGCGTCCAGGAATGCTGCCAAGATCGGAAGTCCCGGGCGAAGGCCCAAACGAGACAGCCCCCACGCCAGGTTGCTCAATGCCTTCAAGTGGGTGGGTGAGTGGGAGGGTGAGTGGGTGGGTGGTTGGGTGGGTGAATGGAGGGAAGGTGCATACAGGTCAGTGCCGCGTCCAGGAATGCTGCCAAGATCGGAAGTCCCGGGCGAAGGCCCAAACGAGACAGCCCCCACGCCAGGTTGCTCAATGCCTTCAAGTGGGTGGGTGAGTGGGAGGGTGAGTGGGTGGGTGGTTGGGTGGGTGAATGGAGGGAAGGTGCATACAGGTCAGTGCCGCGTCCAGGAATGCTGCCAAGATCGGAAGTCCCGGGCGAAGGCCCAAACGAGACAGCCCCCACGCCAGGTTGCTCAATGCCTTCAAGTGGGTGGGTGAGTGGGAGGGTGAGTGGGTGGGTGGTTGGGTGGGTGAATGGAGGGAAGGTGCATACATGTCAGTGCCGCGTCCAGGAATGCTGCCAAGATCGGAAGTCCCGGGCGAAGACCCAATCGAGACATCCCGAACGCCAGGTTGCTCAATGCCTGAAAGTGGGTGAGTGGTGGGCGGGTGAGTGGGTGGGTGAGTGGTGGACGGGTGAGTTGTGGGTGAGTGGGTGGGTGAGTGGTGGGTGGGTGAGTTGTGGGTGAGTGGGTGGGTGAGTGGTCGGCGGGTGAGTTGTGGGTGAGTGGGTGGGTGAGTGGTGGGCGAGTGAGTTGTGTGTGAGTAGGTGGGTGAGTGGTGGGTGGGTGAGGTGTGGATGCGTGGGTGGGTGGGTGGTGGGCGGGTGAGTTGTGTGTGAGTAGGTGGGTGAGTGGTGGGTGGGTGAGGTGTGGATGCGTGGGTGGGTGGGTGGGAGGATGGAATGAGGGTGCATGCAGGCAAGGGCCGCGTCCAGGAAAGCCGCCAATATCGGCGCCCCAGGGCGAAGGCCTAGGCGAGACAGGCCCCAAGCTAGATTGCTCAGTGCCTGATTGCGGGAGGTTGGTGGGTGAGTGGTGGGTGAGTGGGTGGGTGAGTGGGTGAGTGGGTGGGTGAGTGGGTGTGTGTGTGGTGGGTGGATAAAGGAAGGGTGTATACAGACCAGGGCCGCGTCCAGGAATGGCGCCAAGATAGGAAGTCCCGGGCGAAGGCCCGAGCTAGATTGACCAGTGCCTGATAGTGGGTGGGTAGGTGGGTGAGTGATGGGTGGGTGAGTGATGGGTGGGTGAGTGATGGGTGGGTGAGTGGTGTGTGGGTGAGTGGTGGGTGGGTGAGTGATGGGTGGGTGAGTGATGGGTGGGTGAGTGGTGGGTGGGTGAGTGATGGGTGGGTCAATGATGTGTGGGTGAGTGATGGGTGGGTGAGTGGTGGGTGGGTGAGTGGTGGGTGGGTGAGTGATGTGTGGGTAGGTGGGTGAGTGGTGAGTGGGTGGGTGAGTGATGGGTGAGTGATGGGTGAGTGGTGGGTGGGTGAGTGAGTGGGGGGGGGGGTGCATAAGGTCTAGGACCGCGTCCAGGAAAGCCGCCAGGATCGGACGTCCCGGGCGAAGGCCAGGCGAGACAGCCCCCAAGCCAGGTTGCGCAATGCCTGGGAACAGATGTGTGAGTGGTGGGTGAGTTGTGGGTGAATGGAGGAAGGTGCATATATGACAGTGCAGCGGACATGCAAGCAGGCAAGATCGACAGACCAAGGGGGTGACGTTGGTGAGACAGCCCACATACCAGGTCGCTCAATGTATGATAGTGGGTAAATGGCGGGTGGATGGTGGGTGAGTGGTGGGTGCGTGGTGGGAGGATGATGGGTGAGTGGTGGGTGAGTGGTGGGTGGATATTATGTGAGTGGTGGGTGAGTGATGTGCGAGTGATGGGTGAGTGATGGGTGAGTGGTTGGTGGGCGATGGGTGAGTGGTGTGTGCGTGGTGGGTGGATGGTGTGTGTGTGGTGGGTGAGTGGTGGGTGGGTGGTGTGTGAGTGGTGTGTGAGTGGTGGGTGGATGGTGTGTGAGTGGTGGGTGAGTGATGTGTAAATGAACCAGACTATGCAGTTTCATTTGGGACAGACATACATGGGCTATTCATCCTTACCCGTCAGTACCTAACGGTCCCACCGTGGTGACCCTTCAGTACCTAACGGTCCCACCGTGGTGACCCTTCAGTACCTAACGGTCCCACCGTGGTGACCCTTCAGGACCTAACGGTCCCACCGTGATGACCCTTCAGTACCTAACGGTCCCACCGTGGTGACCCTTCAGTACCTAACGGTCCCACCGTGGTGACCCTTCAGTACCTAACGGTCCCACCGTGGTGACCCTTCAGTACCTAACGGTCCCACCGTGGTGACCCTTCAGTACCTAACGGTCCCACCGTGATGACCCTTCAGTACCGAACGGTCCCACCGTGGTGATTCTTCAGTACCTAACGGTCCCACCGTGATGACCCTTCAGTACCTAACGGTCCCACCGTGGTGACCCTTCAGTACCTAACGGTCCCACCATGGTGACCCTTCAGTACCTAACGGTCCCACCGTGGTGACCCTTCAGTACCTAACGGTCCCACCATGGTGACCCTTCAGTACCTAACGGTCCCACCATGGTGACCCTTCAGTACCTAACGGTCCCACCGTGGTGACCCTTCAGTACCTAACGGTCCCACCGTGGTGACCCTTCAGTACCTAACGGTCCCACCATGGTGACCCTTCAGTACCTAACGGTCCCACCATGGTGACCCTTCAGTACCTAACGGTCCCACCATGGTGACCCTTCAGTACCTAACGGTCCCACCGTGGTGACCCTTCAGTACCTAACGGTCCCACCATGGTGACCCTTCAGTACCTAACGGTCCCACCATGGTGACCCTTCAGTACCTAACGGTCCCACCGTGATGACCCTTCAGTACCTAACAGTCCCACCGTGGTGACCCTTCAGTACCTAACGGTCCCACCATGGTGACCCTTCAGTACCTAACGGTCCCACCGTGGTGACCCTTCAGTACCTAACGGTCCCACCGTGATGACCCTTCAGTACCTAACAGTCCCACCATGGTGACCCTTCAGTACCTAACGGTCCCACCATGGTGACCCTTCAGTACCTAACGGTCCCACCGTGGTGACCCTTCATCATACATGTGATTCATGTTGCTCAATGCCAGATAGCGGGTGGGTGGGTGGGTGGGTCGGTGGATGGAGTGAGGGTGCATACAGACCAGGGCCGCGTCCAGGAAAGCCGCCAAGATTGGGCCCCAGGCGCGGCCTAAACAAGAAATCCCCCAAGCCAGGTTGCTCAATGCCTGATAGTGGGTAGATGGGTGGGTGAGTGGTTGAGTGAGTGGTGGGCCGGTGAGTGAGTGGTGGGATGGTCCCGCCGCGGTGACCCTTCATCCTACCTGTGGTAGCCAACATGTGGTAGCCATTGATAATAATAATGGTAATGGCGTGGATGTGGCTACGGCCCCAAGCTGCATTGTTCCCTGAACCTCCACGCCCAAATAGGGCGTAGCTTTCTTTCTTTCTGTCTTTCCTTCCACACACTTGTTTGCATATCCATATATTTACGTATATATTTATTTATGTATAGTCATCTTTTATGTATTTATATTCATTTATATTAATTATAAGCATGTGCATACCGGTAAGTATGTATGCTTGATAATTTGTATGTCTATATTTATGAATTTGTTTATTTACTGTGGTGATGCCGGGCCTAGGGCCTGCCCGTCGTTGAGATGCGCCACCGCCCAGAATTGGGGTTCAGAGCCGGCTTAATAAAGGCAAACCTCAGAACCCTTTACCATACCTGAGAAGATTTAATATTTAATTACACTTTTAAGTATATATGATTATACGGATGCATCTATTTATTTACCTGTGGTGATGCCTGGTCTAGGGCCTGTCCGTCGTTGAGTTGCGCCACCGCCCAGACGGCTAACCGCTCCGTGGCATATCCGAGACGGGCGCACGACCAGACAACGTTAGACACAGACCTGCGAGGAGTGTGGATGATGTGTGGAAAATGTGTTGGAGGGAGTGGCACATCCGAGACGGGCGCACAACCACACGACAATAGACACAGACCTGCGAGGAGTGTGGATAATGTGTGGAAAATGTGTGGGAGGGAGTGGCAAATCCGAGACGAGCGCACAACCACACAACATTAGACACAGACCTGCGAGGAGTGTGAATCAGGTGTGAATCATGTGTGGATAATGTGTGGAAAGGACACAGACCAGCGATGTACACGCCCATACAACATTAGACATATACCTGCGAGGAGTGTGAATCAGGTGTGAAACATGTGTCGGTAATGTGTGATAGGGTGTGGCGCAACCCAGCAGTGTGCACGACCACACAACATTTGACACAGACCAGCAAGTGGTGTGAATCAGGTGTGAAACATGTGTGGATAATGTGTGGGAGGGAGAGGCGTAACCCAGAGGCGTGCACCATGACTCAACATTGCAGCCGTCCCCCTGTCACAAGCATTCACTCCCTAAACACAATTATTCACACAAATGGCGTCGGTTACCACTCGTTACCCCCCCCCCCCCTTACCGGACAGGCAGCTGCGCCCGCTCCAGCATCAGAATCTGAAGCACCGGTTTCAGCAACGCGTCGTCCCGGAACCGCATCCGGCCGCAAGCCCACACCACCGTCGCCAGCTGTGTCGGGGCCATGCTGACCTGGCGGTCATTCGCCGCCAGCTGCGCAGGCTCGGAGCTGACCTGGCGGGCGCGGACCAGGCAGGCCCCGGCGACTGCGATGGCGGCGGGGGATGTGTACCGCAGCTTGGCCAGGCTCCACACAAGTGTGACCACGTGCGAGACCTCGAGCAGGGCGAGGCCGCGGAGCAGCCTGGCAGTGTGGAAGAACATGTGTGGGATCTTGAATGGGAATGCTATGACCCCTTAGGGGCGTGCAAGGCTTGTCCGCGCCATCCGCGCCGTCTCATGAAGGGAGCAGCGCAGCTCGGGGCCGAAGGCTTGAAGGGCCAGAGACTGAATAAACAAAGCCCCTAGGTGTGGATTGAAGTGTGGATTGAGGTGACCATCCATTCGGCCGCATACCACGGCAAGCTGCCTTGGTGTGGGGACAAGTGTGTGGGGTGGAAGATTTCACGATTACTCCGGAGCCGGCTCAGAGCAGCCAGCTCCTCCACCCAAACCCTAAACAAAACAAAACAAATTAAAACATTCGATGGTCAAGTACCTGCGACAGACAGCGCCGAGCAGAAGGCCGGGACGGCTCCTGAGCCGGCTCAGAGCAGCCAGCACCTCCACCAGCTCCACGTCGGTAAACGCATCCAGCCGCGAAGCCATGCGCATACTCAGGCGGGACAAAATCGCGGGCAGGCCGGCTGATCCCACCGATCCCGCTGATCCTGCTGACCCCACCGATCCTGCAGACCCCCCTGATCCTGCTGATCCTGCCGGTCCTGTTGCACCTGTTGTTCTAGTTGTTGCAGCTGCTGTTGCAGTTGTTGCGGACACCAGCCATGCCAGGCGTCTGAACAGCTGCACCACCTCGCGCGTGGAAAGGAGGTGTGTCAGGTCAGCAGCACAGTCCACGATCAGCCCCAGCAGCAGCCGCTTAGCTGACGAGGCTGATACATGATGTTGTTTCTGTTGCTGCTGTTGCTGCGGTTGCCTTTGCGGTTGCTGCAGCTGTTGCTCGTCCTTGGAGGAAGGAGGCGAGGAGGAGGAGGAGGAGGCGGAGGCAGCAGATGAGGAGGAAGGGGGGGAGTAGGAGGAGCAGAAGGGAGAGGCGGAAGGGGAGGAGGAGGGAAACGGCGCCACAATTAGGCGGCGCAGGAGCATCAAGCGAGCTAGAGGGCTCAGTGTCTCTAGAGGGGAGGCCAGCTCGGCGTGAACAGCATCCCCTTCCTCCGCGGGGAACCGGGCTCCAGTCGCTGATCCTGCTTGGGCTGGTGGTGGTACTGCTCTGGAACCAGCCCAAGCTCCTGCTGTTGCTGGTGTTGTTGCTGATGTTGCGGGTGTTGCTCCGGGACCAGGCCAACCGCCGATCCGGCTGGCCAGGCTGTCCAGGCAGGCCCAGCGGCAGCCCAGATCCGAGATCAGAACCTCAACCATGAGGCTGCAAGGCAGCAAAATGGTACAGGGTTTACAGCCAGTTGAGTTGGGTTTGGGTTTTGGGGTTTAAGATTCGGGGTCAGGGTTCGGGGTTTAGGGTCGAATGCACAGGGTGTACAGTCAATGGAGTGGGAAGAGGGTGCAGAGTAGGATTCAATAAATATGTGGCGTCAGGTTTCCCACGCAAGGGGTCAGAGCGTGTCAGGCAGGCCCATATATGGCTTGGGGTTTAAGGTTCCAGGCTTAGGGTTCGGGTTTTCAGGCGTATGGTTTGGATTTGAGAGTCGATGCATAGGGTTTAGGTTTCAGGGTTTAAGGTATATGTCTCAGGGTTTAGGGTTTAAGGCTTACGGTTTAAGGATAAGGGTTTATGGTGTATGGTTTATGGTTTATGAGTTATGGTTTAGGGTTTAGGGTTTATCAGGGCAGGGCAGGGCAGGTCAGGGCAGACAGCAGGGTAGGTCAGGGCAGACAGCAGGGTAGGGTAGGACAGGGCAGGACAGGGCAGGGCAGGGCAGGGTAGGGTGGGCAGGTCAGGGCAGACAGCAGGGTAGGTCAGGGCAGACAGCAGGGTAGGTCAGGGCAGACAGCAGGGTAGGTCAGGTCAGGTCAGGTCAGGTCAGGTCAGGTCAGGTCAGGTCAGGTCAGGTCAGGTCAGGTCAGGTCAGGTCAGGTCAGGTCAGGTCAGGTCAGGTCAGGTCAGGTCAGGTCAGGTCAGGTCAGGTCAGGTCAGGTCAGGTCAGGTCAGGTCAGGTCAGGTCAGGTCAGGTCAGGTCAGGTCAGGTCAGGTCAGGTCAGGTCAGGTCAGGGCGGGGCGGGGCAGGGCGGGGCAGGGCAGGGCAGGGCAGGGCAGGGCAGGGCAGGGCAGGGCAGGGCAGGGCAGGGCAGGGCAGGGCAGGGCAGGGCAGGGCAGGGCAGGGCAGGCAGGGAAGGGAAGGGCAGGGAAGGGCAGGGAAGGGAAGGGCAGGGAAGGGCAGGGCAGGGAAGGGCAGGGAAGGGCAGGGAAGGGCAGGGAAGGGCAGGGAAGGGCAGGGAAGGGCAGGGAAGGGCAGGGAAGGGCAGGGAAGGGCAGGGAAGGGCAGGGAAGGGCAGGGAAGGGCAGGGAAGGGCAGGGAAGGGCAGGGAAGGGCAGGGAAGGGCAGGGAAGGGCAGGGAAGGGCAGGGAAGGGCAGGGAAGGGCAGGGAAGGGCAGGGAAGGGCAGGGAAGGGCAGGGAAGGGCAGGGAAGGGCAGGGAAGGGCAGGGTTGTAGGGATGGCCCACGCACCTCGTTGGGACGCTGGCCAGCGCTGCTGTATCCCCAAGCACCCGGTCACAATGCGAGACAAGATCGGCCAGAGAGCCGCTGCCACTGCCTCCACTGCTACCGCCTTCTTCGCCACTACTGCCACGGCGAGATACATGCGGCAGCTGCTGTTGCTGCTGCTGTTGCTGCTGTTGAGGTTGTTGCTGTTGCTCCTGGTTCTGCTGTTGCTGCTGTTGCTGCTGATGTTGCTGCTGTTGCTCCTGGTGCTGCTGTTGAGGTTGCTGCTGATGTTGCGCTTGGTCTGTATATGTTGCAGTCGCGTCCAAGCGGCTGCACGCAATCGCAGCGTGGCAGCATCCATCCGCGCTGAGAGCCGTCAGGTGAAGTTGTATGACTGATAGCAATGCCTGTACAACGAGGGATTAGGGTTTAGAGTACATGGTTTAGGGTATATGGTTTAGGGTACATGGTTTAGGGTATATGGTTTAGGGTACATGTTTAAGGTTAAGGGTTTAGGGTTTAGTGTTTAGTGTTTAGTGTTTAGGGTATATGGTTTAGGGTACATGGTTTAGGGTATAGGTGACACATTCAGGATGGTGAGGAGACCCATGTGAAACTGTATAACTGATAGTGATGCCTGCATGCCGAGGATTTAGGGTTTAGGATTTAGGGGAGAAATTCAGTTTTAGAGGTTTCAGGGGACACAATCAGGTGTTGGAGGGTTTATAGTTTAAAGGACACGTTCATGTTTTAGGGTGTAGGGTTTAAGGGACACATTCAGATTTGAGGGTTGTGGGCACACATTCAGGTTGTATAGGGTTTGGGGGCTAGGGTTTACATTCAGGCTGGACAGGGTTAGGAGACCCAGCCCAGGTGAGAGTGAGGGTTTAGAGGCCAGGTTGAGAGTTTAAAGATATTGGTTGGGGGGAGAGAGATAAGGCGAGGGTGAAGAGGCCAGCGTGAGGGTTTTGGGTTTAGGGGCATCGCTGAGGGTTTAGAGGTTTTGTCTGCGAAAGACTTGACCGCAGCCAGGCAGCCCGCCAGACAGACACCAGCCAGCCTATCCACGTGGCAGCGCCCGCTCCGCAGATGAGTGGCATCATTGACCATATGAGTGACACAAATGGTCATAAGAGTGGCATCATTAATAGCAGCCGCGAGCATATCCACGTGGCAGCGCCCGCTCCGCAGATGAGTGGCATCATTGACCATATGAGTGACACAAATGGTCATAAGAGTGGCATCATTAATAGCAGCCGCGAGCATATCCACGTGGCAGCGCCCGCTCCGCAGATGAGTGGCATCATTGACCATATGAGTGACACAAATGGTCATAAGAGTGGCATCATTAATAGCAGCCGCGAGCATATCCACGTGGCAGCGCCCGCTCCGCAGATGAGTGGCATCATTGACCATATGAGTGACACAAATGGTCATAAGAGTGGCATCATTAATAGCAGCCGCGAGCATATCCACGTGGCAGCGCCCGCTCCGCAGATGAGTGGCATCATTGACCATATGAGTGACACAAATGGTCATAAGAGTGGCATCATTAATAGCAGCCGCGAGCATATCCACGTGGCAGCGCCCGCTCCGCAGATGAGTGGCATCATTGACCATATGAGTGACACAAATGGTCATAAGAGTGGCATCATTAATAGCAGCCGCGAGCATATCCACGTGGCAGCGCCCGCTCCGCAGATGAGTGGCATCATTGACCATATGAGTGACACAAATGGTCATAAGAGTGGCATCATTAATAGCAGCCGCGAGCATATCCACGTGGCAGCGCCCGCTCCGCAGATGAGTGGCATCATTGACCATATGAGTGACACAAATGGTCATAAGAGTGGCATCATTAATAGCAGCCGCGAGCATATCCACGTGGCAGCGCCCGCTCCGCAGATGAGTGGCATCATTGACCATATGAGTGACACAAATGGTCATAAGAGTGGCATCATTAATAGCAGCCGCGAGCATATCCACGTGGCAGCGCCCGCTCCGCAGATGAGTGGCATCATTGACCATATGAGTGACACAAATGGTCATAAGAGTGACATCATTAATAGCAGCCGCGAGCATATCCATGTGGCAGTCGTGCCCGCCGTCCGTAAGTTGCATCAATAGCATGCAGCCCCACAGGCCCTAAACTCACTGAATTTACCCGAATCAGCGCCTCGTGCTCTTCCCCGGAGCAGCCTGTCTCAGCCAGAGGTATCACATTCTGGGCTAGTCCCCTACCACCCTAAACAACTGAATTTACCTGACGCAGCGCCTCGTGCTCTTCCCCAGAGCAGCCTGTCTCAGCCAGAGGTATCACATTCTGGGCTAGTCCCCTACCACCCTAAACAACTGAATTTACCTGAAGCAGCGCCTCGTGCTCTTCCCCAGAGCAGCCTGTCTCAGCCAGAGGTATCACATTCTGGGCTAGTCCCCTACCACCCTAAACAACTGAATTTACCTGACGCAGCGCCTCGTGCTCTTCCCCAGAGCAGCCTGTCTCAGCCAGAGGTATCACATTCTGGGCTAGTCCCCTACCACCCTAAACAACTGAATTTACCTGAAGCAGCGCCTCGTGCTCCTCCCCGGAGCAGCCTGTCTCAGCCAGAGGTATCACATTCCGGGCTAGTCCCCTACCACCCTAAACAACTGAATTTACCTGAAGCAGCGCCTCGTGCTCCTCCCCAGAGCAGCCTGTCTCAGCCAGAGGTATCACATTCTGGGCTAGTCCCCTACCACCCTAAACAACTGAATTTACCTGAAGCAGCGCCTCGTGCTCCTCCCCAGAGCAGCACACCTCAGCCAAAGGTGTCACATTATGGGCTAGTCTCCTACCACCCTCAATTCATTTCATTTACCTGAATCAGCGCCTCGTGCTCTTTCCCTGAGCATCCCGCCTCAGCCAAACACCTGACCGCAGCCGCAAGCGTGTCTATGTGGCAGCGCCCGCCCTCCAGCGCCGCCAAGGCCCCGCGCGCCGCGGCCGCCAGCAGCGGCGACGCTGGAGCGGAGGGACCAGAGCTCTCGTCAGGCCCGCAGCCAGAAAGTGTGGAGCTTTCGGCAGGCTCACAGCCGAAAAGTGTGGAGCCCGCGACGGGCAGTACCAGCCGCCGGATCTGAAGCTCGCCAGCAGCGTACTCAAGGACATGCAACGCTCTGTCACTACCGCCGCGGCTGCCGCTGCTGCCCCTGCCGCTACTGCTGCTTTCGCCGCCGCCAAAGCCACCGATACTGCCCCTGCCCCTGCTGCTGCTGTCAGCTCCGTGAGCTTCTGTGGCGGCGGCATGTGACGAGGCCTCCCACTCTGCCTCAACCAGAGTCTGCATTATTGACTGCACATCGATGGCCTGCATCGAATGCACACTTCAAGGATCAGAAATGACAAAAAAAGGAGAAATAGTAAAAAGGTAAACCAGAGTCATCATCATTGACTGCACATCGCTACCCTGCATCAAATGCACACTTCGAGGATCAGAAGTGACAGAAAAAGGAGGAAATGGTGAAAAGGTATACCAGAGTCGTCATCATTGACTGCACATCGCTACCCTGCATCAAAAGCACACTTGGAGGATCAGAAATGACAGAAAAAGGAGGAAATGGTGAAAAGGTATACCAGAGTCGTCATCATTGACTGCACATCGCTACCCTGCATCAAAAGCACACTTGGAGGATCAGAAGTGACAGACAAAGGAGGAAATGGTGAAAAGGTAGACCAGAGTCATCATCATTGACTGCACATCGCTACCCTGCATCAAATGCACACTTGAATGATCAAAAGTGACAGACAAAGGAGGAAATGGTGAAAAGGTAGACCAGAGTCATCATCATTGACAGCACATCGCTACCCTGCATCAAATGCACACTTGGAGGATCAGAAGTGACAGACAAAGGAGGAAATGGTGAAAAGGTAGACCAGAGTCATCATTATTGGCTGCACATCGCTACCCTGCATCAAAAGCACACTTGGAGGATCAGAAGGGACAGAAAAAGGAGGAAATGGTGAAAAGGTAGACCAGAGTCATCATCATTGACTGCACATCTCTACCCTGCATCAAATGCACACTTGAATGATCAGAAGTGACAGACAAAGGAGGAAATGGTGAAAAGGTAGACCAGAGTCATCATCATTGACAGCGCATCGCTACCCTGCATCAAATGCACACTTGGAGGATCAGAAGTGACAGACAAAGGAGGAAATGGTGAAAAGGTAGACCAGAGTCATCATTATTGGCTGCAAATCGCTACCCTGCATCAAATGCACACTTGGAGGATCAGAAGTGACAGAAAAAGGAGGAATTGGTAAAAAGGTAAACCCTCAAAACCCTGAAACTAAGCACAGCTGCTTTTCAATGGAAGATTCCATTTCAGCAGACCTCATCAAAACACATCTGGACATCAGAAAGGACATAAAAAAAGATATATAAAGTGAATGCAACGGAATGAAAGGGTATATAAATGAGACGAAATTAGAGTCAGCCGGTCAAACAAAGCGTAAAACGCCGTGCTGTTACAAAGCGTAAAGCGTAAACTCAGCTCGTGGTTTTGAATTGCTTGGCTGAAATCTGCCCACCGCTTGACGCCATGGGGCACTATTATTAATATACACGAAGCTTCAATTTAATGTCCAGTTTCGGGCTTAGGGTTAAGGGATTAGGGTTTAGGGACACATTAATTTATTTGTATTGCAATCCTTAATTTGCGAACGCACCTGGCTTTCCACCTCGCTGACGGGGCAGCAGGCGATGCAACGGCCCACCGCTTGACTCCACTGCATCAGGTCACTGCCGGTACACAAGGACGCCTCTTTCAGAACACACTGCAGGAAGGGGGGGGGGGGGGGGGGTACGGTTTTGGGGTGTAGGGTTTAGGGTAAAGTGCAAAGGGTAGGGTTTAAGGTGCAGCAGGCTATGCACCGGCCCACAGCTTGACTCCATTGCATCAGGTCACTGCCATTGGACGTGGAGGCCACTATCAGGACAGACTGCAGGAGGGGGGGACGGGGCTTAGGGTTAAGGGTTGAGGGTTTATGGTAAAGGGGTCGAGGTTTAGGGTTACGGGTTGAGGGTTGAGGGTTAAGGGTTGGGGTGCAGGAGGGCGCTGCCGGTGAACGAGGAAGCGTCTATCAGGGCAGGCTGCAGGAGAGGGTGGCAGGGCTTAGGGTTCGGGGTTGATGGTTAGAGGTAAAGGGTTTAGGGTTCAGGGTGCAGCAGGGCGCTGCCGGTGGACAAGGATGCCTCTATAAGAACAGACTGCAGGAGGGGGGGGGGGGGGGGGGGGGGATAGGGTTAGGTGTAGGGTTGAGGGTTAGGCGTAGGGTTGAGGGTTAGGTGTAGGGTTGAGGGTTAGGTGTAGGGTTGAGGGTTAGGTGTAGGGTTGAGGGTTAGGCGTAGGGTTGAGGGTTTAAGGTGTATATTAAGGGTGAATGGGGTTTAGGGTTTATGGCTAACAGGAGACCTCTATCAGAACAGGCTGCAGGAGCGAGGATGGAAAGATGAAAGGGTATTTAAGGTGTAGGGGTGTAGGGTGCAGGGTTTAAGGTTTAGGGGTTTGAGGCTTAGGGTTTACAACGAGACCTTCGTCAGAAAATACTGCATAAAGGGTTTAGGGTTTCCGGTCGGGGTTTAGGGTTACGGGTTCAGGGTTTGCGGTTTCGGGTTTCCCAGGAGGCATGTCAAGGAGGCCTCGGCCAGAATGCACTGCAGGAGGGGAGTCAGGGGTTCAGGGTTTACGCGGAGGCTTGTCAAGGAGACCACTATCAGAACAGACTGCAGGAGCGAGGGTGGGAAATGTAAGGTAAAGGGTTTAAGGAACTTGAGGTTCAGAGGTTCAGGGTTTGCCAGGAAGCCTGGATAAGAAGCCTCAATCATAACATACTGCAGGACAAAGGGGGGACAAGGGATTAGGTTAAGGGTTTAGGGTTCAGGGGTGAGGGTTTGAGGAAACAATGCACAAGGTGAAAGGGTTCAGATTTTCTGAGGGGGGTAGGTTTAGGGTTAAGGGTTCAGGCCAAGGGTCAAGGGCTTAAGATTCAGGTTTCAAGGCAGGGGTGCAGGGTCCAGGGTTTAGGGGGGGGTGGATTAGGGTTCAGGGTTCAGGTGAAGGACTTGAGTTTTAGGGTTTACAAGGAGACCTGACTATGAAACCCCTTTCCGACCCTCACCACTACCCAGTACGGCAACGCCCCTTCCAGCCGCAAGCACACCCCCACCATGGCACCGGCCCTCACTCACATGCCCATACACCTGCACCCCCCCTCCCCATTACACGCCCCTTCCCACCCCTCTCCCTTAGCCAGCCCACAAGGCACGCCCCCTTCCAGCCGCAAGCACACCCCCACCATGGCACCGGCCCTCACCCACATGCCCATACACCTGCACCCCCCCTCCCCATTACACGCCCCTTCCCACCCCTCTCTCTTAGCCAGCCCACAAGGCACGCCCCCTTCCAGCCGCAAGCACACACCCACCATGGCACCGGCCCTCACCCACATGCCCATACACCTGCACCCCCCCTCCCCATTACACGCCCCTTCCCACCCCTCTCTCTTAGCCAGCCCACAAGGCACGCCCCCTTCCAGCCGCAAGCACACACCCACCATGGCACCGGCCCTCACCCACATGCCCATACACCTGCACCCCCCCTCCCCATTACACGCCCCTTCCCACCCCTCTCCCTTAGCCAGCCCACAAGGCACGCCCCCTTCCAGCCGCAAGCACACACCCACCATGGCACCGGCCCTCACCCACACGCCCATACCTCCCCATCTCCTCACATGCCCCTCACACCCCTGCCCTACCCTTTCGCCCCTTGTCCTCACCCTCTCCCTCTCCCCACCAACACATGAACGCACCTTAGCCAGCTCCCACAGCACGCCCCCTGCCAGCTGTGAGCCCACCCTCGCCAAGGCCCCTCCCCACCAATACACGCACACACACATCTCTCCCCCTCCCCCTCGCCCCCCTCCTCCCCTCCTCCCCCTCCCCCTCGCCCCCCTCCGCCCCTCCTCCCCCTCCTCCCCCTCCCCCTCCGCCCCTCCTCCCCCTCGCCCCCCTCCTCCCCTCCTCCCCCTCCTCCCCCTCCCCCTCCTCCCCTCCTCCCCCTCCTCCCCCTCCCCCTCCGCCCCTCCTCCCCCTCGCCCCCCTCCGCCCCTCCTCCCCCTCGCCCCCCTCCGCCCCTCCTCCCCCTCCCCCTCCTCCCCCTCCCCCTCCCCCTCCCCCTCCCTAATATTCCCACCCACACATTAAAGCACCTTGGCCAACCACCAAAGATGGCAGCTTCCAGCTGTGAGCACACCCCCACCAAGGCACTGGCCCACACCCGCATGCCCATACAGCTACCCCCCCCCCCCCCCCCCCCACACACACACATGACCCTCACACCCCTGCCCTCCCCTTTTGCCCCTCCCCCTCTCTGTCTCCCTGAGCTCCCCCCTACCCTCGCCAAGGCCCCATCCCACCAACACACGCCCACACAGAACTCTCCTCCCCCCACCCCTGACCTCCCCCACCCCCTCGTGTCCCCACCCCCTCGTGTTCCCACCAACAAATGAACGCACCTTAGCCAACTCCAAAGGCACGCCCCCTTCCAGCTGTGAGCACACCCCCACCAAGGCACTGGCTCCATCAAACCCAAGCCAATTGATGGCCGTTGACGCAGAGCTGGCAGATGAGCTGGCGGCTGAGCTGGCAGATGAGCTGGCGGCTGAGTCACGCGCGGGATATGAGGTGCTCCACAAGAAGGACACCGGGTCTGGCGTGCATGCGGTAGCAAGGGCGTATACGGCTGTCGAGTAACGGTCCGGCCAGGCTGGCGGCTGAGCTGGCGGGGCATGTTGTCTGTCGGAGGCAGACTGCATAGAGGAAGCTGACGAGAAGGTGAAGGAGGACGCAGACGGCGAGGAGGAACCTGTCGAGAAGGTGGGGGAGGGGAGGGAGGCTGCGGAGATGTGCCGATCCAGCAGTTGGCACAGCGAGAGGACGGAGAGGCTCGCGGCGCGGCGCTCCTCCGCCTCGTCAGACTGCAGTCTCCGAAACCTGTCGCTGCCGCTGTCGCTGCTGGTGCCGCTGCCGCTGGTGGGCTGGCCTGGGGCGGAGATGCCTGGAGAGGCGCCATCGCCAGCCTCAGAGGCAGGCCCTGCTACTGCTGCTGACAAGGCAAGCCCTGCTGCTGCTGCTGCTGCTGCTGCTGACAAGGCAGGCCCTGTTGCTGCTGCTGCTGATAAGGCGCGGGTGACTGCGTCGGTTGCATCCAGCAAGGCGTCATCGAGCTCCGACACCGAGAGGTCTTCACGGGCGGGCAGGCAGGCCAGGCTGGACAGCAGGGTCGCTCGCTGCCCCCAGGAGAGGTCGGGCAGACACAGCTGGGAGGGAGGGAAGGGGGGTAGCGTGATCAGATATAGTGTTGTTCGGGTGATTGTATAATTCATGTCAGATGGGCGGGCAGGCAGGCAGGCCAGGCTCGACAGCAGGGTCGCACGCTGCCACCACGAGAGGTCGGGCAGACGCAGCTGGGAGGGAGGGAAGGGGGGTAGCGTGATCAGATATAGTGTTGTTCGGGTGATTGTATAATTCATGTCAGATGGGCGGGCAGGCAGGCAGGCCAGGCTCGACAGCAGGGTCGCACGCTGCCACCACGAGAGGTCGGGCAGACGCAGCTGGGAGGGAGGGAAGGGGGGTAGCGTGATCAGATATAGTGTTGTTCGGGTGATTGTATAATTCATGTCAGATGGGCTGGCGGGCAGGCCAGGCTGGACAGCAGGGTCGCTCGCTGCCACCACGAGAGGTCGGGCAGACACAGCTGGGAGGGAGGGAAGGGGGGTAGCGTGATCAGATATAGTGTTGTTCGGGTGATTGTATAATTCATGTCAGATGGGCGGGCAGGCAGGCAGGCCAGGCTCGACAGCAGGGTCGCACGCTGCCACCACGAGAGGTCGGGCAGACGCAGCTGGGAGGGAGGGAAGGGGGGTAGCGTGATCAGATATAGTGTTGTTCGGGTGATTGTATAATTCATGTCAGATGGGCTGGCGGGCAGGCCAGGCTCGACAGCAGGGTCGCACGCTGCCACCACGAGAGGTCGGGCAGACAAAGCTGGGAGGGAGGGAAGGGGGGTAGCGTGATCAGATATAGTGTTGTTCGGGTGATTGTATAATTCATGTCAGACGGGCGGGCAGGCAGGCAGGCCAGGCTCGACAGCAGGGTCGCACGCTGCCACCACGAGAGGTCGGGCAGACAAAGCTGGGAGGGAGGGAAGGGGGGTAGCGTGATCAGATATAGTGTTGTTCGGGTGATTGTATAATTCATGTCAGATGGGCGGGCGGGCAGGCAGGCCAGGCTCGACAGCAGGGTCGCACGCTGCCACCACGAGAGGTCGGGAAGACAAAGCTGGGAAGGGGGGGGGACAGGGGAAGGGATTCAAGATGGGAATGGTGGAAGAGTGATGGTGGTGGGGGGGGGGGGAGATTATCTCAAGATTGCTCTTTATTATGAGGGAAGGCAAAGCAAATCTACAGTAGGCAGGTAGGCAGGTAGGCTCGACAGGAGGGTCGCACGCTGCCGCACTAACAAGTCCATACACACACACGCACACGCACACACACACGCACACACACGCACACGCACACTTACAAGTGCAATTCTAACAATGCTATTCTTTACCTCCCCTTCTCAGCCCCACCCCACCCCACGCACACACTCCTCACACCTGTTGATACGCCAGGCCAGACAGACACTTGCAAGAAGGAGTCAGCCCTTGCACCTGCAGGTCGGCCGCCAGTTGCATCAGGCTGCAGAGCGCACCAGAGGAGGACGAGCCGGACAAGAGCGAGGACGGAGAAGGCAGCGAGGGCAGCGGCGGGGAGGAGCCGTATAAGGGCAAGGAGGATGAGGGCAAGGAGGGCAGCGAGGGTGGCAGCGGCAGGGAGGGAGAGGAGGAAGGGGGTGGGACTGAGGAGGAAGCTAGGGAAGAGGAGGGGGAGGGGGAGAAGGGGGAGGGGGAGGGGGAGGAGGAGGAGGAGGGGGGAGCGTCGGTGGCGGAATGGAGCACTCGCTGAGCGAGGTCTGATCGACTGTCCAGGATCCGCAACAGGGTGTTCAAACGTTGCTCGGGGGAAAGCCTCCGCGACTGTTGCGGCTGTTGTTGCGGTGACGTCCGTCGCGGCGGCTGTTGCGGCGGATGTTGCGGCAGGTGTTGCGCGGCGATCAGTACCGCCAGAATCAGGTCCTGGGCGGTACAAGGGCATGGCAGGGGCTGGGTACCTGGCAATTTATATTTGCTAAGCATGATTCAAAAGTATTTAAAATTTGGTTTAAGTTTATTATACTTGTAAGATTAAAATGAATCAGCTACAATTCAGCTACATTTCAGCTACAGTACAGCTACAACTCGGCTATCATTCTGCTACATCGCCGCCCATGGCCAAGGAGGCCTGATGCAGCAAGACAGGTAAAGGGTTTGGTCTCGGCGAGCTCTAAGAAAGAAAGAAAAAACTACGTCCCGTTGGGGGCGTGGGAGTTAAGTAAACAGCGCATCCTGGGCCGAAGCTACATTCGCGCCCTTACCGTGAGACAAAGACACATCATAATTGATTACGGCGGCTTGCCGTTCTGGTTTGTTTCTCACCGGTTTAGGGTTTAGGGTTTAGGGTTTAGGGTTTAGGGTCTAGTGGGGCATTATTTAATTATACACCTTGTCGTGTCGGCCATTTTCTTCCCTGTTCGGCCAATTTGACCGTACCACATCCGTATCTCCATCTGTATCGCAAAGAAGCCCTCCCCTGACTCCTCCTCCCTCTGATCTGTGTTCAGGGTTCCCCAGTACGGCCGTACCCCGTACCGCATCCGTACCTGCATCGGTACCGTTTGACCGTACCGTATCTGTACCTGCATATGTACCGTTTGACCGTACCGTATCCGTACCTGCATATGTACCGTTTGACCGTACCGTATTTCCGTACCGGGTAACCCTGGGTCCAGGTTTGGTCTCAGCGACCCCTTAACCCTTACCCTAAACCCTTGGAAATGAAGTAATAATAGGGGGCATGCCTTGGGGGGGCTTGCCTTGGCAAGTAAGTAATGGAGGGGGGGGGGGCTTGCCTTTACCCTAGCGCCAATGCTACCCACCCTAAACAAAAACACAACCACCAGCAACCACCTTGGAAGTTGGAACCACCCACAACCACCTTGTAACAACCACCAAAAATCGCCTTGCAACCACCTTGACACCACCCTGCAACCACCTTGCAACCACCAGCATCCAACATTGCACACCTCTGTCGCCATCCACTTGGCCTGTACGATGGCTGCCTTCAAAGAGGAGTACCGCCCCAGCAACCACCTTGCAACTACTAACAGTCACTTAACAACCACCCACAACCACTTTGCAACCACCTTTCAACCACCATACAACCACCAGCACCCAACCTTACACACCTCTGTCGCCATCGACTTGGCCTGTACGATGGCTGCCATGAAAGAGGATGACCGCCCCAGCAACCACCTTGCAACTACTAACAGCCACTTAACAACCACTCGCAACCACTTTTCAACCACCATAAAACCACCATTAAACCACCAGCACCCAACCTTACACACATCTATCGCCATCGACTTGGCCTGTACGATGGCTGCTGTGAAGGAGGATGACCGCCCCAGCAACCACCTTGCAACTACTAACAACAACTTAGCAACCACCCACAACCACTTTTCAACCACCTTGCAACCACCTTGCAACCACCAGCACCCAACCTAGCGCACCTCTGTCGCCATCGACTTGGCCTGTACGATGGCTGCCATGAAAGAGGAGGACCGCCCCAACAAGGCCACCAGACGGGAGGCCTGTGATCGGGACCTGGGGACAGGGGGGGGGGGGGGGGTTAAGGGTTGAAGAGGTTGAAGAAAGGGGGGAATTGTTTTGTTTTTAAGACACCATTTGAGGAGGAAGGAGGACCGCCCCAACAAGGCCACTAGACGGGAGGCGTGCGACCAGGACCTGCGGGCAGGGAGAATGGTAAAGGGGTCAGGAATTAAAAGGTATAGAGTTTAGGGTTTGGGTATTTAAGGGTAGGGGAGTCTTTTTTGTTTTGAAAACATTATGTGGGAAGCAGGAGGATCGCCCCAGCAAGGCCGCCAGATCTGGGAAGAGGGTCAACGAGTCTAGGGTTTGGGTATTCAAGGGTAGAGGAGTCTTTTAGTTTTTGAGGCACCATAAGAGAGGAGGACCGCCCCAGCAAAGCGGGGCTCAAAAAGCCACCAGGCGGGAGGCCTGCGACTGGGACCTGCGGACGGGATTCAGGGTTGGGATTTTAGGGTTTAGGGTTAATGCATTGATGGGATTAGAGGGTAGCAGGGATTTCACAATTGAAGACACCATGTGCGGAGGAGGAGGAGGGGCGCGTCAACAAGGCCCCAAAGGGGGGCCTTCAGCCGGGATCAGTGGATAGCGTAAAGGTTTAGGGTCTAGGGTAAAGGAGAGAAGATTTTGCGGGATAGGGTTCAGGATTGTAAGGGTGGGATTGTGGGGGATAGGGTTCAGGATTTTGGGGGTGGGTGCCTGTATGACTGCCATGGAGACGGATGACCGCCAAAATGAGACCTTCAGCAGGGACCTGCGGATGGGGTTCAGGGATGACAGGGTCTAGGGTTTAGGGTCCAGTTTTGTAGGGGTAAATGTTTTAGGGTTTGTGTTTTAAAGGGTAGGGGAGGCCTTCAGCCGGGACCGGGACCTGGGGATAGGGTTCAGGGTATAGGTGAAAGGGCAAAGGGCAGGGGATTCTGCGGGATAGGGTTTAGGGTATAGGTGAAAGGGCAAAGGGCAGAGGATTCCGCGGGATGTGTTTAGGGTTTAGGGTTTAGGGTTTAGGGTTTAGGGTTTAGGGCTTAGGGTACTAGGTGAAACGGCAAAGTGCAGAGGATATTGCGGGATAGGGTTTAGGGTACTTAGGGTTGTGGGGGTTTTAAACAATTGTTATATATGTGTCCGTGTTTCTAAATCTGCACTGGACAAAGCTTGTTTAAATAAGTTAAAATTGTAATAGAGTTCGGGATTCTTAGGGCTGTAGTTGACTTTGCCTGTACAAATGCTGCCATGCAGGCGGATGACCGCCCCCCAAAAAGGCCACCAGGCAAGAGGCTTGTGACAGAGACGGGGTAGCGTATTTTGTTTATTGGAGTGTGTACTTCATAAAAACCTGTACTGCAGTATGTATGGTTTCTTTCAATCCATGGTTTCTTTCAATCCACGGTTTCTTTCAATCCATGGTTTCTTTCAATCCATGGTTTCTTTCAATCCATGGTTTCTTTCAATCCATGGTTTCTTTCAATCCACGGTTTCTTTCAATCCATGGTTTCTTTCAATCCATGGAAGCTTGAGGCAAGAATTTAGAGACCCCAGTTAGGGATGCCATTTCAAGACCCCATTTAGGGACGCCATTTAGAGACCCCATTTAAGGATGCCCATTATATACCTCATTTTGGGACGCCATTTTAAGACCCCGTTTAGGGATGCCATTTAGAGACCCCAGGTCAGCTTCCACCTCAGCTGGAGGTAAACCGGGGTTCAGTTTGGGGTTGGGGCACTACAGGTACTTCAGGCTACTTAAGGCTACTTAAGGGTACTCCATTACTTGAGGTTGACGTACTTAAGACACCGTTACAGGAAGAGACGTCTTGCTGGAGTCACTCACCTTGTCGCCTCATCACCACTGCCCATTTTGAAGTCACACCTAATGAATGGGCCGCTCCTACTGCTGCTGCTACTGCTGCTGCTGCTACTGCTGCTGCTGCTACTGCTGCTACTGCTGCGTCTATGCTTAAGTCACACTTCATGTTTGCTCGTACTGCTGCTGTCACTTCTCCTGCTGTATGTGCTGCAAGCATGCTGGAGCCAGACCTCATGGTCGGGCCGCTCCTACTGCTGCTGCCACTCCTGCTGCTGCTGCTGCTGCTCCTGCTGCATGCGAGCTTGACACTCAACCCTACCCACCCCTCACCCTGCCGCATCATCATCATTTCCCATACTTAAACCAGACCGCATGTTCGGGCCGCTCCGACTGCTACTGTCGCTCCTGCTGCTGCCACTGTCACATCTGAGCTAGACCCTCAACCCTACCCCCCCCCCCCCCACCCTTCACCTTGTCGCCTCATCGTCCCTGTCCATACTTGAAATGTACCCCATGTTCTGGTCGCTCCTGCTGCTGCTGCTGCTGCATCCAAACCATCAACCCCCCTCACCTTGTCGCCTCATTGTCACTGTCAATCCTTGAACCAGACCGCCAGTTTGAGCCGCTCCTGCTGTTGCTGCTCCTGCTGCTCCTGCTACTGCTGCATGCAAGCTAGACCTTCAGCCCTGCCCTCCCCTCACATTGCCGCATCATCTTCATTTCCCATACTTAAACCAGACCGCATGTTCGGGCCGCTGCCGCTGCTCCTGCTGCTGCTCCTGCCGCTGCTCCTGCTGCTGCTGCTCCTGCCACATCTAAGCTCGACCCTCAAATCTCTCCCCCCTCACCTAATCGCCTCGTCGTCACTGTCCATGCTTGAACCAGACCGCATGTTTGGGCCGCTCCTGCTGCCGCCGCTCCTGCTCCTGCTGCCACCACCGCCATTGCAGCCTCCATATTTATTTATTCCTACACCCTTCACCTTGTCGCCTCATCGTTGCTGTCCATACTTAAAATGTACCGCATGTTCTGGTCGCTCCTGCTGCTGCTGCTCCTGCTGCTGCTCCAGCCCCTGCTGCTACATTCTTCACCCTAAACCCTACCCCCCTCACCTTGTCGCCTCATCGTCACTGTCAATACTTGAACCAGACCGCCTGTTTGGGCCGCTCCTGCTGCTGCCGCTCCAGCTGCTGCCGGCAGACTCCAGCGTTGCCGCGCTTCCCCCTTGGCCAGTGGCGTGGGTGTTGCCCTGCAAATGGGGTTGATGGTTAAGGGATTAGGGCTTGGGATCCAAAATGCCAGCAGCCTCCAGCGTCGTTGCGCTTCCCCCTTGGCCAGTGGCATGTGGGTGATGCCCTGCAAATGGGGTTGAGGGTTTAGGGCTGAGCTTAGGATCAAAAATGCCAGCAGCCTCCAGCGTCGTTGCGCTTCCCTCTTGGCCAGTGGCATGTGGGTGATGCCCTGCAGATGGGGTTGAGGGTTAAGGGATTAGGGCTTGGGATCAAAAATGCCAGCAGCCTCCAGCGTCTTGCATGGCATATGGTGTCCTGCATGGCATATGGTGTCTTGCATGGCATGTGGTGTCGTGCATGGCATGTGGTGTCGTGCATAACATGTAGTGTCTTGCATGGAGTGATGGGTCGTGCATGGTAAGTAGTGCCGTGCTTGGTAAGTAATGTCGTGCATGGCAAGTAGTGTCGTGCATGGCAAGTAGTGTCGTGCATGGCCTGTGGTGTCATGCATGGCATGTGGTGTCACAACCATCTTCTCTCTTCGTGGATTGGATCGCCGGTTGCCATGTTTCTACCCCCCCCACACTTAGGAGGGTGGCGTGGCTGCACCATGGTCTTGGCTGTGCATGGTAGCTATAATTGAGCCTAGTCATTCCCTACCAGCCCCAAGTGGCCGAGCGCTCAGCAGGGCCCAGCGGGTATGCACCATTATATATAAACAGAAGGAACCGCCCAAGGAACAGCCCCCCCCCTCCATGCAGCATGGGGCACATCCCCCCCCCCCTATGCAGCATGGGGCACATCCCCCCCCCCCCCTCCATACAGTATGGGGCACATCCCCCCCCCCCTCCATACAGTATGGGTTGCAGCCCCCTCAATGCAGCATGGGCCACAGCCCCCCCTAGATACAGTATGGGTTGCAGCCCCCCTCCATGCAGCATGGGCCACAGCCCCCCCTAGATACAGTATGGGTTGCAGCCCCCCTCCATGCAGCATGGGCAACAGCCCCCTCTAGATACAGTATGGGTTGCAGCCCCCCTCAATGCAGCATGGGCCACAGCCCCCCCTAGATACAGTACGGGTTGCAGCCCCCTCCATGCAGCATGGGCCACAGCCCCCCCCCTCCATACAGTATGGGTTGCAGACCCCCTCAATGCAGCATGGGCCACAGCCCCCCTAGATACAGTATGGGTTGCAGCCCCCCTCCATGCAGCATTTGCCACAGCCCCCCCTAGATACAGTATGGGTTTCAGCCCCCTCCATGCAGCATGGGCCACAGCCCCCCCTAGATACAGTATGGGTTGCAGCCCCCCTCAATGCAGCATGGGCCACAGCCCCCCCTAGATACAGTATGGGTTTCATCCCCTCCATGCAGCATGGGCCACAGCCCCCCCTAGATACAGTATGGGTTGCAGCATCCCTCAATGCAGCATGGGCCACAGCCCCCCCTAGATACAGTATGGGTTGCAGCCCCCCTCCATACAGCATGGGCCACAGCCCCCCCTAGATACAGTATGGGTTGCAGCCCCCTCCATGCAGCATGGGCCACAGCCCCCCCTAGATACAGTATGGGTTGCAGCCCCCCTCACTGCAGCATGGGCCACAGCCCCCCCTAGATACAGTATGGGTTGCAGCCCCCCTCCATGCAGCATGGGCCACAGCCCCCCTAGATACAGTATGGGTTGCAGCCCCCTCCATGCAGCATGGGCCACAGCCCCCCCTAGATACAGTATGGGTTTCATCCCCTCCATGCAGCATGGGCCACAGCCCCCCCCTAGATACAGTATGGGTTGCAGCCCCCCTCCATGCAGCATGGGCCACAGCCCCCCATAGATACAGTATGGGTTGCAGCCCCCCTCCATGCAGCATGGGCCACAGCCCCCCCTAGATACAGTATGGGTTTCAGCCCCCTCCATGCAGCATGGGCCACAGCCCCCCCTAGATACAGTATGGTTTGCAGCCTGCCTCCATGCAGCATGGGCCACAGCCCCCCCTAGATACAGTATGGGTTGCAGCCCCCTCCATGCACCATGGGCCACAGCCCCCCCTAGATACAGTATGGGTTGCAGCCCCCTCCATGCAGCATGGGCCACAGCCCCCCCCCTAGATACAGAATGGGTTTCAGCCCCCTCAATGCAGCATGGGCCACAGCTCCCCCTAGATACAGTATGGGTTGCAGCCCCCCTCCATGCAGCATGGGCCACAGCCCCCCCTAGATACAGTATGGGTTTCAGCCCCCTCCATGCAGCATGGGCCACAGCCCCCCCTAGATACAGTATGGGTTGCAGCCCCCTCCATGCAGCATGGGCCACAGCCCCCCCTAGATACAGTATGGGTTGCAGCCCCCCTCCATACAGCATGGGCCACAGCCCACCCTATATACAGTATGGGTTGCAGCCCCCCTCCATGCAGCATGGGCCACAGCCCCCCCTAGATACAGTATGGGTTGCAGCCCCCTCCATGCAGCATGGGCCACAGCCCCCCCTAGATACAGTATGGGTTGCAGCCCCCCTCCATACAGCATGGGCCACAGTCCCCCCTAGATACAGTATGGGTTGCAGCCCCCTCCATGCAGCATGGGCCACAGCCCCCCTAGATACAGTATGGGTTGCAGCCCCCCTCCATGCAGCATGGGCCACAGCCCCCCCTAGATACAGTATGGGTTGCAGCCCCATCCATGCAGCATGGGCCACAGCCCCCCCTAGATACAGTATGGGTTACAGCCTCCCTCAATGCAGCATGGGCCACAGCCCCCCCTAGATACAGTATGGGTTGCAGCCTCCCTCAATGCAGCATGGGCCACAGCCCCCCCCTAGATACAGTATCGGTTGCAGCCCCCCTCAATGCAGCATGGGCCACAGCCCCCCCTAGATACAGTATGGGTTGCAGCCCCCTCCATGCAGCATGGGCCACAGCCCCCCCTAGATACAGAATGGGTTTCAGCCCCCCTCAATGCAGCATGGGCCACAGCCCCCCCTAGATACAGTATGGGTTGCAGCCCCCCTCCATGCAGCATGGGCCACAGCCCCCCCTAGATACAGTATGGGTTGCAGCCCCCCTCCATGCAGCATGGGCCACAGCCCCCCCTAGATACAGTATGGGTTGCAGCCCCCTCCATGCAGCATGGGCCACAGCCCCCCCTAGATACAGTATGGGTTGCAGCCCCTCTCCATGCAGCATGGGCCACAGCCCCCCCTAGATACAGTATGGGTTGCAGCCCCCCTCCATGCAGCATGGGCCACAGCCCCCCCTAGATACAGTATCGGTTTCATCCCCTCCATGCAGCATGGGCCACAGCCCCCCCTAGATACAGTATGGGTTGCAGCCTCCCTCAATGCAGCATGGGCCACAGCCCCCCCTAGATACAGTATGGGTTGCAGCCCCCCTCCATGCAGCATGGGCCACAGCCCCCCCTAGATACAGTATGGGTTTCAGCCCCCTCCATGCAGCATGGGCCACAGCCCCCCCTAGATACAATATGGGTTGCAGCCCCCCTCCATGCAGCATGGGCCACAGCCCCCCCTAGATACAGTATGGGTTGCAGCCCCCTCCATGCAGCATGGGCCACAGCCCCCCCTAGATACAGTATGGGTTTCATCCCCTCCATGCAGCATGGGCCACAGCCTCCCCTAGATACAGTATGGGTTTCATCCCCTCCATGCAGCATGGGCCACAGCCCCCCCTAGATACAGTATGGGTTGCAGCCCCCTCCGTGCAGCATGGGCCACAGCCCCCCCTAGATACAGTATGGGTTGCAGCCCCCCTCCATGCAGCATGGGCCACAGCCCCCCCTAGATACAGTATGGGTTTCAGCCTCCCTCAATGCAGCATGGGCCACAGCCCCCCCTAGATACAGTATGGGTTTCACCCCCCTCCATGCAGCATGGGCCACAGCCCCCTAGATACAGTATGGGTTTCAGCCCCCTCCATGCAGCATGGGCCACAGCCCCCCTAGATACAGTATGGGTTTCAGCCCCCTCCATGCAGCATGGGCCACAGCCCCCCCTAGATACAGTATGGGTTTCAGCCCCCCTCAATGCAGCATGGGCCACAGCCCCCCCTAGATACAGTATGGGTTGCAGCCCCCCTCCATGCAGCATGGGCCACAGCCCCCCCTAGATACAGTATGGGTTGCAGCCCCACTTAATGCAGCATACGCCACAGCCCCCCCTAGATACAGTATGGGTTGCAGCCCCCCTCCATGCAGCATGGGCCACAGCCCCCCCTAGATACAGTATGGGTTGCAGCCCCCTCCATGCAGCATGGGCCACAGCCCCCCCTAGATACAGTATGGGTTTCAGCCCCCTCCATGCAGCATGGGCCACAGCCCCCCCTAGATACAGTATGGGTTGCAGCCTCCCTCAATACAGCATGGGCCACAGCCCCCCCTAGATACAGTATGGGTTGCAGCCTCCCTCCATGCAGCATGGGCCACAGCCCCCCCTAGATACAGTATGGGTTGCAGCCCCCCTCCATGCAGCATGGGCCACAGCCCCCCTAGATACAGTATGGGTTGCAGCCCGCCTCCATGCAGCATGGGCCACAGCCCCCCCTAGATACAGTATGGGTTGCAGCCCCCTCCATGCACCATGGGCCACAGCCCCCCCTAGATACAGTATGGGTTGCAGCCTCCCTCAATGCAGCATGGGCCACAGCCCCCCCTAGATACAGTATGGGTTGCAGCCTCCCTCCATGCAGCATGGGCCACAGCCCCCCCAAGATACAGTATGGGTTGCAGCCCCCCTCCATGCAGCATGGGCCACAGCCCCCCTAGATACAGTATGGGTTGCAGCCCCCTCCATGCAGCATGGGCCACAGCCCCCCCCCCTAGATACAGAATGGGTTTCAGCCCCCTCAATGCAGCATGGGCCACAGCTCCCCCTAGATACAGTATGGGTTGCAGCCCCCCTCCATGCAGCATGGGCCACAGCCCCCCCTAGATACAGTATGGGTTTCAGCCCCCTCCATGCAGCATGGGCAACAGCCCCCCCTAGATACAGTATGGGTTGCAGCCCCCTCCATGCAGCATGGGCCACAGCCCCCCCTAGATACAGTATGGGTTGCAGCCCCCCTCCATACAGCATGGGCCACAGCCCACCCTATATACAGTATGGGTTGCAGCCCCCCTCCATGCAGCATGGGCCACAGCCCCCCCTAGATACAGTATGGGTTGCAGCCCCCTCCATGCAGCATGGGCCACAGCCCCCCCTAGATACAGTATGGGTTGCAGCCCCCCTCAATGCAGCATGGGACACAGCCCCCCCTAGATACAGTATGGGTTTCAGCCCCCTCCATGCAGCATGGGCCACAGCCCCCCCAAGATACAGTATGGGTTGCAGCCCCCCTCCATGCAGCATGTGCCACAGCCCCCCCTAGATACAGTATGGGTTGCAGCCCCATCCATGCAGCATGGGCCACAGCCCCCCCTAGATACAGTATGGGTTGCAGCCTCCCTCAATGCAGCATGGGCCACAGCCCCCCCTAGATACAGTATGGGTTGCAGCCTCCCTCAATGCAGCATGGGCCACAGCCCCCCCCTAGATACAGTATCGGTTGCAGCCCCCCTCAATGCAGCATGGGCCACAGCCCCCCCTAGATACAGTATGGGTTGCAGCCCCCTCCATGCAGCATGGGCCACAGCCCCCCCTATATACAGAATGGGTTTCAGCCCCCCTCAATGCAGCATGGGCCACAGCCCCCCCTAGATACAGTATGGGTTGCAGCCCCCCTCCATGCAGCATGGGCCACAGCCCCCCCTAGATACAGTATGGGTTGCAGCCCCCCTCCATGCAGCATGGGCCACAGCCCCCCCTAGATACAGTATGGGTTGCAGCCCCCTCCATGCAGCATGGGCCACAGCCCCCCCTAGATACAGTATGGGTTGCAGCCCCTCTCCATGCAGCATGGGCCACAGCCCCCCCTAGATACAGTATGGGTTGCAGCCCCCCTCCATGCAGCATGGGCCACAGCCCCCCCTAGATACAGTATCGGTTTCATCCCCTCAATGCAGCATGGGCCACAGCCCCCCCTAGATACAGTATGGGTTGCAGCCTCCCTCAATGCAGCATGGGCCACAGCCCCCCCTAGATACAGTATGGGTTGCAGCCCCCCTCCATGCAGCATGGGCCACAGCCCCCCCTAGATACAGTATGGGTTTCAGCCCCCTCCATGCAGCATGGGCCACAGCCCCCCCTAGATACAGTATGGGTTGCAGCCCCCCTCCATGCAGCATGGGCCACAGCCCCCCCTAGATACAGTATGGGTTGCAGCCCCCTCCATGCAGCATGGGCCACAGCCCCCCCTAGATACAGTATGGGTTTCATCCCCTCCATGCAGCATGGGCCACAGCCTCCCCTAGATACAGTATGGGTTTCATCCCCTCCATGCAGCATGGGCCACAGCCCCCCCTAGATACAGTATGGGTTGCAGCCCCCTCCATGCAGCATGGGCCACAGCCCCCCCTAGATACAGTATGGGTTGCAGCCCCCCTCCATGCAGCATGGGCCACAGCCCCCCCTAGATACAGTATGGGTTTCAGCCTCCCTCAATGCAGCATGGGCCACAGCCCCCCCTAGATACAGTATGGGTTTCACCCCCCTCCATGCAGCATGGGCCACAGCCCCCCTAGATACAGTATGGGTTTCAGCCCCCTCCATGCAGCATGGGCCACAGCCCCCCTAGATACAGTATGGGTTTCAGCCCCCTCCATGCAGCATGGGCCACAGCCCCCCCTAGATACAGTATGGGTTTCAGCCCCCCTCAATGCAGCATGGGCCACAGCCCCCCCTAGATACAGTATGGGTTGCAGCCCCCCTCCATGCAGCATGGGCCACAGCCCCCCCTAGATACAGTATGGGTTGCAGCCCCACTTAATGCAGCATGGGCCACAGCCCCCCCTAGATACAGTATGGGTTTCATCCCCTCCATGCAGCATGGGCCACAGCCCCCCCTAGATACAGTATGGGTTTCATCCCCTCCATGCAGCATGGGCCACAGCCCCCCCTAGATACAGTATGGGTTTCAGCCCCCTCCATGCAGCATGGGCCACAGCCCCCCCTAGATACAATATTGGTTTCAGCCCCCTCCATGCAGCATGGGCCACAGCCCCCCCTAGATACAGTATGGGTTTCAGCCCCCCTCAATGCAGCATGGGCCACAGCCCCCCCTAGATACAGTATGGGTTGCAGCCCCCCTCCATGCAGCATGGGCCACAGCCCCCCTAGATACAGTATCGGTTTCATCCCCTCCATGCAGCATGGGCCACAGCCCCCCCTAGATACAGTATGGGTTGCAGCCTCCCTCAATGCAGCATGGGCCACAGCCCCCCCTAGATACAGTATGGGTTGCAGCCCCCCTCCATGCAGCATGGGCCACAGCCCCCCCTAGATACAGTATGGGTTTCAGCCCCCTCCATGCAGCATGGGCCACAGCCCCCCCTAGATACAGTATGGGTTGCAGCCCCCCTCCATGCAGCATGGGCCACAGCCCCCCCTAGATACAGTATGGGTTTCAGCCTCCCTCAATGCAGCATGGGCCACAGCCCCCCCTAGATACAGTATGGGTTTCACCCCCCTCCATGCAGCATGGGCCACAGCCCCCCTAGATACAGTATGGGTTTCAGCCCCCTCCATGCAGCATGGGCCACAGCCCCCCCAAGATACAGTATGGGTTGCAGCCCCACTTAATGCAGCATACGCCACAGCCCCCCCCTAGATACAGTATGGGTTGCAGCCCCCCTCCATGCAGCATGGGCCACAGCCCCCCCTAGATACAGTATGGGTTGCAGCCCCCTCCATGCAGCATGGGCCACAGCCCCCCCTAGATACAGTATGGGTTTCAGCCCCCTCCATGCAGCATGGGCCACAGCCCCCCCTAGATACAATATTGGTTTCAGCCCCCTCCATGCAGCATGGGCCACAGCCCCCCCTAGATACAGTATGGGTTTCAGCCCCCCTCAATGCAGCATGGGCCACAGCCCCCCCTAGATACAGTATGGGTTGCAGCCCCCCTCCATGCAGCATGGGCCACAGCCCCCCCTAGATACAGTATGGGTTGCAGCCCCATCCATGCAGCATGGGCCACAGCCCCCCCTAGATACAGTATGGGTTGCAGCCTCCCTCAATGCAGCATGGGCCACAGCCCCCCCTAGATACAGTATGGGTTGCAGCCTCCCTCAATGCAGCATGGGCCACAGCCCCCCCCTAGATACAGTATCGGTTGCAGCCCCCCTCAATGCAGCATGGGCCACAGCCCCCCCTAGATACAGTATGGGTTGCAGCCCCCTCCATGCAGCATGGGCCACAGCCCCCCTATATACAGAATGGGTTTCAGCCCCCCTCAATGCAGCATGGGCCACAGCCCCCCCTAGATACAGTATGGGTTGCAGCCCCCCTCCATGCAGCATGGGCCACAGCCCCCCCTAGATACAGTATGGGTTGCAGCCCCCCTCCATGCAGCATGGGCCACAGCCCCCCCTAGATACAGTATGGGTTGCAGCCCCCTCCATGCAGCATGGGCCACAGCCCCCCCTAGATACAGTATGGGTTGCAGCCCCTCTCCATGCAGCATGGGCCACAGCCCCCCCTAGATACAGTATGGGTTGCAGCCCCCCTCCATGCAGCATGGGCCACAGCCCCCCCTAGATACAGTATCGGTTTCATCCCCTCAATGCAGCATGGGCCACAGCCCCCCCTAGATACAGTATGGGTTGCAGCCTCCCTCAATGCAGCATGGGCCACAGCCCCCCCTAGATACAGTATGGGTTGCAGCCCCCCTCCATGCAGCATGGGCCACAGCCCCCCCTAGATACAGTATGGGTTTCAGCCCCCTCCATGCAGCATGGGCCACAGCCCCCCCTAGATACAGTATGGGTTGCAGCCCCCCTCCATGCAGCATGGGCCACAGCCCCCCCTAGATACAGTATGGGTTGCAGCCCCCTCCATGCAGCATGGGCCACAGCCCCCCCTAGATACAGTATGGGTTTCATCCCCTCCATGCAGCATGGGCCACAGCCTCCCCTAGATACAGTATGGGTTTCATCCCCTCCATGCAGCATGGGCCACAGCCCCCCCTAGATACAGTATGGGTTGCAGCCCCCTCCATGCAGCATGGGCCACAGCCCCCCCTAGATACAGTATGGGTTGCAGCCCCCCTCCATGCAGCATGGGCCACAGCCCCCCCTAGATACAGTATGGGTTTCAGCCTCCCTCAATGCAGCATGGGCCACAGCCCCCCCTAGATACAGTATGGGTTTCACCCCCCTCCATGCAGCATGGGCCACAGCCCCCCTAGATACAGTATGGGTTTCAGCCCCCTCCATGCAGCATGGGCCACAGCCCCCCTAGATACAGTATGGGTTTCAGCCCCCTCCATGCAGCATGGGCCACAGCCCCCCCTAGATACAGTATGGGTTTCAGCCCCCCTCAATGCAGCATGGGCCACAGCCCCCCCTAGATACAGTATGGGTTGCAGCCCCCCTCCATGCAGCATGGGCCACAGCCCCCCCTAGATACAGTATGGGTTGCAGCCCCACTTAATGCAGCATGGGCCACAGCCCCCCCTAGATACAGTATGGGTTGCAGCCCCCCTCCATGCAGCATGGGCCACAGCCCCCCCTAGATACAGTATGGGTTGCAGCCCCCTCCATGCAGCATGGGCCACAGCCCCCCCTAGATACAGTATGGGTTTCAGCCCCCTCCATGCAGCATGGGCCACAGCCCCCCCTAGATACAATATTGGTTTCAGCCCCCTCCATGCAGCATGGGCCACAGCCCCCCCTAGATACAGTATGGGTTTCAGCCCCCCTCAATGCAGCATGGGCCACAGCCCCCCCTAGATACAGTATGGGTTGCAGCCCCCCTCCATGCAGCATGGGCCACAGCCCCCCTAGATACAGTATCGGTTTCATCCCCTCCATGCAGCATGGGCCACAGCCCCCCCTAGATACAGTATGGGTTGCAGCCTCCCTCAATGCAGCATGGGCCACAGCCCCCCCTAGATACAGTATGGGTTGCAGCCCCCCTCCATGCAGCATGGGCCACAGCCCCCCTAGATACAGTATCGGTTTCATCCCCTCCATGCAGCATGGGCCACAGCCCCCCCTAGATACAGTATGGGTTGCAGCCTCCCTCAATGCAGCATGGGCCACAGCCCCCCCTAGATACAGTATGGGTTGCAGCCCCCCTCCATGCAGCATGGGCCACAGCCCCCCCTAGATACAGTATGGGTTTCAGCCCCCTCCATGCAGCATGGGCCACAGCCCCCCCTAGATACAGTATGGGTTGCAGCCCCCCTCCATGCAGCATGGGCCACAGCCCCCCCTAGATACAGTATGGGTTTCAGCCTCCCTCAATGCAGCATGGGCCACAGCCCCCCCTAGATACAGTATGGGTTTCACCCCCCTCCATGCAGCATGGGCCACAGCCCCCCTAGATACAGTATGGGTTTCAGCCCCCTCCATGCAGCATGGGCCACAGCCCCCCTAGATACAGTATGGGTTTCAGCCCCCTCCATGCAGCATGGGCCACAGCCCCCCCTAGATACAGTATGGGTTTCAGCCCCCCTCAATGCAGCATGGGCCACAGCCCCCCCTAGATACAGTATGGGTTGCAGCCCCCCTCCATGCAGCATGGGCCACAGCCCCCCCTAGATACAGTATGGGTTGCAGCCCCACTTAATGCAGCATGGGCCACAGCCCCCCCTAGATACAGTATGGGTTGCAGCCCCCCTCCATGCAGCATGGGCCACAGCCCCCCCTAGATACAGTATGGGTTGCAGCCCCCTCCATGCAGCATGGGCCACAGCCCCCCCTAGATACAGTATGGGTTTCAGCCCCCTCCATGCAGCATGGGCCACAGCCCCCCCTAGATACAATATTGGTTTCAGCCCCCTCCATGCAGCATGGGCCACAGCCCCCCCTAGATACAGTATGGGTTTCAGCCCCCCTCAATGCAGCATGGGCCACAGCCCCCCCTAGATACAGTATGGGTTGCAGCCCCCCTCCATGCAGCATGGGCCACAGCCCCCCTAGATACAGTATCGGTTTCATCCCCTCCATGCAGCATGGGCCACAGCCCCCCCTAGATACAGTATGGGTTGCAGCCTCCCTCAATGCAGCATGGGCCACAGCCCCCCCTAGATACAGTATGGGTTGCAGCCCCCCTCCATGCAGCATGGGCCACAGCCCCCCCTAGATACAGTATGGGTTTCAGCCCCCTCCATGCAGCATGGGCCACAGCCCCCCCTAGATACAGTATGGGTTGCAGCCCCCCTCCATGCAGCATGGGCCACAGCCCCCCCTAGATACAGTATGGGTTTCAGCCTCCCTCAATGCAGCATGGGCCACAGCCCCCCCTAGATACAGTATGGGTTTCACCCCCCTCCATGCAGCATGGGCCACAGCCCCCCTAGATACAGTATGGGTTTCAGCCCCCTCCATGCAGCATGGGCCACAGCCCCCCCAAGATACAGTATGGGTTGCAGCCCCACTTAATGCAGCATACGCCACAGCCCCCCCCTAGATACAGTATGGGTTGCAGCCCCCCTCCATGCAGCATGGGCCACAGCCCCCCCTAGATACAGTATGGGTTGCAGCCCCCTCCATGCAGCATGGGCCACAGCCCCCCCTAGATACAGTATGGGTTTCAGCCCCCTCCATGCAGCATGGGCCACAGCCCCCCCTAGATACAATATTGGTTTCAGCCCCCTCCATGCAGCATGGGCCACAGCCCCCCCTAGATACAGTATGGGTTTCAGCCCCCCTCAATGCAGCATGGGCCACAGCCCCCCCTAGATACAGTATGGGTTGCAGCCCCCCTCCATGCAGCATGGGCCACAGCCCCCCCTAGATACAGTATGGGTTGCAGCCCCCTCCATGCAGCATGGGCCACAGCCCCCCCTAAATACAGTATGGGTTGCAGCCCCTCAATGCAGCATGGGCCACAGCCCCCCCTAGATACAGTATGGGTTGCAGCCCCCTCCATGCAGCATGGGCCACAGCCCCCCCTAGATACAGTATGGGTTTCAGCCCCCCTCCATACAGCATGGGCCACAGCCCACCCTATATACAGTATGGGTTGCAGCCCCCCTCCATGCAGCATGGGCCACAGCCCCCCCTAGATACAGTATGGGTTGCAGCCCCCTCCATGCAGCATGGGCCACAGCCCCCCCTAGATACAGTATGGGTTGCAGCCCCCCTCAATGCAGCATGGGACACAGCCCCCCCTAGATACAGTATGGGTTTCAGCCCCCTCCATGCAGCATGGGCCACAGCCCCCCCAAGATACAGCATGGGTTGCAGCCCCCCTCCATGCAGCATGGGCCACAGCCCCCCCTAGATACAGTATGGGTTGCAGCCCCATCCATGCAGCATGGGCCACAGCCCCCCCTAGATACAGTATGGGTTGCAGCCTCCCTCAATGCAGCATGGGCCACAGCCCCCCCTAGATACAGTATGGGTTGCAGCCTCCCTCAATGCAGCATGGGCCACAGCCCCCCCCTAGATACAGTATCGGTTGCAGCCCCCCTCAATGCAGCATGGGCCACAGCCCCCCCTAGATACAGTATGGGTTGCAGCCCCCTCCATGCAGCATGGGCCACAGCCCCCCCTATATACAGAATGGGTTTCAGCCCCCCTCAATGCAGCATGGGCCACAGCCCCCCCTAGATACAGTATGGGTTGCAGCCCCCCTCCATGCAGCATGGGCCACAGCCCCCCTAGATACAGTATGGGTTGCAGCCCCCCTCCATGCAGCATGGGCCACAGCCCCCCCTAGATACAGTATGGGTTGCAGCCCCCTCCATGCAGCATGGGCCACAGCCCCCCCTAGATACAGTATGGGTTGCAGCCCCTCTCCATGCAGCATGGGCCACAGCCCCCCCTAGATACAGTATGGGTTGCAGCCCCCCTCCATGCAGCATGGGCCACAGCCCCCCCTAGATACAGTATCGGTTTCATCCCCTCAATGCAGCATGGGCCACAGCCCCCCCTAGATACAGTATGGGTTGCAGCCTCCCTCAATGCAGCATGGGCCACAGCCCCCCCTAGATACAGTATGGGTTGCAGCCCCCCTCCATGCAGCATGGGCCACAGCCCCCCCTAGATACAGTATGGGTTTCAGCCCCCTCCATGCAGCATGGGCCACAGCCCCCCCTAGATACAGTATGGGTTGCAGCCCCCCTCCATGCAGCATGGGCCACAGCCCCCCCTAGATACAGTATGGGTTGCAGCCCCCTCCATGCAGCATGGGCCACAGCCCCCCCTAGATACAGTATGGGTTTCATCCCCTCCATGCAGCATGGGCCACAGCCTCCCCTAGATACAGTATGGGTTTCATCCCCTCCATGCAGCATGGGCCACAGCCCCCCCTAGATACAGTATGGGTTGCAGCCCCCTCCATGCAGCATGGGCCACAGCCCCCCCTAGATACAGTATGGGTTGCAGCCCCCCTCCATGCAGCATGGGCCACAGCCCCCCCTAGATACAGTATGGGTTTCAGCCTCCCTCAATGCAGCATGGGCCACAGCCCCCCCTAGATACAGTATGGGTTTCACCCCCCTCCATGCAGCATGGGCCACAGCCCCCCTAGATACAGTATGGGTTTCAGCCCCCTCCATGCAGCATGGGCCACAGCCCCCCTAGATACAGTATGGGTTTCAGCCCCCTCCATGCAGCATGGGCCACAGCCCCCCCTAGATACAGTATGGGTTTCAGCCCCCCTCAATGCAGCATGGGCCACAGCCCCCCCCTAGATACAGTATGGGTTGCAGCCCCCCTCCATGCAGCATGGGCCACAGCCCCCCCTAGATACAGTATGGGTTGCAGCCCCACTTAATGCAGCATGGGCCACAGCCCCCCCTAGATACAGTATGGGTTGCAGCCCCCCTCCATGCAGCATGGGCCACAGCCCCCCCTAGATACAGTATGGGTTGCAGCCCCCTCCATGCAGCATGGGCCACAGCCCCCCCTAGATACAGTATGGGTTTCAGCCCCCTCCATGCAGCATGGGCCACAGCCCCCCCTAGATACAATATTGGTTTCAGCCCCCTCCATGCAGCATGGGCCACAGCCCCCCCTAGATACAGTATGGGTTTCAGCCCCCCTCAATGCAGCATGGGCCACAGCCCCCCCTAGATACAGTATGGGTTGCAGCCCCCCTCCATGCAGCATGGGCCACAGCCCCCCTAGATACAGTATCGGTTTCATCCCCTCCATGCAGCATGGGCCACAGCCCCCCCTAGATACAGTATGGGTTGCAGCCTCCCTCAATGCAGCATGGGCCACAGCCCCCCCTAGATACAGTATGGGTTGCAGCCCCCCTCCATGCAGCATGGGCCACAGCCCCCCCTAGATACAGTATGGGTTTCAGCCCCCTCCATGCAGCATGGGCCACAGCCCCCCCTAGATACAGTATGGGTTGCAGCCCCCCTCCATGCAGCATGGGCCACAGCCCCCCCTAGATACAGTATGGGTTTCAGCCTCCCTCAATGCAGCATGGGCCACAGCCCCCCCTAGATACAGTATGGGTTTCACCCCCCTCCATGCAGCATGGGCCACAGCCCCCCTAGATACAGTATGGGTTTCAGCCCCCTCCATGCAGCATGGGCCACAGCCCCCCCAAGATACAGTATGGGTTGCAGCCCCACTTAATGCAGCATACGCCACAGCCCCCCCCTAGATACAGTATGGGTTGCAGCCCCCCTCCATGCAGCATGGGCCACAGCCCCCCCTAGATACAGTATGGGTTGCAGCCCCCTCCATGCAGCATGGGCCACAGCCCCCCCTAGATACAGTATGGGTTTCAGCCCCCTCCATGCAGCATGGGCCACAGCCCCCCCTAGATACAGTATGGGTTGCAGCCCCCTCCATGCAGCATGGGCCACAGCCCCCCCTAAATACAGTATGGGTTGCAGCCCCTCAATGCAGCATGGGCCACAGCCCCCCCTAGATACAGTATGGGTTGCAGCCCCCCTCCATGCAGCATGGGCCACAGCCCCCCCTAGATACAGTATCGGTTTCATCCCCTCAATGCAGCATGGGCCACAGCCCCCCCTAGATACAGTATGGGTTGCAGCCTCCCTCAATGCAGCATGGGCCACAGCCCCCCCTAGATACAGTATGGGTTGCAGCCCCCCTCCATGCAGCATGGGCCACAGCCCCCCCTAGATACAGTATGGGTTTCAGCCCCCTCCATGCAGCATGGGCCACAGCCCCCCCTAGATACAGTATGGGTTGTAGCCCCCCTCCATGCAGCATGGGCCACAGCCCCCCCTAGATACAGTATGGGTTGCAGCCCCCTCCATGCAGCATGGGCCACAGCCCCCCCTAGATACAGTATGGGTTTCATCCCCCTCCATGCAGCATGGGCCACAGCCTCCCCTAGATACAGTATGGGTTTCATCCCCTCCATGCAGCATGGGCCACAGCCCCCCCTAGATACAGTATGGGTTGCAGCCCCCTCCATGCAGCATGGGCCACAGCCCCCCCTAGATACAGTATGGGTTGCAGCCCCCCTCCATGCAGCATGGGCCACAGCCCCCCCTAGATACAGTATGGGTTTCAGCCTCCCTCAATGCAGCATGGGCCACAGCCCCCCCTAGATACAGTATGGGTTTCACCCCCCTCCATGCAGCATGGGCCACAGCCCCCCTAGATACAGTATGGGTTTCAGCCCCCTCCATGCAGCATGGGCCACAGCCCCCCTAGATACAGTATGGGTTTCAGCCCCCTCCATGCAGCATGGGCCACAGCCCCCCCTAGATACAGAATGGGTTTCAGCCCCCCTCAATGCAGCATGGGCCACAGCCCCCCCTAGATACAGTATGGGTTGCAGCCCCCCTCCATGCAGCATGGGCCACAGCCCCCCCTAGATACAGTATGGGTTGCAGCCCCACTTAATGCAGCATACGCCACAGCCCCCCCTAGATACAGTATGGGTTGCAGCCCCCCTCCATGCAGCATGGGCCACAGCCCCCCCTAGATACAGTATGGGTTGCAGCCCCCTCCATGCAGCATGGGCCACAGCCCCCCCTAGATACAGTATGGGTTTCAGCCCCCTCCATGCAGCATGGGCCACAGCCCCCCCTAGATACAATATTGGTTTCAGCCCCCTCCATGCAGCATGGGCCACAGCCCCCCCTAGATACAGTATGGGTTTCAGCCCCCCTCAATGCAGCATGGGCCACAGCCCCCCCTAGATACAGTATGGGTTGCAGCCCCCCTCCATGCAGCATGGGCCACAGCCCCCCTAGATACAGTATCGGTTTCATCCCCTCCATGCAGCATGGGCCACAGCCCCCCCTAGATACAGTATGGGTTGCAGCCTCCCTCAATGCAGCATGGGCCACAGCCCCCCCTAGATACAGTATGGGTTGCAGCCCCCCTCCATGCAGCATGGGCCACAGCCCCCCCTAGATACAGTATGGGTTGCAGCCCCCTCCATGCAGCATGGGCCACAGCCCCCCCTAGATACAGTATGGGTTGCAGCCCCCCTCCATGCAGCATGGGCCACAGCCCCCCCTAGATACAGTATGGGTTTCAGCCTCCCTCAATGCAGCATGGGCCACAGCCCCCCCTAGATACAGTATGGGTTTCACCCCCCTCCATGCAGCATGGGCCACAGCCCCCCTAGATACAGTATGGGTTTCAGCCCCCTCCATGCAGCATGGGCCACAGCCCCCCCAAGATACAGTATGGGTTGCAGCCCCACTTAATGCAGCATACGCCACAGCCCCCCCCCTAGATACAGTATGGGTTGCAGCCCCCCTCCATGCAGCATGGGCCACAGCCCCCCCTAGATACAGTATGGGTTGCAGCCCCCTCCATGCAGCATGGGCCACAGCCCCCCCTAGATACAGTATGGGTTTCAGCCCCCTCCATGCAGCATGGGCCACAGCCCCCCCTAGATACAATATTGGTTTCAGCCCCCTCCATGCAGCATGGGCCACAGCCCCCCCTAGATACAGTATGGGTTTCAGCCCCCCTCAATGCAGCATGGGCCACAGCCCCCCCTAGATACAGTATGGGTTGCAGCCCCCCTCCATGCAGCATGGGCCACAGCCCCCCCTAGATACAGTATGGGTTGCAGCCCCCTCCATGCAGCATGGGCCACAGCCCCCCCTAAATACAGTATGGGTTGCAGCCCCTCAATGCAGCATGGGCCACAGCCCCCCCTAGATACAGTATGGGTTGCAGCCCCCCTCCATGCAGCATGGGCCACAGCCCCCCCTAGATACAGTATCGGTTTCATCCCCTCCATGCAGCATGGGCCACAGCCCCCCCTAGATACAGTATGGGTTGCAGCCTCCCTCAATGCAGCATGGGCCAAAGCCCCCCCTAGATACAGTATGGGTTGCAGCCCCCCTCCATGCAGCATGGGCCACAGCCCCCCCTAGATACAGTATGGGTTTCAGCCCCCTCCATGCAGCATGGGCCACAGCCCCCCCTAGATACAGTATGGGTTGCAGCCCCCTCCATGCAGCATGGGCCACAGCCCCCCCTAGATACAGTATGGGTTGCAGCCCCCTCCATGCAGCATGGGCCACAGCCCCCCCTAGATACAGTATGGGTTTCATCCCCTCCAAGCAGCATGGGCCACAGCCTCCCCTAGATACAGTATGGGTTTCATCCCCTCCATGCAGCATGGGCCACAGCCCCCCCTAGATACAGTATGGGTTGCAGCCCCCTCCATGCAGCATGGGCCACAGCCCCCCCTAGATACAGTAATGGTTGCAGCCCCCCTCAATGCAGCATGGGCCACAGCCCCTCCTAGATACAGTATGGGTTGCAGCCCCCCTCCATGCAGCATGGGCCACAGCCCCCCCTAGATACAGTATGGGTTTCAGCCTCCCTCAATGCAGCATGGGCCACAGCCCCCCCTAGATACAGTATGGGTTGCAGCCCCCTCCATGCAGCATGGGCCACAGCCCCCCCTAGATACAGTATGGGTTGCAGCCCCCCTCCATGCAGCATGGGCCACAGCCCCCCCTAGATACAGTATGGGTTTCAGCCTCCCTCAATGCAGCATGGGCCACAGCCCCCCCTAGATACAGTATGGGTTGCAGCCCCCCTCAATGTAGCATGGGTCGCATCCGGCATGCAATCAAGGCTGCAGCCCGTTCGTATCCCTGCGGGCATCCTGCCCGCCTGCCTCAGCTGACCCGCTCCCACCTGACGTGCCAGTCGAGGGGGTCTCTGCTTCGAAACACAGGGTCTCTGCTTCGAAACACATTCCGTTCGAGATGGCCTGCATGCAAGTTAGCGCAGGCACGCATTGTGTGAGCACCAGAAGTCACACGATTCTCGCGCATGCAACCAGCATCGGCATTGCTCGTCCCGCAACAAGCACGGTTGTATCATCTCTAGGGAGTTGCGATTTCAGCCTATAAGTCATTGCTGCTCCCGCGACATGCACGCGTCGTATAAGCGCCAGGATGTGCACGTCATGCAAACAGTTAGTGCACCCGATAGACACGATAGACCCATCATCATGATAAGCAGCTGCGGTAGCGCTGCGGTTGCATGGAAAATCTATATGCTTCATCTCCGCTCTGGTTTCCTGCTTGTTTTTTGTGAAGGGGGCTCCGCGATGCGCACGCACCTGCTGGTATTCGTGCAGATCGGAGTATGGATCCGCAGCCCCTGTTTTCCGCATGCAGCTGGTAGAAGGAAGCGGCACAGCCTGCTGCTGCTGCATCTGCTGCTGCTGCTGATGTGCCGCAGCGCCAACACAAAGTGCATCGGGAGGAACGCGGCGGATCCAAACGACGCGCGGACAGGCGTGCCGACGGCGCGCTGCATTCGTCCTGGGGCAATGCTTAGGAATTCAAATGTATCGCAATGGCGTCATCTCGCCCCTTAGGCATCGGCTGGCGAGAGGGCCTCCGCTAGGGTAAGCCACTGACACGGATGGGCTCAGATGGGATTTCGAACCGTGCGGTCGCTCATGCGCTACCAGCAAAGTTAGTGCTGTCTGGACAAGAAAATCTGGTGTGGGATGAAGTGGAATGGGATGAGGATGTGTTGCTTTGCTGTGAAGGCGCCAGCAAGTTTCCCATAGGCTTGCAGTTGCCTGGTCGGCGAGCTGCCTCGCACTAGCGTTTCTCGAAACTCCCGTTCGGGGGTGGAGGTGTGACCAAGTGTGATTGGGCATATGAACCGCCGTATTACTCATGCAATTTTTCTGCGCCTTACTTATGTCTTCCTCGTCTACACAAAGGGTTTATACTAGACTACGCACCGGGTGGCACCATGTCACTGCATGAGTACATGCACCTCTGGTCGTTGAGCATGCATGGCATCTACTCAGTGAGTTACTGAGTTGTGCCTACTCATTGGAATGCTGCTCCATCCGGCCCCCCTCTTGCGCCCTTCTATGAAGAGCGCATCCTAAGAGGAATTTTATGATGGACATCTCATCGCATTTGCTGCCATCAGCCCGCGTATGTCAATGACGTTACACCTCTGGGCCATGCTCAAAAAAGGCTCGGCCGCATGGGCCTCTAACTAAAGAGTTGGGACTTGGGAGGAAAGATGGAAGGAAACACAGAAGGGGCCGGACAAAAGAAATGAGGTCAAATTGGGAGATAAAGTGAAGGGACCAAACAAAAGGTTGGGGAAAACAAAATACAAAGGAAGAATACAAAGGAAGAATACAAAGGAACATTCAGGTGAGTGCCGGAAGGGGACAGCGTTAGAATGTCTACGCCTCAGCGATATCTACCACGTCGTCCACAAAGGCCAGGGCATCCCACCCAAGCCTGTCCCGGTGCAACTCTAAGAAGTCTCTAGCACCGGGGGTGTGGACCTAACCATCCCCGCTTTATAAGTTGATCATGCTCGCTAGGGCAGGATCAGTTGCAGCCCGCATAATCGCATATGTGCCTAAACAGCTTCACTCTTAGCATGGTAGAATCGATAGCCCTTATCCTAGATGTACTTGTTCCGGCCAGACGCCTGGCAGAAGGCTGCAAACGTGCATGTATTGTGATGTCTCGTGATGTAACGGTAACGGCGGGCGCGGATGTGGCTTCGACCCATGCTGTGCTGTTTCCTTAACTCTCACGCCCACACGGGGCGTAGCTTTCTTTGCTGTCCCGCAATGTCTACTATCTCAATGCATGCCTTGCCTCTCGCAGCTAGCATGGAAGGCTTGAAGAGGCATGGCTGCTGAGGGTGGCCGTGTGGGACCTGACGCCATGTTGTTGAGGGTGGGACATGACGCGAGGCTGTTGAGGGTGGGACCTGACGCCAAGCTGTTGAGGGTGGGACATGACGCCATGTTGTTGAGGGTGGGACCTGACACCAGGTTTTTGAAGGTGGGCCCTGACGCCAGGTTGTTGAGGGTGGGACCTGACGCCAGGCTGTTGAGGGGGGGACATGACACCATGTTGTTGAGGGTGGGACCTGACACCAGGCTGTTGAGGGTGGGACCTAACACCATGATATTGAGGGTGGGACCTAATATCATGATGTTGAGGGTGGGACCCGGCGCCAGGCTGTTGAGGGTGGGACCTGACACCATGCTGATCATGGTGGGACCAGACACCATGCCCTCTGTCCCATGCATTTGCAGCTTTCATGCATGTCCACCGTCTCTGTCAGAGGTGGCGCGTCCACACGGGCATGCGACCCCCTAGCCCTGGCCTACCTGATGCAATGCACGGCTCCAGCTGCAGGCTATGTTGTCGGGAGCATCAGGCTAACACAGGTGTTGTGTTGCAATGCCACCAATACCCCGTCTTAAGCAAGCATTATTTGAAATTATTGGAAGCTGTCGGGAAGCTTGCTACATGTTGTGCAGCCGGGAGGATCCGATCAATCCAGGCTTTGTGCTGGAGTGCCATCGACACCATGCCATCAGGATGCTTTATTTGAAATTAGTGGAAGCTGACCGGAAGCCGACGCAAGGCTAGCGCTGGAATGCTGCCAATACCCAACCTTGGGCATGCTCGGTTTGAAATCAGTGGAAGCTGCCAAGAAAAAACGGAAGCTGCCAATAAGAAGTGGAAGCTGCCCGGAAGATGTTGTTCATGTCCACTCACGCTGCCAGCTTTGAAGGAACATGACGACTGGGGGAAGCGGAGTTGTGGGGAAGTTGCTCCCATCTCACCTCAGTCGACATGACGTCGCACCTCTGAGCCATGCTGAAAAAGGATCGTGCGTGTGGCACCTTGCACATCGGGCCCCCCTTGATTGTAATTCAAGGGGGCGGTACACCTTGCTTATATGTTTGAAGCGGTTTCACAAGGGTCGCCTGTGTCCACCCATAGTCCCACATGACTGGCTAGACTGGTGGGTGACATTCAAGGGATGGCGGGCCGTAACCGTGGCACCGTCTTCTCTCCAGACCAGGTCCATCTTGCTTGCATATTTTGAAGGCTGTTTATTAGCTGGTCGTGTTCCCCCCAACTCGCAAGGACCTGAATTCTTCACCGGAGATCATGGTGAAGCGTGTGTGCTGCCCGTTTGTACGTCCAGTTTGGGGATATTTCTTAATACCGTGACTTGGATTGCTGGTCATTTGTTTGGAATCCATTGCCGGACGATAGTATCAACTCCAGCTTTTTGATCCGGGTCATGCGGGTTATATAAGGGAATATGTGCCTCAGCCAATTAGCTGATAAATTTTGTACACCGTAGCTGCCCATCAATGTTGCGGCAGATGCATTGCTGTTAAGTCCGTCGAGACATCTTAATCCATCATCAGTCCCCTGACATCAGTCTTAATGGTGCAACAAGCCCTGCTGCTTGGGCCACCAGCCGTATGGTAGGCCGGTCTAGGTAGTAGCCCAATGGACACACTAGTGGCCTCTTGGCGGTCTCACCAAAAGAGGAGGCCTGACGCACAATAAATACTGCACATATTAAAACACGACCCAAACAACTGGCTAAATACGGCACGGTATGTACAAAGGTGCATATAGTGGCGAATACAAACATTTAGATATGGTGTCAGCTTGTCAACAGGATACGTACTGCATTCCCCATTTCTATACTGGCGAAATATGAACTGGCATAAAATCGTCATTGCTCAGAAGACAGAAAGCACGAAATTGTGATAGCAAGAAAAAACCGATAGCATCATATTACGGGGCGAGAAGAGAAGAAATGTATAATCTGATGTATCGATGTATGTACATACCAAATTGTTTGAAGCACTGCCCGCGTGTAGTACAAGAGGAGATATTAGTCGGGAGGAAGTACCTCAGACTTAATATGAAGTACATCCAGCAATACGCCTCAAAATGTATGTTAGGCATTAGTAGGACGGAAGGTTGCGTTGAAAAGAAGAGGACAGGCTCAATGATATTGCGCAATTGACACAACGCCGATAGACCACACAGAAATAAGTACCGTGCACGCTGAGTTTAAAAGGAAGCAAGGCATGATCGAGTTAGTAGGTCAAAGGAAAAATCCAAAGGAGAGGCTTCCATGCATTCCATAAAACGTAAGTTATCATTTCAACCCCCCACCCCTGTAGCGAACACGACTGAGGCCAAACAAAGTAGAGAAACCAAACACCATTCATAACGGATTGAAACATTGGGGCAAGACACGTTCCAGCCATGGGGGAAGCACATGTCGAGTAGCCACCTAGTGTGTGGGACATCACTAGAGCTTGGTGCCTTGATGGCAAGAAAGCCATTTGCATCAGGGAAGAAGAGCAACACAGAGGGGCCGAGAGGTCGCTTCCCGCACTGTTTATTGTAGGTTGCTTCATCAGCTACAATTCTGCTACATCACCGTATATGGCCGTGGGAGCATGGTGCACCATGCCCGGTTGTTGGAGCTACCGGCTGTGAACCAGCCAGGGTTTGATCCCATTTGGCTTAATCGTGGTCGCCCCGTGGCCCCCCCAAAGTGGTATGGCACGCAATAAAATAAATATGGGTTGACGGTATAGAAGCTTCCTCGCAGGAGCAAACTTGGCAGCTGGCTTGCCCTGCATGCCTAGCGGTTCATGTTGCAAACCTCTTGGTGAGGGCCATTCCAAGCCCTCATCAATTTGCCTCGGAGGTCTGTGGTCAAGAGGAGAGGGACATGGTTGGAGGTGGGAGGAGGAAGGGAGAGGAAGTCAAGGGGCATCGTCATAACTGTCACGCACATGAGGAGGAAGAAAGGAGAAGGAAATGGTCGTAGGGGGGAGGTCGTGAGAGGCATGGAGAGGGACATGGCCATGGGGGAGGAGGAGGGAGAGAGAGGGCCATGGTCATGAGTAGGAGACTAGGAGAGTCAAGGAGAGGGACAAGGAGAGGAGGAGGCTATGAGGGACATCGTCAAGACGAGGAGGAGGAAGCTAGAGGGACACCATTGATATTAGCGGGGCTGGTATGCCATGTCATCAACACCGGACGTAACCATTTCCCTAGTCATTTGGAGCACATGGTGTATGCACACTTGCACACACAGCTCTGACACACATGTATATCATTGCAACAACAACGAAGCCCTCAACCCTCTCCCCAAAACCAGTACAACAATACATACAACAGATGTTGGGTATGCCTCTCAAGTTTCAAACGCATGTCACACAAACCCTATGGCACATTTTAACCCTTGCTTGATTTTTTTAAACTAATGTCACCCATGCCAGGCCCTTACCTGATCCCCGAACACCTCCCTATACCTAGCCCTGAACCCTCACCTCATCCACAAAACTTTACGCAACCTCAGCATGGGCTGCCAGCAGTCCAGCGAACAACTGTTGAGCGGCTAGAGGGGCGTCGAGCAGTCGAGCGGCCAACTCCAAGATGCCAAGTGGGGCGGCGAGCAACTGATCGGCCACCGGCTGAGCGCCAGGCCCAATGAAAGGCGCATTGGCAGCCCTCTTGAGCAGTACCACCCTCACTTGGTCATACGCCAATTTCACCCAGTCAAGCCTCAGAGCGGGGAGCACTGTGCGCATGGAGATTTTTTCATGTTACAACATTATAATATGATCAGATGTTCATCATTGGTGTTTTCCACGGGGCACATTAAGGTGCTTGGGGCATGAGTGGGGATATGCAATGTATTATACCATTAAGCAGTAAACGTTTTGACTTCCCTCAATTGTGTGGGGGGGGGGGGCATTAGCAGAGTTTGACCAGTATTACAATGGTAAGTGTGCATTGCCGTCCCTCCCGAGATTATTGAATTTTTAGGCGCATCATGTGTCGGCGCAAGTAAGGACGGGCGACTCGCGTGTGGTGGGGGTAGTCGTCTTTCCAGTGTTATTATCACACATGCATGATCTGAATGATGTGTGAATCCTCGCCATTATGTGTGAAGCACGCACCCCATATTAATTAATTACTGGTATATGGGAATCCAGTTTATCTACCGCGCCCCTATTAACCCACCTCCAACCAAGAAGAAGGCGCGTAAGTACCATATCGTCCATACCCACGTTTCGGGACGGAGGAGGGGCATGAGGTACAGAAGCGATACGAAGATCTGCACCAGCATAAAACAAAACAAGCTTGAGTAATATATCAATCATCAAGGAAAGGGCCATGCACTCATGTCATGTGTAAGGTATATGTATAGGGTAATCGTGTGACCGAATCTGATACTGGGTTGTAACCCGAGGTCGAGGCCATGGCGAGGGGGGTAATCACCGAGGCCAAAGGTGATTATCCCCCGAGCCTTAGCCGAGACCGAGGGCTCCGTATTTCAAGTCTTCTTGCCTAGAGACCAGCCTAGAGACCAACATAAATTACCGTGTTCCGCCGTACCATGGCTGAAACGTTGACGACCAGGTGCCCTTTGAGTTGGCCCCTCAGCGGGTTAGCGCCGTAGACCCCCATGTTGTCCCATTGGTGACCTGTGGATGCACACAAGACACTTTAAGCAAGCTGGAGGGAGGCCACACCATCCAGCTAACCATGATCTGAATGCAAAAATGTTGAATTCTTACAATACATGTCCCACGGGATCTTGCCGAGAGATGGGAACGTGGTCACCCAGAGCCCGACCATGGTGACCATATCGAACATGTCGAGCTTGACCTCTTCTGAGCTTGAGAATTTCTTAACAGCGCCGTAGCTGACAAGAAACAATACAACGGCGCTCTTTAGCAAGACGCAAATGGTGTAGCCGAGCGTCGACCAGGTCCAAATGAGATACAGCTCATTCTGGACCAGAGACGAGAACACTCCGCCTTGGTAAAATCCAAACTGGCTGCAGATGAGAACTGCGTAATGCAATGCAATCCCGAAAGCGACGGACACTTTCTGATTGACATGCAGCGCAGCTGTAAATTCAGAATACAAGGACAGGTCAGCCAAGACAAACACAATCCAGCTTTCATGGTGATATGGTGAAGTGCGTCACCAATGGTTCTCACCCCAGCGGCTCTTCACAGCCTCTTTCCAAGCGGCCAGGTCTTCCGTCGAAGCCCCTGCAGCCTTGCCTTCCGATAGCGCAGCCTTTGATATTTGGTATCTTGACAATTCGTATTGCGCATCGGCCATGCTGATTAAAAAGGCGGCTATTAGTGACAACGAGGTAATTGTTTTAGATGATCGTCAAAATTTCAGGTTGAGGAACGAGTTCGGAATTCGGAGAGTTATTCGGTTCGTCAGTTCGTCAGACTCTGAGAAGAAAGAAAGAAAGAAAACGCCTAAGCATCTGCGCCTGAGCGAGTCTTGTGTAGCTCAGTTGGCGCTTTTGAAAATCACGATGTATGGTTTCGGAACCGTATTCATCGAATCACGCGTTGGCATTGGTCAGGCGTTTTCTTTCCATGCCCGTAAGTCAGAACAACATTTAAATCTTATCCTTCTCCTCAAACATAATGGTTGGACAGTTTCATTGGCACCCGTTCTCCATCCTGCCCTTCCCCCTGATCCTTCGCCGACCGTGCCCTTCCCCCCCCCTCATCCTTCCCCGCCTTCTTCTCATACACATATCATCCTTCTGGGCACCGCAGGCTTCCTCTTTCGTCCTGCCGATAAAATCCTTAGCATGCTCGGTGTCTCCAAACACGACATCTCCTCCGTCCTCAGCCGTCTCACGAAGCATACCATACGCTGCCATGTAAACATCCTTCGTCAGCGACGCCATCTGGAAAACTCCCCTGCCCATTATTGTCCGATACCCCTTGACGACCCTCCTTAACCACCAGGTTTTTGTCTCCCGGTGTACGGCATTTAAAATCCCGTATTCCTCAAGCCACGCTCAGGCGTTTTCTTTCTTTCTTTCTTTCTTTCTTTCTTTGGCATCCTCTCGCTACTTGTTGACTTCTGCACTCTGCGAAAGGAAATATGAATGCCGCTGGGGACCTGCAGCATGTGAAAGACCGGGAAATATCCGACCTTTCCCCCCGGATGACCTTCTCCACTTCTGAAGAGGCTCGGAATGCTGCTTGTCGAACGCTCGATGCATGGGAGGCGAACTATCACGAAAGGAAGCGTCAAGGGCTTCCTTTTGACGAGGAAGCAACCCGGATTTGCTTCCAATACTTAGACCACTGCAAAGCTGAGAGGAAGCGCCTGGATCCTCCTTTTTGTGGGTGTCTTGTTCAACAATGTTCTGTAAAATCACGATTTCTTCCCGGCACGAGTCGCTGAAAAACTCCAATGCTGCATCTCAGGGGAACTGCTTTGGAACTCTCTCCTCCCTGGAAGTGAGGTTACCGAGGCGCGAGATGACGGCAAGGGGTCATTGCTGATTCCGCAGGTCGACCCTATGTCTTGGTTCCGAGGTGGGTAAACGTCTACCTCGCTTATCCGCGTCTACTTCTGAACGACACCGTGACTACTGTAAGGAGCGCCTGCGCGGCGCTTTGCACGCTTTGTGTCTAAATGAAAAAGACGCTTGCTTGTTCAGCAAGGATTAGCTTTCCAAAACCAGGACACCAGATGCAACAGCCATGCCACCCAATGAAGGGCCCTGAAGTGAAGGAGGGAGGAGGTGTGTTGTGCATTAACAAACTTAACTAGCTAGCGGAGTCTTCACAGACCGATACGATAGCATACATGCTACCTAGGGATGCTGGTCGCGCCATGATCGATTAAACGGTTAAATATCGGCATGGGATATGGGCGTCAGCCACTGTGGTATGTCTCCCATGGTGGGTGGGGTCAACCTGTTTGGCGCGCTTACGGTATTATACTGTGGCATGCGTGACCATGTGATGTGGTTCTGGTTCTGCATGTTTTGCAGCATCCGCCATGCATTGCTTATTTGCTTGATGTGCCTTCTGCTTGTTTTAATAAGGTAGCACGATCCGGATACGCTTCTGCTCCGGTCCGCTCTGATATGGCGGGCTTGGAGTATGAGTATTTTGCAGTCAAAAACTTTTGTTAGGCACATACTGGCATACATACTGGCATGCAAAGACATGAAGATGGTTGCATGCCAGCATACAGCCCCCATGCATGCCCAGATGCCCCCCCCTACTGGCCCAAAAGTAGCCATGCATCCATGCATCATGCACGCATATTAGTTAGGACTAAGGCCATGCAAATTGCCGTGACAAACAGTTGATGATTGGTGCAGTCCCCAACTACTCCTGATCTGTCCAAGCAGTAACAACCGTTGTTGGTAGTTGCCATGCATAACTAAAATCCCCTTCAGTTCCCCCTTTCCCTTCAAATCTGCAACCTCGCCTGATACCGTCGGTGTGCATAATTGGGCGACTTTGGCTCAGGGTTCCCCGGGTGAAGGCTGGATTTTCTTAAATCGTGAAGTGCTGAATTGCTGATCGATCGGACGACTCGAATATGGCTCGAATACCGTAGTCACGGACGTGTTTCGTTGTTTTCGGAGTTCGTTGTTCCATAAAACAGCCAATTGATTGATCGCATACATCTTTCCCTGTCACTTAGTCGCAATGACTGGGCTAAAGTACACGTACAAACCATTGGTTACTTAGATCTAAGTACCGTAGTGAAGCTACCTAGGTGCAGAAATTTCAAAATGCTTCGTCATACAGGAGCCTGAAAACTTAAGCTTGCATCGCTTGCCACGCCATCGCGTATTGGAAGACAACTTGGAGGGGTCAGAGGGTTTGGGTGTATTCCCGATGTTATCAACGAAGATGTCTAGAACGTCAGCGATGTCCTCAGTTCTATCGGACATGTTATGTAGGCGTACTATCGCGTGGTTGTTGAAGCCGCCCCCTAAGGCATCTAAGCCGCACGTGTGCAAGGTCTGCATGGCCTACCATGTCGCCCGGAAGGGCTGCAGAAAAAAATCCTGCATGGTGAGCCGGATAGGAGCAGTATTGCCGTATCCGAAGCGGAGCAGCGATCCGCTCCGGATACGAAACATGTTTTGCCGTATTGTGCTACCTTGTGTTTTATTGCATCTGCCGCGCCCTTCTTGCTGTCATTCTGCATGTTTGCCTGGCAACATATCCGCCATGCACTGCTTGATGTTAGTCGTTTTCCCTGTTTAACAACATCTGCCATGCACTGCTTTTTGTCTTGCTGCGTGTTTCGCAGCACCCCCTGAGCAGTGCTTGCTGTCTTTCTGCTTGTTTAGCAACATCTGCCATGCGTGTCTTGCAAGGAGGCACTTCATTTCAGCATGGGCCGTGACATGCATTAGTTGAGGCACCAGGAGAAATTTCTGATTTTGACGACGTCGCAGCCCCGCTTACTTCTCAATTCGCCATTCAATCGCCACTCTGATTTACTTCATGTGACAACGTTGGAGCATATTCAAAGTCCAAACAACTGCTAGGGCCGTTCGCAGTTTGAGCAGCTTTGAGTGGCATACGGCACGATACATCACATGTTTAGCTGGATTGTGCTACCATGCCATAATCCACCTGGATTTGGCTGACAATCCCTTTCTGTTTCCTTTCTTCCAATCAGTCGTTCGGGTATCTTTGGTGCATGCCTTCTTTCTTAAAAGAGAGTCGCACTACCGTATTTTGAATAGTTGTTGTGATGATATTTCTTGCAGGCTTGCTTCCTCAAACAAGTCATCCCAAGGAGGACTGAAGGTCAGCCGGAAGCTCAGCCTCGTCCACCTGCCTCATGATGGACGGTGGCAGATGTATAGTTGTAGATCCCTGCGGTTGGAGAGGCCGACATTGGACTTCTTGAGGCACACTGAGGACAGTTGAAAGGGGTTCAATTGTGTTATATGCATCATATATGTGAAACCTTATGAAAGGTCACCGATCCCAATAATATGCTCATGGATTCGACTTGCAGTCAGCACTGCCACATACACATGGGCATTTCCGACACATGGTTGTATGATGAGTACCGGCGGGGCAGAAAGCCAGCCAGCCTTTGTCAGGCAAAAGCACAAGCAACAGGATACCGGTATCCTTATTTTATTTATTAATGTTCCTCTCTTATTGGGTGGAACTGTCATGAAGAACACGGGAGATAGCGCACCCCTTTGTGTAGTAAAGCCCCTCTCTTGCATCCTCCCTTATGAAGTCTTAATTCAGGTGTGGGCCGCGAGGTATTGCAATGTATGCATTGAGGTGACAGTGGTTTCACGCTGGTCAGTGGTTGAGATAGACTGCATGATCATATGGAGACGGTGCGTCATTGCTCAATATCCTTTCCAAATTTCAGGTTTTAGGGAGTAGTGTCCCCCCCTTGGTTTTATCCCGTACCTGCCATTCACTGTTGGGCCCATGGAGGTGTCACGTCATTGACTTGTTCATGTATTCCAGGCTGTGCCTATGCCTCTGGACTTGTGTGGGGGGGAGGATATCCGGGGTTTCCACCTGTCCGCGGTGGTTTTGGTTTCCCTTTTTGTTTGTCTCTTGCTTTCTTGTTTAAGGCTCGAGAGGGGCAGGAATACTTCAGACTGCCTGTTTGCGGGGGGGGGGGAGGGTCTCCTTTGTGCTCCTCTCCTTCTTTCCATTTTCCCTTCTTCTATTAGTTCATTTTTTTCTCCCAACGGGACAGTCATTGACCTGTCCGCGGCCGATCCTTTTTGAGTAGGGTCCAGAGCACCGGTCCAGAGGTGTAACGTCATTGACCTGTCCGCGGCCTATCCTTTTTGAGTAGGGTCCAGAGCACCGGTCCAGAGGTGTAACATCATTGACCTGTCCGCGGCCTATCCTTTTTGAGTAGGGTCCAGAGCACCGGTCCAGAGGTGTAACGTCATTGACTTGTCCGCGGCCTATCCTTGTTGAGCAGGGTCCAGAGCACCGGTCCAGAGGTGGGTTCCCCAGCCTTGTAAGACAAACTTGAACATCACCGAGGAAGGAACGGGGTCGGGAGATGACAGGCCCCCCAGAAAACTCGAGCCAACCACCCCAGCTGTTGTTAAAGGTGGTGTTCCTCCGTTGCGCATGACTGTAGTACCAAAGGCGTCGCCCAAGGAAAGCATGGCTGGGGTTGTTGAGGAAAATCCTGCTTGTAGGGCAGGATCAATGCCGTTACACCTCTGGGCCATGCGCAACATGACGCGGCCGCGTGGGCGTCCAACCATTCAGAAGGAGAACAGAAGAAACTACATGGCAGGCCTCTCCTTTTGTTTCTTTCCCCCTCTCTTCCTTTTAGTTTCTTCTTTACTCCCTTCTGAAGTTGGGCGCCCATGCGGCCGAGCTTTAAGCGGGCCCAGAGGTGTAACGTTATTGACAGGGAAGGGAGGGGGAAGGAACCAAAGGATTAAAGGATAGACCGGAAAGGATAACAAGTCCGACACCTCAGCTTCTCTAAAGACTAGCCCTCAGCAATTCCTATAACAGCGTCCACAAAAGCAAGTCAATAACGTTACACCTCTGGGCCCGCTCGATAAGCTTGGCTGCGCAGGTGCCCAACTGTTCAGAAGGGAGATACGAAGAAACTAACAGGGAAATGCCGGGAATGAAAGCCAGAGGGAGCACTGGCAGCCGTCACCAACCTGGCAGCCACAAGTCAGCGCGGCCGAACCATGCAACACATGCAGCCGCCCAGACTAGGCAGAGAGCACAGAGGAGAGCTCGGCAACAAGATGCAAAATCTGCCGCAGGGGAAGCTCAGATGAAAGGAGCCCGTCACATGTAAGGGATGCCCCAGCCAGTCTCACTTGCCCTGCACGAGGCGACAGGGAAGGCCCATGGCAACCTACACCGAGGGTGGAGAAAGCCGGATGTGGGCATCCGCGGACAGGCACGATCCAGCGCCATGGCGGGACCCGGCGTTGCTCAGCCAGAGGCAGCGGGAGAGGGCAGCCCAGGAGGCAGGAGGCGTATGAAGCCCTAGCGGATGCCCGCGTGGAAGCCGTCAATCCCAAAACAGGCGTACGGGAGCGGGGCGTCGCCGGGCGGAACCAGGACGGGACCTACCAGATCACATACATGATTGGCAGGGGTGAGACGGGCCTGTCAGCCAGGACCGTCAGGGGCAGGTTGCTTAAGATAGCAGGCCCACACCCGTTCCGCCACGACCTAGACGCGGAGAGGAGCCGCTAATGACCTAGTAGATAGTGGCCGGGGAATGAAAACCTCTTAGGCGCCCCTCAGGAGGCGCACACCGTCAAGCAATGCAGTCCAAGTAATAGGTAGCACGGTCTAGGACGCCATACAAGCTGGGCGTTGGGTCGGCGACGAAGCAACCGACAGCACGATGATTAAGTACAAAGAGGCAAGCACGCCAAGGAGGAGCCCCAGCCAGATAGCAATCGAGCTGGGCTAGACCCCATTCAGCGCCGCTCTATGAACCAAGCAGGCTAGGAAGCAACAGAGGAGTAGTTTTTATTTGTTCAGAGGACAAAAGCTTGGATTAGGAGAAGAAGACAACAGCTTGGATTAGGAGGAGAAGACAACAGCTTGGATTAGGAGGAGAAAACAAGAGCTGGGATTAGGAGGAGAAGACAAGAGCTGAGATTAGGAGGAGAAGAAAACAGCTTGGAGCAGGAGGGGAAGACAATAGTTGCAGCAAGAGGGGAAGGCTTGGAACAAGGTGGACAGAGCCTTGGTCTTCGTTGCCTTCCCGGCCTCTCCTTTTGTTCCTTCCCCCCTCTCTTCCTTTCAGTTCCTTCTTTACTCCCTTCTGAACAGTTGGGCGCCCACGCGGCCAAGCTTTGAGCGGGCCCAGAGGTGTAACGTTATTGACAGAGCCTGGGTTTATGCAAGAGGTCCCAGTGAACCTTCTGACCATCCTGTGGGATAAGGAAGGGTTTCCAACTGAGCGTAGGGCAGGCAGGTCGGTCTCAGAAACTAGGGAACAGGCAAAAAATGAGTTATTTTCGTTACTATTTATGATTGAACCGCGAACTCTGGTTTCAGGTTTTGAGTTTCAGATTGGGAGGACAATAGCTAGGATCAGGAGGGGGAGGCATGGGTTAGGAAGAGCATGCCTGGGACCAGGGTAACCCGGTACGAAATATGGTACGATCAAACGGTGCGGTACGGTACGGGTATAATGGGATGGGCTAGTAAGAAAATGGACAATACGGTAGGCCAGGGCCCAGAGGTGTAACGTCATTGACCTGTCGGCGGCCTATCCTTTTTGAGCAGGGTCCAGAGGTGTAACGTCATTTGCCGGTACCTGTCCAGAGGCGGGTCCCCCAGCCTTGTAAGGCAAACTTGAACATCACCGAGGAAGGAACGAGGTCGGGAGGTTACAGGCTCCCCATAAAACTCGAGCCAACCACCCCAACTGCTGTAAAAGGTGCTGCTACTCCGTTGCGCACGACTGTCGTACCAAAGGCGTAGCCCAAGGAAAGCATGGCTGGGGTTGTAGAGAAAATCTTGCTTATAGGACAGGGTCCATGCCGTTACACCTCTGGGCCCTGCGCAATATGGTGCGGCCGCGTGGGTTCCCAACTGTTCAGAGGTAGAAAAGAAGAAACTACAGGTAAGGGGGGCGGGGGGGAAGGAACCAAACTACCAAATGATTTAAGGATAAACCGGAAAGTATAACAAGCCCAACACCTCAGCTTCTAGAGACTAGCCCTCAGCAATGCCTATAGCAGCGTCCTCATGCACCTAGTACATGCATGCGCAACATCAGGTGTCTCAGGGACCTGACGCCATGCTGTTGAGGGTGGGACCTGACACCAGGCTGTTGAGGGTGGGACCTGACACCAGGCTGTTGAAGGTAGGACCTGACATCATGTTGTTGAGGGAGGGACCTGCCGCCATGCTGTTGAGGGTGGGACCTGACGCCAGGCTGTTGAGGGTGGGACCTGACGCCAGGCTGTTGAGGGTGGGACCTGACACCAGGCTGTTGAGGGTGGGACCTGACACCAGGATGTTGAGGGTGGGACCTGACACCAGGATGTTGAGGGTGGGACCTGACACCAGGCTGTTGAGGGTGGGACCTGACACCAGGCTGTTGAGGGTGGGACCTGACACCATGTTGTTGAGGATGGGACCTAACGCCATGCTGTTGAGGGTGGGACCTGACACCAGGTTGTTGAGGGTGGGACCTGACGCCAGGCTGTTGAGGGTGGGACCTAGGACCATGCTGTTGTGTGGGACCCGACACCATGTTGTTGAGGGTGGGACCGGACACCATGCTGTTGAGGGTGGGACCTGTCTCCGGGCTGTTGAGGGTGGGACCTGGCACCATGCTGTTGAGGGGGGGACCTGACAATGGACTGTTGAAGGTGGGACCCGACACCAGGTTGTTGAGGGTGGGACCTGACACCAGGCTGTTGAGGGTGAGACCTGACACCAGGCTGTTGAGGGTGGGACATGGCACCAAGTTGTTGAGGGTGGGACTTTACGCCATGATGTTGAGGGTGGGACCTGCCACCAAGCTGATGAGGGTGGGACCTGACGCCATGATGTTGAGGGTGGGACCTGACACCAGGCTGTTGAGGGGGGGACCTGACACCAGGCTATTGATGGTGGGACCTGTCACCAAGCTGTTGAGGGTGGGACCGGACACCGGGCTGTTGAGGGTGGGACCTGACGCCATGCTGTTGAGGGTGGGACCTGACACCATGCTGTTGAGGGTGGGACCTGACGCCATGTTGTTGAGGGTGGGAACCGGCACCATGTTGTTAAGGGAGGGACCTGACACCATGCTGTTGAGGGTGGGCCCTGACACCAGGCTGTTGAGGGTGGGACCTGAGATCATGCTGTTGAGGGTGGGACCCGAAACCATGCTGTTGAGGGTGGGACATGACGCCATGATGTTGAGGGTGGGACCTGACGCCAGGCTGTTGAGGGTGGGACCTGGCACCATGCTGTTGAGGGTGGGACTTGACGCCATGCTGTTGAGGGTGGGACCTGACATCATGCTGTTGATGGAGGGACCTGCCGCCATGCTGTTGAGGGTGGGACATGACGCCAGGCTGTTGAGGGTGGGACCCGACACCATGATGTTGAGGGTGGGACCTAACGCCAGGCTGTTGAAGATGGGACCTAACGCCATGCTGTTGAGGGTGGGACCTGACACCACGTGTTGAGGGTGAGACCTGACGCCAGGCTGTTGAGGGTGGGACCTGGCACCATGCTGTTGAGGGTGGGACCTGACACCATGTTGTTGAGGGTGGGACCTCACACCATGTTGTTGAGGGTGGGACCTGTCACCGGGCTGTTGAGGGTGGGACCTGGCACCATGATGTTGAGGGGGGGACCTGACAATGGGCTGTTGAAGGTGGGACCCGACACCAGGCTGTTGAGGGTGGGACCTGACACCATGTTGTTGAGGGTGGGACATGACACCAGGCTGTTGAGGGTGGGACATGGCATCAAGTTGTTGAGCGTGGGACTTTATGCCATGATGTTGAGGGTGGGACCTGCCACCAAGCTGATGAGGGTGGGACTTGACGCCATGATGTTGAGGGTGGGCCCTGACACCAGGCTGTTGAGGGTGGGACCTGACATCATGTTGTTGAGGGTGGGACCCGAAACCATGCTGTTGAGGGTGGGACATGACGCCATGATGTTGAGGGTGGGACCTGGCACCGGGCTGTTGAGGGTGGGACCTGGCACCATGATGTTGAGGGGGGGACCTGACAATGGGCTGTTGAAGGTGGGACCCGACACCAGGCTGTTGAGGGTGGGACCTCACACAATGCTGTTGAGGGTGGGACCTGACACCAGGCTGTTGAGGGTGGGACCTGACACCATGCTGTTGAGTGAGGGACCTGACACCAGGCTGTTGAGGGTGAGACATGACACCATGATGTCGATAGGGGTACCTGACACCATGCTGTTGAGGGTGGGGCATGGCACCATGTTGTTGAGGGTGGGACCTGACACCATGCTGTTGAGGGTGGGACCTGACACCATGCTGTTGAGGGGGGGACCTGACACCATGCTGCTGAGGGTGGGACCTGACACCAGGCTGTTGAGGGGGGGACCTGACAACAGGCTGTTGAGGGTGGGGCATGGCACCATGCTGTTGAGGGTGGGACCTGACACCATGCTGTTGAGGGGGGGACCTGACACCAGGCTGTTGAGGGTGAGACCTGACACCATGATGATGATAGGGGGATCTGACACCAGGCTGTTGAGGGTGGGACATGGCATCAAGTTGTTGAGGGTGGGACTTTACGCCATGATGTTGAGGGTGGGACCTGCCACCAAGTTGATGAGGGTGGGACCTGACATCATGCTGTTGAGGGTGGGACCTGACACCATGCTGTTGAGGGAGGGACCTGACACCAGGCTGTTGAGGGTGAGACATGACACCATGATGTCGATAGGGGTACCTGACACCAGGCTGTTGAGGGTGGGGCATGGCACCATGCTAATGAGGGTGGGACCTGACACCATGTTGTTGAGGGTGGGAACCGGCACCATGTTGTTAAGGGTGGGACCTGACACCATGTTGTTGAGGGGGGGACCTGACACCAGGCTGTTGAGGGTGGGACCTGACATCATGCTGTTGAGGGTGGGACCCGAAACCATGCTGTTGAGGGTGGGACATGACGCCATGATGTTGAGGGTGGGACCCGACGCCAGGCTGATGGAAAATACAAAGGTGCATATAGTGGCGAATACAAACATTTAGATACCGTAAAACGCCTTAAGGTCCGCGCACCCCCAAAAAAAAGAAATTATTTTTCGGCCGCGCACCCCAAAAAGAATTTAGAAAACGGTCGCGCAGCGACGAAATTTTAATTTAATTTAACGCCGCGCAGCACAAATTTTAATTAAACATCGCGCATCACTGAAATAATTTGAATTTCCGTCCGCGCAGCACTTTCAGCCAGTACTGTCAAACTTTGTTACAACTTCGCTTGAAGCAGCATACCGTAGCCTCCTTCCCTTTCCTCCGACGATTCCTGGTCTCAGGAAACGTGTGTCTATTGGTGCCCGGGGGGCTCAGTGGTACTACGGAACTTGGCAGTCCACCCTGAGGTCTGCGGTTCGAATCCTGTCAATGTTCAGCACTTCCAGCCAGTAGTGCTCATCTGAGTCATCAGTAGTGTTGCTGTGCATGGCTATTTGAGCAGACTTGACAAGGATGGCTGAACGGATGTCGAATCAAACAGTCGCACGCTAGCGCGCCATTTTTTTTGTGAAAAGTGCTGTTTTTAATTCATACCGCGCACCCCCAAAATAGTTTTTTGGGCACCTGACTGACGCTCCGCGCACCGGAAATTTTGGAATTAATATTAGCGCGCAGCTATGTCCGCGCACCCCTATAATTATTTAATAACGAGCGGAGTAAAAGGCGTTTTACGGTATGGTGTCAGCTTGTCAACAGGATACGTACTGCATTCCCCATTTCCATATTGGCGAAATATGAACTGGCATAAAAACGTCATTGCTCGGAAGACAGAAAGCACGAAATTGTGATAGCAAGAAAAAACCGATGGCATCATATTACAGGGCGAGAAGAGAAGAAATGTAGAATATGATGTATCGATGTATGTACATACCAAATTGTTTGAAGCACTGCCCGCGTGTAGTACAAGAGGAGATATTAGTCGGGAGGAAGTACCTCACACTTAATAGGAAGTTCATCCGCAATACGCCTCAAAATGTATGTTAGGAGTTAGTAGGACGGAAGGTTACGTTTTAAGTACCGTGCACGCTGAGTTTAAAAGGAAGCAAGGCATGATCGAGTTAGTAGGTCAAAGGAAAAGTTCAAAGGAGAGGCTTCCATGCATTCCATAAAACGTAAGTTATTAATTCACCCCCCCACCCCTGTAGCGAACACGACTGAGGCCAAACAAAGTAGAGAAACCAAACACTATTCATAACGGATTGAAACATTGGGGCAAGACACGTTCCAGCCATGGGGGAAGCACATGTCGAGTAGCCACCTAGTGTGTGGGACATCACTAGAGCTTGGTGCCTTGATGAGAAGAAGGCCATTTGCATCAAGGAAGAAGAGCAACACAGAGGGGCCGAGAGGTCGCTTCCCGCACTGTTTATTGTAGGTTGCTTCATCAGCTACAATTCTGCTGCATCACCGCACATGGCCGTGGGGGCATGGTGCACCAAGCCCGGTTGTTGGAGCTACCGGCTGTGAACCAGCCATGGTTTGATCCCATTTGGCTTAATCGTGGTCGCCCGTGGCCCCCCCAAAGTGGTATGGCACGCAATAAAATAAATATGGGTTGACAGTATAGAAGCTTCCTCGCAGGAGCAAACTTGGCAGCTGGCTTGCCCTGCATGCCTAGCGGTTCATGTTGCAAACCTCTTGGTGAGGGCCATTCCAAGCCCTCATCAATTTGCCTCGGAGGTCTGTGGTCAAGAGGAGAGGGACATGGTTGGAGGTGGGAGGAGGAAGGGAGAGGAAGTCAAGGGGCATCGTCATAACTGTCAAGCACATGAGGAGGAAGAAAGGAGAAGGAAATGGTCGTAGGGGGCGTCGGGGAAACTGTGCGTGGGGTGCAGTCAATGGGCAGACCCGCCGTGGGGTTACCCATTGGGGATTGTCACCACCCAGTGGGATAACCCACTACTGCACTCCCACACGGGAATTCCCACGCAGGGTACCATCGAGTGGGAAAAGCCACTGCGGTGGACCCGTCGTGGGGAATCCCACACGTTGCTGACCCACGCCGTGCATACCCACACGGGAATTCCCACGCAGGGTACCATCGAGTGGGAAAAGCCACTGAGGTGGACCCGTCGTGGGGATTCACACACGTTGCTGACCCGAGAAGTGTCCCCCCAAACGGGAATCCCCACGCATGCCTGGCGCCATCGAGTGGGACACGCCACCGCGGTGGACCCGTCGTGGGGATTTCCACACGTTGCTGACACACGATCGACGTATCCCCCCACGCGCGGGAATCCCCACCTTAGGCACCATCGAGTGGGAAAGGCCGTTGTTGAGCAGGCAGGACCGAAGTCACCGACATGACTAAAGTCAAGCAGGACCGACGTCACTAGACAGGACCCAAGTCACTACGATACAGCATGGGGGAGCCATCCTAGCAACCATGGTAGTTTTTCCTTACCGTGATACAAGGCAAGCTACCGTGATACCTCGATTTACCCTCGCCTTGTAAGTACTAGTAAACATCACGGCCGGTCCACGGACTTGCAGCTTCTAGGCGGACGTCTGCACTCATCCTTGATTTTTAACTTGTACTTGTCGCCACTAGGCGCTGGCCATAGCAATGTGCTTTCGAATGCTTCTTTTAGACAGTTGAAGTGAGCTGGATACCGTACGTTCGCCACGGCTAAAAGTTGAGAGCACCGGTTGAGAGGGCATGGGTGTGATACCGGTGCTGGTAGGTGGCAGCGTATAACAAAATAATCTTGTTCAACAAAGATGACAATTCATATGCCTGGACTTTCCATTCCAAGTTGACCGGTTTACTTCTCTAACCTTCACACCGTTCGGACGTTCCCTACCAACCCCACGCGGGTCTAAACATGTACACATATCCTCCTTCTGAATTTGCGCGCTTGGACAACGACAGCATCGCATTCATTCAGCCCTCTTCAAAAGACAGAAAAAACCCCATGATCAACTGTTCATTATAAGTAACTACTTTAGGACCAAGTAAGAATACCAGATAAATTCAGATTGTTATGAGCAAGTAAATCAAAATCAGGCCATGGGTAAAACAGCAACATAAGACACCTATGAATGTGCCTCTCGTAGATCGCCATGTTCCATCATGCTTGATGTCACTGCTAGGCAAGACTGAAGTCAGAGAGGACCGAAGTCACTAGGCATGACTGAAATCAGCAACAGGCACGACCGAAGTCACAAGGCATGACAGAAATCTATGAGGAAGTCAAGAGTTCGTCAAGCACTTCAACTCGTAGTCGGGGCATGTCCTTCTGGGTGAAGCTGAATTTCTGCACTCCTGAAGGGGAGGGTGCATGAGCGCATGGCATGATAGCATGGGCGCACGGGAATGTTCGTGGGCACATGGGACGGGTGCATGGGCAAATGGGAAGAATGCATGGATGCACGTGAAGGGGGCAGGAGCGCATGGGGAAGGAATGAAGGATGCATGGGCGCAGGGGAAGATCATATGGGCCCATGGGGAAGGGTGCATGGTGAGGGGTGCATGAGTGGAGGGGAACGGTGCATGGGCACATGGGAAGGGTGCATGGGCGCATGTAGCAAAACGCAAGTGTATCACTTGAGCCATTGCCTTGGTGCGAGGCTGAGGAGGGCGCCCCATGTGACCCTGCTTTGAGTTGACTTGACGGCATCCGGCTCCATGAAGCTCCTTTCTGTCTCAAAAGTCTCTCGCCAGGTCCCTGCTACCGCTGAGCTGACCTCAGCCAAGGTGTGCAGTTTCCATGGGTTAAGGGTGTTCAGGGGTTCAGTGTTCAGGTGTTCAGTGTCCAGGGTTCAGGGGTTCAGGGGATCAGGGGTTAAGGGTGTGCAGTTTCCAGGGATCCCCCATGCGCCCCTCTGGAACAAGCGCCTTAACCATGGATTCCAAGTGTGCGGATATATCCAGGGTTTGTCATCTATTATTGTCTAGCATACCGGAAACCTTCTGCAGAAGATAAGCTTGGAATTACTCGCCACTTCCTTGTGTCTTGACGGGCCCCAGGGCCTGGTCCACGACATCTGCCGCTGTGAAGCCGAGATTCTCCACGAGGGGCGCACTGCCCCTGTCCACCACAAGCAGAGCGGTGCTGGTAGTCGACTGGAGGAACAACCAGCCCAGCGTGAGCAAATCCTCCTTGCACCATCCTGCAGAGAAAATGTATCGCTGCAAGCAAATTTTTAAAAGCATACATTTTCAAAGCATGGCCCTGACAAATGCTTACATGTGTATGCCATTCCCTTGTGCCCATGCATCCCTCCCATGGTCGCATGTCCCCTTACCATGCGCTCAAGCAATCTTCTGATGCCCCCTTCCCATGCGCTCAAGCAATCTTCTCATGCACTCTTCCCCACGCACCCATGCGCCCTTCCCCAGGCTAATACCCAATGAACATGTCATGCAGGATGCTGATGAATTACCTGCTGCATATTGGGAGAGCCAAATGCTGCTACAAGGTCCATCACGAGCTGCAACTTGCAAATGTTCCCTCCCAATTCGTGCAGCCCCAGCCGATAGAAGACGTGATCAGGGCCCATGATCGAAATACCTAAATACAGTTAGAGAAGAGCACAGATTCATGTGATTGCTTACTTTATTGAACATGCAGCATGCCTACTCATTTGTACATGTTCATGAAGCAAGAGACTTACAGTCTTGCTCGTGTCGTAGGAAAGATGCTCAAATTCAACTTCGAGGTCGAAGTCGCGTGAGACTTGGTCTTGTTTCACCATTTCGAATCATACACAGGGCTGGTATAATGCGTAAGATACAAGGGGACTAATTTATTGCGCAGCTTCCCAAATATTTCGATTACAGACAGGAACTGTCAACTCCACACCAATTCCACACCCCGAGCCCGACGATAGACGCTGAATTCAGCGTCTATCGTCAGCTGTACACCCTGTATACCCTGTTGTACGTCGATGCCATATACCCGTGTGATTTGAAGCCTGCAGGGAAGACGTCGCCCTAACCCAATTCCTTTAATTGTAAACGTCGTGATAACTTATGTGATATCGTTCTAGATGCCACAAGGAACGATGAATTATGAAGTTGACCTTGGATTATTGATATATACGCCATGCCGAGATAGCCGAGGGTGGTGATGCACCTGACGCTTTCAAAAAAAATACGCATGCATCGGGAAGCACTTTCGATCTTAATAGGAAGGAAGATGACTCTCTGTCATTCAGCATCTATCTTGTGCCACCACACAAAAATTGCTGGTTCTTACAGTACTGGCATTTAGCGGACATTTCTCGGTGGATGAGGCAACCACACCATTGCATGAACATATATTTATCGAGGCAGATACCAAGAATATGTCACCATGGCGTGCTTTCAAAAGCCGGTCTATGTTATATATCTCAGTGAATGGTGTAGAATGCTTATCGCATGGCCATGCCTAGAGCGGTTGAGGGAACCAATCAGGATGCCTCAGTCTCCCGCAATCCTTCGCATGCAATCACACCATTGCATGAACATACATTTATCGAGGCAGATACCAAGCATATGTCACCTTAGCGCGCACTCAAAAACTGGCCTATGTTATCTCAAAGAATGATGTAGAATGCTTATCGCATGCGCGGCCATGCATACAGTGGTTGAGTACACCAACCGGGATGCCTCAGTCTCATGCAATCCTTCGCATGCAATTACACCATTGCATGAACATACATTTAATGAAGGAGGTACCAATCATATGTCACCATAGCGCGCTTTCAAAAGCCGGCCATTGTTATTTCAGTGAATGGTGTAGAATGCTTATCGCGTGGCCATGCCTAGAGCGGTTGAGGGAACTAAGGGAACCAACCGGGATGCCTCAGTCTCCGCAATCCTTCGCATGCAATCACACCATTGCATGAACAAACACTTATTACTGAAGCAGGTACCAATCATACGTCACCATTGCGTGCTTTCAAAAGCCGGCCTATGTTATCTCAGTGAATGGTGTAGAATGCTTATCGCATGGCCATGTCTAGAGCGGTTGAGGGAACCAACCGGGATGCCTCAGTCTCCCGCAATACTCCTTCCCATGCAATCACATCATTGCATGAACATACATTTACTGAAGCAGGTACCAATCATATGTCACCATGGCGCGCTTCTAAAAGCCGGCCTATGAATGTTATTTCAGTGAATGGTGTAGAATGCTTATCGCATGGCCTTGCCTAGAGCGGTTGAGGGAACCAACCGGGATGCCTCAGTCTCCGCAATCCTTCGCATGCAATCACACCATTGCATGGACAGAGATTTACTGAAACAGGTACCTATCACATATCACCATTTCGCGCTTTCAAAAGCCGGCCTATGTTATCTATCTCAGTGAATGGTGTAGAATGCTTAACGCGTGGCCATGCCTAGAGCGCCTGAGTGAACCAACCGGGATGCCTCAGTCTCCGCAATCCTTCGCTTGCAATCACACCATTGCATGAACAGACATTTACCGAAGCAGGTACAAATCACATATCAACATTGCGCGCTTTCAAAAGCCGGCCTAAGTTATCTCAGTGAATGGTGTAGAATGCTTAACGCGTGGCCATGCCTAGAGCGGTTGAGGGAACCAACCGGGATGCCTCTGTCTCCTGCAATCCTTCGCATGCAATCACACCATTGCATGAACATACATTTACTGAAGCAGGTACCAATCACATATCAACATTGCGCGCTTTCAAAAGCCGGCCTAAGTTATCTCAGTGAATGGTGTAGAATGCTTATCGCGTGGCCATGCCTAGAGCGGTTGAGGGAACTAACCGGGATGCCTCAGTCTCCTGCAATCCTTCGCATGCAATCACACCATTGCATGAACAGACATGTATCGAGGCAGATACCAAGCATATGTCACCATGGTGTGCATTCAAAGCCGGTCTATCTTATGTCAGTGAATGGTGTACAATGTGTATCGCGTGGCCATGCCTAGAGCGGTTGAGGGAACCAACCGGGATGCCTCAGTCTCCCGCAATCCTTCACATGCAATCACACCATTGCATGAACATACATTTACTGAAGCAGGTACCAATCATATGTCACCATTTCGCGCTTTCAAAAGCCGGCCTATGAATGTTATTTCAGTGAATGGTGTAGAATGCTTATCGCATGGCCTTGCCTAGAGCGGTTGAGGGAACCAACCGGGATGCCTCAGTCTCCGCAATCCTTCGCATGCAATCACACCATTGCATGGACAGAGATTTACTGAAACAGGTACCAATCACATATCACCATTTCGCGCTTTCAAAAGCCGGCCTATGTTATCTATCTCAGTGAATGGTGTAGAATGCTTAACGCGTGGCCATGCCTAGAGCGCCTGAGTGAACCAACCGGGGTGCCTCAGTCTCCGCAATCCTTCGCATGCAATCACACCATTGCATGAACATACATTTACCGAAGCAGGTACCAATCACATATCACCATAGCACGCTTTCAAAAGCCGGCCTAAGTTATCTCAGTGAATGGTGTAGAATGCTTAACGCGTGGCCATGCCTAGAGCGGTTGAGGGAACTAACCGGGATGCCTCAGTCTCCTGCAATCCTTCGCATGCAATCACACCATTGCATGAACAGACATGTATCGAGGCAGATACCAAGCATATGTCACCATGGTGTGCATTCAAAGCCGGTCTATCTTATGTCAGTGAATGGTGTACAATGCGTATCTATCTCGTGGCCATGCCTAGAGCGGTTGAGGGAACCAACCAAGATGCCTCAGTCTCCGCAATCCTTCGCATGCAATCACACCATTGCATGAACATACATTTACTAAAGCAGGTACCAATCATATGTCACCATGGCGCGCTTCTAAAAGCCGGCCTATGAATGTTATTTCAGTGAATGGTGTAGAATGCTTATCGCATGGCCTTGCCTAGAGCGGTTGAGGGAACCAACCGGGATGCCTCAGTCTCCGCAATCCTTCGCATGCAATCACACCATTGCATGGACAGAGATTTACTGAAACAGGTACCAATCACATATCACCATTTCGCGCTTTCAAAAGCCGGCCTATGTTATCTATCTCAGTGAATGGTGTAGAATGCTTAACGCGTGGCCATGCCTAGAGCGCCTGAGTGAACCAACCGGGATGCCTCAGTCTCCGCAATCCTTCGCTTGCAATCACACCATTGCATGAACAGACATTTACCGAAGCAGGTACCAATCACATATCAACATTTCGCGCTTTCAAAAGCCGGCCTATGTTATCTATCTCAGTGAATGGTGTAGAATGCTTAACGCGTGGCCATGCCTAGAGCGCTTGAGGGAACCAACCGGGATGCCTCAGTCTCCCGCTATCCTTCGCATGCAATCACACCATTGCATGAACAGACATGTATCGAGGCAGATACCAAGCATATGTCACCATGGTGTGCATTCAAAGCCGGTCTATCTTAAGTCAGTGAATGGTGTACAATGCGTATCGCGTGGCCATGCCTAGAGCGGTTGAGGGAACCAACCGGGAATCCGGGATGCCTCAGTCTCCCGCAATCCTTCACATGCAATCACACCATTGCATGAACATACATTTACTGAAGCAGGTACCAATCATATGTCGCCATGGCGCGCTTCTAAAAGCCGGCCTATGAATGTTATTTCAGTGAATGGTGTAGAATGCTTATCGCATGGCCTTGCCTAGAGCGGTTGAGGGAACCAACCGGGATGCCTCAGTCTCCGCAATCCTTCGCATGCAATCACACCATTGCATGAACATACATTTACTGAAGCAGGTACCAATCACATATCACCATTTCGCGCTTTCAAAAGCCGGCCTATGTTATCTATCTCAGTGAATGGTGTAGAATGCTTAACGCGTGGCCATGCCTAGAGCGCCTGAGTGAACCAACCGGGATGCCTCAGTCTCCGCAATCCTTCGCTTGCAATCACACCATTGCATGAACAGACATTTACCGAAGCAGGTACCAATCACATATCACCATTTCGCGCTTTCAAAAGCCGGCCTATGTTATCTATCTCAGTGAATGGTGTAGAATGCTTAACGCGTGGCCATGCCTAGCTAGAGCGCTTGAGGGAACCAACCGGGATGCCTCAGTCTCCGCAATCCTTCGCATGCAATCACACCATTGCATGAACATACATTTACCGAAACAGGTACCAATCACTTATCACCATTGCGCGCTTTCAAAAGCCGGCCTATGTTATCTATCTCAGTGAATGGTGTAGAATGCTTAACGCGTGGCCATGCCTACTAGAGCGCCTGAGTGAACCAACCGGGGTGCCTCAGTCTCCGCAATCCTTCGCATGCAATCACACCATTGCATGAATAGACATTTACCGAAGCAGGTACCAATCACATATCACCATAGCGCGCTTTCAAAAGCCGGCCTAAGTTATCTCAGTGAATGGTGTAGAATGCTTAACGCGTGGCCATGCCTAGAGCGGTTGAGGGAACTAACCGGGATGCCTCAGTCTCCCGCAATCCTTCGCATGCAATCACACCATTGCATGAACATACATTTACTGAAGCAGGTACCAATCATATGTCACCATGGCGCGCTTCTAAAAGCCGGCCTATGAATGTTATTTCAGTGAATGGTGTAGAATGCTTATCGCATGGCCTTGCCTAGAGCGGTTGAGGGAACCAACCGGGATGCCTCAGTCTCCGCAATCCTTCGCATGCAATCACACCATTGCATGGACAGAGATTTACTGAAACAGGTGCCAATCACATATCACCATTTCGCGCTTTCAAAAGCCGGCCTATGTTATCTATCTCAGTGAATGGTGTAGAATGCTTAACGCGTGGCCATGCCTAGAGCGCTTGAGGGAACCAACTGGGATGCCTCAGTCTCCGCTATCCTTAGCATGCCATCACACCATTGCATAAACAAACATTTACTTACTGAAGCATGTACCAATCACATATCACCATTGTGCGCTTTCAAAAGCCGGCCTAAGTTATATCAGTGAATGGTGTATAATGCTTATCGCATGGCCATACCTATAGTGAAGGGATGAACCACCCGGGATGCCTGTCTATCTCCCGAAACCATGTCATGCAATCACACCATTGCACGACCATGCAATTATCGAGGCTGATGTTAAGCTTATATTATCACTGTCAGAGCACATTGAATGGCTAGCCAATGTTATCTCAGTGAATGGTGCACAATGCTTATCGCATGGCCAATTGGCCATACCTAAAGCGACGGAACGAAGGGGTGAACCACCCATCATGCTTCTGACCCGCAGCTGTCTCATGCAATTACACCATTGCATGACTAGGCAATTATCGAGGCTGATGTAAAGCGTATACCATATGTACGCTTGCATGGTATGATAAGTGGTTGTCTTCGTTATTGCGCTCATTCATTCCAGGTGGCCCCTTATTCAGGTGCCCCTCATTTATTTCAGGTGGCCCCCAAAGCGCTGGCGACAGAAAGCATCCGAAACGAAAGTAAATACATGATCCACATGTTTGCAACCATCACATTAAGATATATCCTCATTCGGGAGAGGACTGTTTGTGGCCATTTGTGCCGCGCGGCACAAACCCCGACCATGGTTCATCCACATTGTTTCACACAAATAACGTATAATGAAGGTGAAATAGCCATATTAAAATTGTAAACTTCGCAAATCTCACATTTAAATGGAAGCTCACGTGGGGGGCACTGCGCTTTCTCCATATCAACTGACCACTGACGGCACACCTGGCTTGGTTGGGGATGATCGCATTGTCACTCACCGGCCTGGGTCAAAATGTGATTTCTTGCGCGTGACTGACGCCCACGCCTACAACGCGCCAAGACCAGAGGCGGAGACAGCCATACGCAGGTAAGTTGTCGTGTATCGACAAAGGACTGACTGATCGACTGACCGTGGATACGAATTGTGCATGGAGTTTGACCTGCCTGGTAGTATTCCGAAGTAGTCAATGATTGAAGTCAACTCTCCATAATTATTCGGTCATTTGCTTCATTGGTTATGAATTACGAACCAGCTTGTTTTCTGTTCGCCCTAGGTCTTCTCGAGATCGTGCGTCAAGGTAAAGCAGACAGGTCAACATAACGAAACGTTTACGAACTTCGTTCTTTGCACACCGCCCTACAAATGGCAACCATATGCTCACATCGTACTGCTCTGGAGATGTCCGCATGAGTACATACGAATGAATATTCTGTCTCGCTTGCCCCCCTCAGTCTCAATCAATCCACTCCATCTCGTTTGACTACTTTTGTATCATGTCTTTGTTAGGAGCCATGACAACACAACTTGCTACTAGTCCTAGGCTCTGACTCTCAAATTTCCCCTGTGGCCCCTTTTTGCACGCATGCATGATGCCGCTCATCAAGGAGTGGCTCTACAAGACCTTCTTTCGACCAACAGATGGTGGCCGGAGTTTGCTGGCCCATGCGCATGGCTCATGCGCATGCGAGCCTGGCTTCTCCCTCCGTGAAGCAACACGATGCCCAGATGGCCATGTTCTCCACATAAAGGTAATAAAGGTTTCCTCCCGCGACTCCCGCCTGCCTTGCCTTCCTCTGCCTTTCTCCTTCTATCTGTTCCCTCGGGTGTCCATGTCAACATTATTGCTCCACATGATTGTGAAAGAATTTGCCCTTGATACTTAAATGTTGAATGAATACAATCCTTGTTTGTGGCTTCTACAGTGGTTTGACTACAAGACCGTTGGGACTGCCAGTGGCAAAGGAAGGCACGACGCTTTGGGCGGATTACAACAGAGCGCCATAAAGGTCTCTGAGACTCGCGAGGTACAATTCTCGTATGCTTATGCCTCCTGACTGTCACTCATGCTCCACTGCTACGCTTCCAATATTTGTTTTATCAGCAATTGTAAGCACTTACGTGTGCATGATAAGTTATTGACATGTGTACTATTTTGTGCATACCGTAATACCGGATGCACTTCCCTTAACTTTTTATCCTACCTCTTCCTTGTCACCACAGGAGATAAACACACCCGTCAGGACACTTTATATTAACATCATGGCAGCAAGTCTCAGCCAAGAGTCTAACCCACTGGGGCACTCAGCTACTCGTCGGATCCCGAGCGGGTTGATCAGTTCTTCTAGCAGCCTCTGAGCAATGCTGAGCTTTCTGATTGAGTAGTGCTGTGATTTCTGATTGAGTAGTGTGCGTATCTCTACGATTGCATAACTTGAGGACACCTTGGAATCACTATTTTGGCAACACAATGGCTACAACAACTTTCCATTTGCTGCTCCTTTTTGCTGTTTTCTGTCGCTGCTTGTTATGCAGCTTGAAAAGAGGAAAGCATTTCTACAATAATTTAATTATGGAACAATAGTATAGAAACAAAAAGAGGCAGCCATGAATGGGTGGACACAAAAAAGGAAATCCTTGGTATGGAAACAAATCAATGTAGCCCCGAATGGGTGGACACACATTAGGAAATCCTTGGAATGGAAACAAAACAATGTAGCCCCAAATGGGTGGACACACAGTAAGAAATCATTGGTATGGAAACAAAGCAATGTAGCCCCGAATGGGTGGACACACAGTCGGAAATCCTCGATATGGAAACAAATCAATGTAGTCCCGAGTGGGTCGTCCCACACGGTGTCGCATCGCAATGATCACCCACACGAGTTCACACCACGCGGGGCTGCCCACGCGTGTGCACCCGATGGTGTACCCCACGGGTAGACCCACGTGGGGGACTGGGTGGGCCGTCCCACGCGGGTCTGCATTACCGTGGTTACCCACATGGGGTCACACCTCCAGGTCAAACCACGCGGGTCCGCCCACCGTGGCGACACCCACGCGTGGTCACCCAATGGTGTACCCCATGGGTATGCCCACGCGGGGGTGCGCGTGGGTCTACCCATGCGGGGTTTCATCGTCGCGGTCACCCATGCGGGGTCACACCTCTGGGTTACACCATGCGGGTCCGCCCACCGTGGCGACACCCACGCGTGTTCACCCAATGGTGTACCCCATGGGTATACCCACGCGGGGGTGCGCGTGGGTATGCCCACGCGGGGTTTCATCGTCGCGGTCACCCATGCGGGGTGACACATCTGGGTTACACCACGCGGGTCCGCCCACCGTGGCGACACCCACGCGTGTTCTCCCAATGGTGTACCCCTTGGGTATACCCACGCGGGGTTGCGCGTGGGTCTACCCACGCGGGGTTCCATCGTCGCGGTCACCCATGCGGGGTCACACATCTGGGTTAGACCATGCGGGTCCGCCCACCGTGGCGACACCCACGCGTGTTCACCCAATGGTGTACCCCACGCGTACACCCACGCGGGAGGGGGGTGGACCCACGTGGGGGAACCCACAGTTGTCGGGTGGCATCCCCACTGGGTGGCCGTGGGTATACCCACGCACAGTTTCCCCGACGGGGAGGTCGTGAGAGGCATGGAGAGGGACATGGCCAGGGGGGAGGAGGAGGGAGAGAGAGGGCCATGGTCATGAGTAGGAGACTAGGAGAGTCAAGGAGAGGGACAAGGAGAGGAGGAGGCTATGAGGGACATCGTCAAGACGAGGAGGAGGAAGCTAGAGGGACACCATTGATATTAGCGGGTCTGGTATGCCATGTCATCACCCCGGACGTAACCATTGATATTAGCGGGTCGGGTATGCCATGTCATCACCCCGGACGTAAACATTGAAATTAGCGGGTCGGGTATGCCATGTCATCACCCCGGACGTAACCATTCCCCTAGTCATTTGGAGCACATGGTGTATGCACACTTGCACACACAACTCTGACACACATGCATATCATTGCAACAACAACGAAGCCCTCAACCCTCTCCCCAAAACCAGTACAACAGTACATACAACAACTGTTGGGTATACCTCCCAAGTTTCAAATGCATTTCACACAAACCCTCTGACACATTTTAACCCTTGCTTGATTTTTTCAAACTAATGTCACCCATGCCAGGCCCTTACCTGATCCCCGAACACCTCCCTATACCTAGCCCTGAACCCTCACCTCATCCACAAAACTTAATGCAACCTCAGCCTAGGCCGCCAGCAGTCCAGCGAACAACTGTTGAGCGGCTAGAGGGGCGTCGAGCAGTCGAGCGGCCAACTCCTGAATGCCAAGTGGGGCGGCCAGCAATTGATCGGCCACCGGCTGGTTTGACTTCGCTCAATTTGGGGGGGGGGGGGCATTAGCAAAGTTTGACCAGTTTTACAATGGTAAGTGTGCATTGCCGTCCCTCCCGAGATTATTGAATTTGTAGGTGCATCAAGTGTCGGCGCAAGTAAGGACGGGCGACACGCGTGTGGTGGGGGTAGTCGTCTTTCCAGTGTTATTATCAAACATGCATGATCTGAATGATGTGTGAATCCTCGCCATTATGTGTGAAGCACGCACCCTATACATATACCTTACACATGACATGAGTGCATGGCCCTTTCCTTGATGATTGATATATTACTCAAGCTTGTTTTGTTTTTATGCTGGTGCAGATCTTCGTATCGCTTCTGTACCTCATGCCCCTCCTCCGTCCCGAAACGTGGGTATGGACGATATGGTACTTACGCGCCTTCTTCCTGGTTGGAGGTGGGTTTATAGGGGCGCGGTAGATAAACTGGATTCCCATATACCAGTAATTAATTAATATTACCCGAGCCTTAGCCGAGACCGAGGGCTCCGTGTTTCAAGTCTTCTTGCCTAGAGACCAGCCTAGAGACCAACTCAAATTAGCGTGTTCCGCCGTACCACGGCCGAAACGTTGACGACCAGGTGCCCTTTGAGTTGGCCCCTCAGCGGGTTAGCGCCGTAGACCCCCATGTTGTCCCATTGGTGACCTGTGGATGCACACAAGACACTTTAAGCAAGCTGGAGGGAGGCCACACCATCCAGCTAACCATGATCTGAATGCAAAAATGTTGAATTCTTACAATCATAAGCAAGCAGCGGAAGACCGGAAATTCTGCTGAACAGCGGAATCGAGGAAATTTCCCTCCACAGAACAGAATTTTGCAAGTTTTGAGTAGAATTCTGCCCAGTCTTAACCAGAATCGGAATCTTTTTCCCTCCAACGGAATCACAGAATTACTGTCCAATATCGAATAATTCTGCTAGCGATATCGTACATTTCTGTGATTCCGACGATTCTGTCATTCCGTCCATTCTGCTATTCCGACCATTCTGACGTTCTGGTAGGGAGGAACCCCTCGCAACCCCATTCTGCTCTTCCGACCATTCTGACGTTCTGATAGGGAGGAACCCCTCCCACCCCCATTCTGCTATTCCGACCATTCTGACGTTCTGATAGGGAGGAACCCCTCCCACCCCCATTCTGCTTTTCCGACCATTCTGACGTTCCGATAGGGAGGATCCCCTCCCAACCCCATTCTGCTCTTCCGACCATTCTGACGTTCCGATAGGGAGGATCCCCCCCCAACCCCATTCTGCTCTTCCGACCATTGATTCTGACGTTCCGATAGGGAGGATCCCCTCCCCACCCCATTCTGCTCTTCCGACCATTCTGACGTTCCGATAGGGACTGGAGGATCCCCTCCCCACCCCATTCTGCTCTTCCGACCATTCTGACGTTCCGATAGGGAGGATCCCCTCCCACCCCCATTCTGCTATTCCGACCATTCTGACGTTCTGATAGGGAGGAACCCCTCCCAACCCCATTCTGCTCTTCCGACCATTCTGACGTTCCGATAGGGAGGATCCCCTCCCAACCCCATTCTGCTCTTCCGAGCGACCATTCTGACGTTCCGATGGGGAGGATCTCCCCCCCCACCCCCATTCTGCTCTTCCGACCATTCTGACGTTCTGATAGGGAGGAACCCCTCCCAACCCCATTCTGCTATTCCGACCATTCTGACGTTCTGATAGGGAGGATCCCCTCCCACCCCCATTCTGCTATTCCGACCATTCTGACGTTCCGATAGGGAGGAACCCCTCCCACCCCCATTCTGCTATTCCGACCATTCTGACGTTCTGATAGGGAGGATCCCCTCCCACCCCCATTCTGCTCTTCCGACCATTCTGACGTTCTGATAGGGAGGAACCCCTCCCACCCCCATTCTGCTATTCCGACCATTCTGACGTTCTGATAGGTACCAGCCCCTCCGCCCCCATTCTGCTATTCCGAACATTCTGACGGCTATAGGGTTTAGGGCTTGGGGTTTTAGGGTTAAGAGTTAAGGCCAGTGACAGAGCGAGTTAGGGCAGTGACGCAGCGAGTGTGGGAGGGGACAGAGCGAGTTAAGGCGGTGACATAGCGAGGTAGGGTGGTTAAATTTCTGGGTTTAGGGATAAGGTTTTAGGGCAGTGACAAAGCGAGTTAGGGCGATGACAGTTTAGGTTTTTGGGTTTAGGTTTTAGGGCGGTGACATACATAGCCAGTAAGTGCGGTGACATTTTAAGGTTTAGGTTTAAGGTTTAGGGTTAAGGTTGAAGGTAAGGTTGAAGATTGAGACTTTAGGGCGGTGACAGAGCGAGTTAGGGGGGGGAAGAGCGTGTTGGGGTGGTGACAGTTTTAGGCTTTAGGGCAGTGACAGAGCGTGTTAGGGCAGGGACAGTTTAGGGTTAAGGGTTTAGGGTTAAGGGCAGTGAAAGAGATTGTTAGGGCGGTGACAGTTAAGGGGTATAGGTTTTAGGTGCGGGTACCCTGTTTAGGGTTTAGGGTTTTGGGTTTAGGGTTTTGGTACGACCCTGTTTAGGTGCGAGTACCCTGTTTAGGTGCGAGTACCCTGTTTAGGTGCGAGTACCCTGTTTAGGTACGCGTACCCTGTTTAGGTGCGAGCACCCTATTTAGGTGCGAGCACCCTATTTAGGTGCGAGCACCCGGTTTAGATGCGAGCACCCGGTTTAGGTGCGAGTACCCTGTTTAGGTGCGAGTACCCTGTTTAGGTGCGAGTACCCTGTTTAGGTACGCGTACCCTGTTTAGGTGCGAGTACCCTGTTTAGGTGCGAGTACCCTGTTTAGGTGCGCGTACCCTGTTTAGGTGCGAGTACCCTGTTTAGGTGCGCGTACCCTGTTTAGGTGCGAGTACCCTGTTTAGGTGCGAGTACCCTGTTGATGTGCGAGTATCCTGTTTAGGTGCGAGTACCCTGTTTAGGTGCGAGTACCCTGTTTAGGTGCGAGTACCCTGTTTAGGTGCGAGTACCCTGTTTAGGTGCGAGTACCCTGTTTAGGTGCGCGTACCCTGTTTAGGTGCGAGTACCCTGTTTAGGTGCGAGTACCCTGTTTAGGTGCGAGTACCCTGTTTAGGTGCGAGTACCCTGTTTAGGTGCGAGTACCCTGTTTAGGTGCGAGTACCCTGTTTAGGTGCGAGTACCCTGTTTAGGTGCGAGTACCCTGTTTAGGTGCGAGTACCCTGTTTAGGTGCGAGTACCCTGTTTAGGTAAGCGTATCCTGTTTAGGTGCGAGCACCCTATTTAGGTGCGAGCACCCTATTTAGGTGCGAGCACCCTATTTAGGTGCGAGCACCCGGTTTAGATGCGAGCACCCGGTTTAGGTGCGAGTACCCTGTTTAGGTGCGAGTACCCTGTTTAGGTGCGAGTACCCTGTTTAGGTACGCGTACCCTGTTTAGGTGCGAGTGCCCTGTTTAGGTGCGAGTACCCTGTTTAGGTGCGCGTACCCTGTTTAGGTGCGAGTACCCTGTTTAGGTGCGCGTACCCTGTTTAGGTGCGAGTACCCTCTTTAGGTGCGAGTACCCTGTTGATGTGCGAGTATCCTGTTTAGGTGCGAGTACCCTGTTTAGGTGCGAGTACCCTGTTTAGGTGCGAGTACCCTGTTTAGGTGCGAGTACCCTGTTTAGGTGCGAGTACCCTGTTTAGGTGCGAGTACCCTGTTTAGGTGCGAGTACCCTGTTTAGGTGCGAGTACCCTGTTTAGGTGCAAGTACCCTGTTTAGGTGCGAGTACCCTGTTTAGGTGCGAGTACCCTTTTTAGGTGCGAGTACCCTGTTTATGTGCGAGTACCCTGTTAAGGTGCGAGTACCCTGTTAAGGTGCGAGTACCCTGTTTAGGTGCGAGTACCCTGTTTAGGTGCGAGTACCCTGTTTAGGTGCGAGTACCCTGTTTAGGTGCGAGTACCCTGTTTAGGTGCGAGTACCCTGTTTAGGTGCGCGTACCCTGTTTAGGTGCGAGTACCCTGTTTAGGTGCGAGTACCCTGTTTAGGTGCGCGTACCCTGTTTAGGTGGGAGTACCCTGTTTAAGTGCGAGTACCCTGTTTAGGTGCGAGTACCCTGTTTAGGTGCGAGTACCCTGTTTAGGTGCGAGTACCCTGTTTAGGTGCGAGTACCCTGTTTAGGTGCGAGTACCCTGTTTACTAGAATACGGCCCCCGAATAGGGCTTGGAACGGCAGAATCAGCCCTAAGGCAGCATCAGTCAATCAGAAGAGCAGAATAACCAGAACAGCAGAATCAGCCCTAAGGCAGCCTCCGTAAATCAGAAGGGCAGAATGATCAGAATGGCAGAATCAGCCCTAACGCAGCCTCAGTCCATCAGAAGAGCAGAATGACCAGAACAGCAGAATCAGCCCTAAGGCAGCCTCAGTCAATCAGAAGGGCAGAATGATCAGAATGGCAGAATCAGCCCTAAGGCAGACTCAGTCAATCAGAAGAGCAGAATGATCAGAACAGCAGAATCAGCCCTAAGGCAGACTCAGTCAATCAGAAGAGCAGAATGATCAGAACGGCAGAATCAGCCCTAAGGCAGCCTCAGTCAATCAGAAGAGAAGAATGATCAGAATGGCAGAATCAGCCCTAAGGCAGACTCAGTCAATCAGAAGAGCAGAATGACCAGAACAGCAGAATCAGCCCTAAGGCAGCCTCAGTCAATCAGAAGGGCAGAATGATCAGAACAGCAGAATCAGCCCTAAGGCAGACTCAGTCAATCAGAAGAGCAGAATGATCAGAACAGCAGAATCGGCCCTAAGGCAGTCTCAGTCAATCAGAAGAGCAGAATGATCAGAACAGCAGAATCAGCCCTAAGGCAGCCTCAGTCAATCAGAAGAGCAGAGTGACCAGAACAGCAGAATCAGCCCTAAGGCAGTCTCAGTCAATCAGAAGAGCAGAATGATCAGAACAGCAGAATCAGCCCTAAGGCAGACTCAGTCAATCAGAAGAGCAGAATGATCAAAATGGCAGAATCAGCCCTAAGGCAGACTCAGTCAATCAGAAGAGCAGAATGATCAGAACAGCAGAATCAGCCCTAAGGCAGTCTCAGTCAATCAGAAGAGCAGAATGATCAGAACAGCCAGCAGAATCAGCCCTAAGGCAGACTCAGTCAATCAGAAGAGCAGAATGATCAGAACAGCAGAATCAGCCCTAAGGCAGACTCAGTCAATCAGAAGAGCAGATTGATCAGAACAGCAGAATCGGCCCTAAGGCAGTCTCAGTCAATCAGAAGAGCAGAATAACCAGAACAGCAGAATCGGCCCTAAGGCAGTCTCAGTCAATCAGAAGAGCAGAATGATCAGAACAGCAGAATCAGCCCTAAGGCAGACTCAGTCAATCAGAAGAGCAGAATGATCAGAACAGCAGAATCAGCCCTAAGGCAGACTCAGTCAATCAGAAGAGCAGAATGATCAGAACAGCAGAATCGGCCCTAAGGCAGTCTCAGTCAATCAGAAGAGCAGAATGATCAGAACAGCAGAATCAGCCCTAAGGCAGACTCAGTCAATCAGAAGAGCAGAATGATCAGAACAGCAGAATCAGCCCTAAGGCAGTCTCAGTCAATCAGAAGAGCAGAATGATCAGAACAGCAGAATCAGCCCTAAGGCAGCCTCAGTCAATCAGAAGAGCAGAGTGACCAGAACAGCAGAATCAGCCCTAAGGCAGTCTCAGTCAATCAGAAGAGCAGAATGATCAGAACAGCACTCACAGAATCAGCCCTAAGGCAGACTCAGTCAATCAGAAGAGCAGAATGATCAGAACAGCAGAATCAGCCCTAAGGCAGTCTCAGTCAATCAGAAGAGCAGAATGATCAGAACAGCAGAATCAGCCCTAAGGCAGACTCAGTCAATCAGAAGAGCAGAATGATCAGAACAGCAGAATCAGCCCTAATAAGGCAGTCTCAGTCAATCAGAAGAGCAGAATGATCAGAACAGCAGAATCAGCCCTAAGGCAGACTCAGTCAATCAGAAGAGCAGAATGATCAGAACAGCAGAATCGGCCCTAAGGCAGTCTCAGTCAATCAGAAGAGCAGAATGATCAGAACAGCAGAATCAGCCCTAAGGCAGACTCAGTCAATCAGAAGAGCAGAATGATCAGAACAGCAGAATCAGTCATCAAGGGCCTAACTTAAACTTGATACAACAGAATCACCCGAATATACGTACTTCCGTTGCTATATTGTCCTTACAATACATGTCCCACGGGATCTTGCCGAGAGATGGGAACGTGGTCACCCAGAGCCCGACCATGGTGACCATATCGAACATGTCGAGCTTGACCTCTTCTGGGCTTGAAAATTTCTTAACAGCGCCGTAGATGACAAGAAACAATACAACGGCGCTCTTTAGCAAGACGCAAATGGTGTAGCCGAGCGTCGACCAGGTCCAAATGAGATACAGCTCATTCTGGACCAGAGACGAGAACACTCCGCCTTGGTAAAATCCAAACTGGCTGCAGATGAGAACTGCGTAATGCAATGCAATGCCGAAAGCGACGGACACTTTCTGATTGACATGCAGCGCAGCTGTAAATTCAGAATACAAGGACAGGTCAGCCAAGACAAACACAATCCAACTTTCATGGTGATATGGTGAAGTGTGTCACCAATGGTTCTCACCCCAGCGGCTCTTCACAGCATCTTTCCCAAGGGCCAGGTCAAGTTCCGTCCAAGCCCCTGCAGCCTTGCCTTCCGATAGAGTAGCCTTTGACATTTGATATCTCGACAATTCGAATTGCGCATCAGCCATGCTGATTAAAAATGCAGCTGATATTGAAAATGTCTGAGCCTCTGCGCCTGAGCGTGTCTTGTGGAGTTCAGTTGGCGCTTTTGCAAATCATGATGTACGGTTTCGGAACCGTATTCCTCGAATCACTCGTTGGCATCTCTGGTTGGCATTATCTTGCTACATCTTGAACACTGCGAAAGGAAGTATGAATGCCGCTCGGGACCTGCAGCCTGTGAAAGACCAGGAAATACCCAACCTTTCCCCCCAGATGACCTTCTCCACTTCTGAAGAGGCTCAGTATGCTGCTTGTCGAACGCTCGATGTATGGGAGGACAGCTTTCACGAAAGGAAGCGTCAAGGACTTCCTCTTGACGAGGAAGCAGCCCGGATTTGCTTCCTATACTTAGACCACTGCAAAGCTGAGAGGAAGCGCCTGGATCCTCCTTTTTGTGGGTGTCTTGTTTAACACAGTTCTGTAAAATCACGATTTCTTGCCGGCACGAGTCGCTGAACAACTCCAATGCTGCGTCTCAGGGGAACTGCTTTGGAACTCTCTCCTCCCAAGAAATGAGGTTACCGTGTCACGAGATGACGGGCAGGGGTCAAAGCTGCTTCCGCAGGTCGACCCTACGTCTTGGTTCCGAGGTGGGTAAACTTCTGCCCCGCTTATCCGCGTCTAGTTCTGAACGACACCGTATGACTTCTATAAGGAGTGCCTGCGCGGCGCTTTGCACGAGTGATCTGTTGAGTCTAAATGAAAAAGACGCATGCTTGTTCAGCAAGGATTCGCATTCCAAGACCAGGACACCCCATGCAACAGCCATGCCACCCAATGAAGGGCCCTGAAGTGAAGGAGGGAGGAGGCGTGTTGTGCATTAACAAACTTACCTAGCTAGCGGAGTCTTCACAGACCGATACGATAGCATACATGCTACCTAGGGATGCTGGTCGCGCCATGATCGATTAAACGGTTAAATATCGGCAGGAGATATGGGTATCAGCCTCTATGATATGTCTCCCATGGTGGGTGGGGTCAACCTGTTTGGCGCGCTTACGGTATTATACTGTGGCATGCGTGACCATGTGATGTGGTTCTGGTTCTGCATGTTTTGCAGCATCCGCCATGCATTGCTTATTTGCTTGATGTGCCTTCTGCTTGTTTTAATAAGGTAGCACGATCCGGATACGCTTCTGCTCCGGTCCGCTCCGATATGGCGGGCTTGGAGTATGAGTATTTTGCAGTCAAAAACTTTTTTTAGGCACATACTGGCATACATACTGGCATGCAAAGACATGAAGATGGTTGCATGCCAGCATACAGCCCCCATGCATGCCCAGATGCCCCCCCCTACTGGCCCAAAAGTAGCCATGCATCCATGCATCATGCACGCATATTAGTTAGGACTAAGGCCATGCAAATTGCCGTGACAAACAGTTGATGATTGGTGCAGTCCCCAACTACTCCTGATCTGTCCAAGCAGTAACAACCGTTGTTGGTAGTTGCCATGCATAACTAAAATCCCCTTCAGTTCCCCCTTTCCCTTCAAATCTGCAACCTCGCCTGATACCGTCGGTGTGCATAATTGGGCGACTTTGGCTCAGGGTTCCCCGGGTGAAGGCTGGATTTTCTTAAATCGTGAAGTGCTGAATTGCTGATCGATCGGACGACTCGAATATGGCTCGAATACCGTAGTCACGGACGTGTTTCGTTGTTTTCGGAGTTCGTTGTTCCATAAAACAGCCAATTGATTGATCGCATACATCTTTCCCTGTCACTTAGTCGCAATGACTGGGCTAAAGTACACGTACAAACCATTGGTTACTTAGATCTAAGTACCGTAGTGAAGCTACCTAGGTGCAGAAATTTCAAAATGCTTCGTCATACAGGAGCCTGAAAACTTAAGCTTGCATCGCTTGCCACGCCATCGCGTATTGGAAGACAACTTGGAGGGGTCAGAGGGTTTGGGTGTATTCCCGATGTTATCAACGAAGATGTCTAGAACGTCAGCGATGTCCTCAGTTCTATCGGACATGTTATGTAGGCGTACTATCGCGTGGTTGTTGAAGCCGCCCCCTAAGGCATCTAAGCCGCACGTGTGCAAGGTCTGCATGGCCTACCATGTCGCCCGGAAGGGCTGCAGAAAAAAATCCTGCATGGTGAGCCGGATAGGAGCAGTATTGCCGTATCCGAAGCGGAGCAGCGATCCGCTCCGGATACGAAACATGTTTTGCCGTATTGTGCTACCTTGTGTTTTATTGCATCTGCCGCGCCCTTCTTGCTGTCATTCTGCATGTTTGCCTGGCAACATATCCGCCATGCACTGCTTGATGTTAGTCGTTTTCCCTGTTTAACAACATCTGCCATGCACTGCTTTTTGTCTTGCTGCGTGTTTCGCAGCACCCCCTGAGCAGTGCTTGCTGTCTTTCTGCTTGTTTAGCAACATCTGCCATGCGTGTCTTGCAAGGAGGCACTTCATTTCAGCATGGGCCGTGACATGCATTAGTTGAGGCACCAGGAGAAATTTCTGATTTTGACGACGTCGCAGCCCCGCTTACTTCTCAATTCGCCATTCAATCGCCACTCTGATTTACTTCATGTGACAACGTTGGAGCATATTCAAAGTCCAAACAACTGCTAGGGCCGTTCGCAGTTTGAGCAGCTTTGAGTGGCATACGGCACGATACATCACATGTTTAGCTGGATTGTGCTACCATGCCATAATCCACCTGGATTTGGCTGACAATCCCTTTCTGTTTCCTTTCTTCCAATCAGTCGTTCGGGTATCTTTGGTGCATGCCTTCTTTCTTAAAAGAGAGTCGCACTACCGTATTTTGAATAGTTGTTGTGATGATATTTCTTGCAGGCTTGCTTCCTCAAACAAGTCATCCCAAGGAGGACTGAAGGTCAGCCGGAAGCTCAGCCTCGTCCACCTGCCTCATGATGGACGGTGGCAGATGTATAGTTGTAGATCCCTGCGGTTGGAGAGGCCGACATTGGACTTCTTGAGGCACACTGAGGACAGTTGAAAGGGGTTCAATTGTGTTATATGCATCATATATGTGAAACCTTATGAAAGGTCACCGATCCCAATAATATGCTCATTGATTCGACTTGCAGTCAGCACTGCCACATACACATGGGCATTTCCGACACATGGTTGTATGATGAGTACCGGCGGGGCAGAAAGCCAGCCAGCCTTTGTCAGGCAAAAGCACAAGCAACAGGATACCGGTATCCTTATTTTATTTATTAATGTTCCTCTCTTATTGGGTGGAACTGTCATGAAGAACACGGGAGATAGCGCACCCCTTTGTGTAGTAAAGCCCCTCTCTTGCATCCTCCCTTATGAAGTCTTAATTCAGGTGTGGGCCGCGAGGTATTGCAATGTATGCATTGAGGTGACAGTGGTTTCACGCTGGTCAGTGGTTGAGATAGACTGCATGATCATATGGAGACGGTGCGTCATTGCTCAATATCCTTTCCAAATTTCAGGTTTTAGGGAGTAGTGTCCCCCCCTTGGTTTTATCCCGTACCTGCCATTCACTGTTGGGCCCATGGAGGTGTCACGTCATTGACTTGTTCATGTATTCCAGGCTGTGCCTATGCCTCTGGACTTGTGTGGGGGGGAGGATATCCGGGGTTTCCACCTGTCCGCGGTGGTTTTGGTTTCCCTTTTTGTTTGTCTCTTGCTTTCTTGTTTAAGGCTCGAGAGGGGCAGGAATACTTCAGACTGCCTGTTTGGGGGGGGGGGGGAGGGTCTCCTTTGTGCTCCTCTCCTTCTTTCCATTTTCCCTTCTTCTATTAGTTCATTTTTTTCTCCCAACGGGACAGTCATTGACCTGTCCGCGGCCGATCCTTTTTGAGTAGGGTCCAGAGCACCGGTCCAGAGGTGTAACGTCATTGACCTGTCCGCGGCATATCCTTTTTGAGTAGGGTCCAGAGCACCGGTCCAGAGGTGTAACATCATTGACCTGTCCGCGGCCTATCCTTTTTGAGTAGGGTCCAGAGCACCGGTCCAGAGGTGTAACGTCATTGACTTGTCCGCGGCCTATCCTTGTTGAGCAGGGTCCAGAGCACCGGTCCAGAGGTGGGTTCCCCAGCCTTGTAAGACAAACTTGAACATCACCGAGGAAGGAACGGGGTCGGGAGATGACAGGCCCCCCAGAAAACTCGAGCCAACCACCCCAGCTGTTGTTAAAGGTGGTGTTCCTCCGTTGCGCATGACTGTAGTACCAAAGGCGTCGCCCAAGGAAAGCATGGCTGGGGTTGTTGAGGAAAATCCTGCTTGTAGGGCAGGATCAATGCCGTTACACCTCTGGGCCATGCGCAACATGACGCGGCCGCGTGGGCGTCCAACCATTCAGAAGGAGAACAGAAGAAACTACATGGCAGGCCTCTCCTTTTGTTTCTTTCCCCCTCTCTTCCTTTTAGTTTCTTCTTTACTCCCTTCTGAAGTTGGGCGCCCATGCGGCCGAGCTTTAAGCGGGCCCAGAGGTGTAACGTTATTGACAGGGAAGGGAGGGGGAAGGAACCAAAGGATTAAAGGATAGACCGGAAAGGATAACAAGTCCGACACCTCAGCTTCTCTAAAGACTAGCCCTCAGCAATTCCTATAACAGCGTCCACAAAAGCAAGTCAATAACGTTACACCTCTGGGCCCGCTCGATAAGCTTGGCTGCGCAGGTGCCCAACTGTTCAGAAGGGAGATACGAAGAAACTAACAGGGAAATGCCGGGAATGAAAGCCAGAGGGAGCACTGGCAGCCGTCACCAACCTGGCAGCCACAAGTCAGCGCGGCCGAACCATGCAACACATGCAGCCGCCCAGACTAGGCAGAGAGCACAGAGGAGAGCTCGGCAACAAGATGCAAAATCTGCCGCAGGGGAAGCTCAGATGAAAGGAGCCCGTCACATGTAAGGGATGCCCCAGCCAGTCTCACTTGCCCTGCACGAGGCGACAGGGAAGGCCCATGGCAACCTACACCGAGGGTGGAGAAAGCCGGATGTGGGCATCCGCGGACAGGCACGATCCAGCGCCATGGCGGGACCCGGCGTTGCTCAGCCAGAGGCAGCGGGAGAGGGCAGCCCAGGAGGCAGGAGGCGTATGAAGCCCTAGCGGATGCCCGCGTGGAAGCCGTCAATCCCAAAACAGGCGTACGGGAGCGGGGCGTCGCCGGGCGGAACCAGGACGGGACCTACCAGATCACATACATGATTGGCAGGGGTGAGACGGGCCTGTCAGCCAGGACCGTCAGGGGCAGGTTGCTTAAGATAGCAGGCCCACACCCGTTCCGCCACGACCTAGACGCGGAGAGGAGCCGCTAATGACCTAGTAGTGGCCGGGGAATGAAAACCTCTTAGGCGCCCCTCAGGAGGCGCACACCGTCAAGCAATGCAGTCCAAGTAATAGGTAGCACGGTCTAGGACGCCATACAAGCTGGGCGTTGGGTCGGCGACGAAGCAACCGACAGCACGATGATTAAGTACAAAGAGGCAAGCACGCCAAGGAGGAGCCCCAGCCAGATAGCAATCGAGCTGGGCTAGACCCCATTCAGCGCCGCTCTATGAACCAAGCAGGCTAGGAAGCAACAGAGGAGTAGTTTTTATTTGTTCAGAGGACAAAAGCTTGGATTAGGAGAAGAAGACAACAGCTTGGATTAGGAGGAGAAGACAACAGCTTGGATTAGGAGGAGAAGACAACAGCTTGGATTAGGAGGAGAAAACAAGAGCTGAGATTAGGAGGAGAAGAAAACAGCTTGGAGCAGGAGGGGAAGACAATAGTTGCAGCAAGAGGGGAAGGCTTGGAACATGGTGGACAGAGCCTTGGTCTTCGTTGCCTTCCCGGCCTCTCCTTTTGTTCCTTCCCCCCTCTCTTCCTTTCAGTTCCTTCTTTACTCCCTTCTGAACAGTTAAGCGCCCACGCGGCCAAGCTTTGAGCGGGCCCAGAGGTGTAACGTTATTGACAGAGCCTGGGTTTATGCATGAGGTCCCAGTGAACCTTCTGACCATCCTGTGGGATAAGGGAGGGTTTCCAACTGAGCGTAGGGCAGGCAGGTCGGTTTCAGAATTTAGGGAACAAGCAAAGAACGGAGTTATTTTCGTTACTATTTATGATTGAACCGCGAACTCTGGTTTCAGGTTTTGAGTTTCAGATTGGGAGGACAATAGCTAGGATCAGGAGGGGGAGGCATGGGTTAGGAGGAGCATGCCTGGGACCAGGGTAACCCGGTACGAAATATGGTACGATCAAACGGTGCGGTACGGTACGGACATAATGGGATGGGCTAGTAAGAAAATGGACAATACGGTAGTTCCAAACGGTCCGGTACGGTCAAACATTATGCCAAAATATGGCCGTACTGGGTAACCCTGCCTGGGTCGGTGCAAGAAGTCACGAGAAAATCTCTGACCATCATATGGGATAAGGGAGGGTTTCCGACTGAGCATAGTGCAGGCAAGAGCGATACAAGGTCCAAAGGCTTGAAAAACAACAAGGGATTCCAGCTAGGCCAAGGGCCTTAAAAGATTACGCAAGCCAAAGGCTCTGATTTCGGTATCAGATTTTAGTTTCGCTTGGATAAGGAGGTGGTTTCGGTACTAGGTTTTAGTTTCGCTTGGATAAGGAGGTGGTTTCGGTACTAGGTTTTAAGTTTCGCTTGGATAAGGAGGTGCTTTCGGTACTATGTTTTAGTTTCGCTTGGATAAGGAGGTGCTTTCGGTACTATGTTTTAGTTTCGCTTGGATAAGGAGGTGGTTTCGGTACTAGGTTTTAAAAACTAGGTTTAAAAAAATATATGGGCCTAACAGGTCTCTGATTTCTGGTTTCATGACTCTGGTTTGTGGAAAAGAGCCCGGACAAGATCCGTTCGCTTAGGTGTTGTGCACCAAAGTGTACAGTGGTAGGGTACAAGTCACTAGTCAGTGGGATCGCAAGTGCCTTATGAGCCAATGCCCCTTCCGTAAGAACAAACAGTTCTTTCTCGTACTGCTGCACCGTGTAACAAAACCAAACCGTGTGAAAACATCGGCCTTTTTCTTACTGGTCAGTCCGTCCATGAAATGGGGCAGGGCAGCCACCATGGTTGCAGTAGCCACAAAACCCCGTCCACACTCCACAGAGCAGGCCGCGCACCTTACTCTAATACGGCCCACATCTAATACGGTGCTTTCTACGACCGTACCGTACCGGTATCCAATTATCCATACCGTATACCAGATAAACCTGTGGACATCGGTTGGGCTCCATACATACCATGCATCTCACCACTTACACGAATAACTTTTCTGGAGGACCCGTTTTAGCGCATCGAAATCCTGGACACGCTTCATCACCGTCCTCGCTGGGCCATACACTCAAGATGTAGGCTGTGAATCAATATGCAGCTGTACAACGAGCTGGTTCCAACGCAATCGTTTGAGAATAAAATTGTCGAGTTTTGATGCAGTGTCATATTTTGGCTGCCCGCAGCCCCATACCTTACGACCCAGTGACGAAATTGCCCTAGCTTCTGTGGAAGATGGGTTCACATGGTTGTCAAGGGTTCAACTGGATAGCGTCACTTCGTACACAGCCAGAAATGTTGAAGATTTCCAACGAAGATTTCCGATATGAAGATTTCCGCATTTCATCCGGTTCGTCTTTCCAACGGGGCGCAAAGAGCACCCCTTTGCTCAATCACACCGAATCAGTCCGATTTCCAAATCAGCGATCATCTACTTGCTAGTCTTCTTCGCCTTCTTCTTTGCCTTCAATGACACGTCACCGCTCGCTGGCGCCGCTGGCGTGGCCGCAGTGGGGGCCGCAGCTTCAGACAGCTTCCTCTTCGGCGCGACCGCGGGCGATGCCGGCGCTGCAGCCTCGATAACCTTCTTCTTGGTCGCAGGCATCGGCGGCCCTGGGTTGCCAGCTTCTGGGAGAGCCCGTGCGCTGCTTCCGGGCAGCTTCTTCTCTGCAGCCGCGTTTCCAGCTAGCGCACCGCCGCTCCCTGTCGCCCCTGATGTTAACCCCTTGCCAGCGCCCTTCTTTGGGGTGGGTGCTCCGGAGCCCTGCTTCGTCCCAGCCTCCGCCATCAGCTCCTGAAACATACAAGTCAGGGGGCGAGGGGCAGGACGCGAATCAGGGTAAGAAAGCGGAACCCTACTTTCTGTTGGGTTTTCTGTCTCTTGGCTCGTGTCCGTTTCGGTTTTAGTTTGTGATCTCCTCCTGGCTTGCTCTACTTGGCCCTTTTCAAAGGCTCTGGGTGGTTGCGTCAACTTCGTGACAACAACTTAAAGCCATGACGATTCGTTGTGCCCTCTCATAGGGCGAACATACCCCGCACATAATGGTTCCGTACTGCTGGCTTACAGCCATTGAACTGCTGGGATGTACGTCACACAGCCGTGTAGTTATGTACTGCTATGCGCTGCCCTGTTATGTGTACTACACCCTCTCACCTTTCTCGCCGCCGAGAGAATTCTGGATTCCTTCTTAGGGGTGTCCAGCAGCGCCTCCGCCGCCTCGGCCTCTGCTGCTGTCGCACGTGCAGGCACCGGTGCCCGCTTGGCCTTGCGCCCCTTCTTGCCCTTGGTCAGCTTGACCGGCGTCGGGGGCTTGCCGATGGACTTGGGATTGGCCTTGGGTTTACTGACGGGGACGGCCTTGCTGCCGGGCGCAAGCTTGCCGGCCGCACCTGCGGCTAGCCTCTTCTTGTCCGACTTCTTGGCGGCGACCGCAGCACCTGCACCCTCGGCTGCCCAGGCGGGCGCGTCCTGAGAGAGGGCGGAGGGCAGGTCAGATCAGCCAAGACAAAAAATGTTTACATATCTTACTTACTTAGCTCACACCGGAGTGGTCATGGGGTACCAGCAGAAGGAGTCCTCGGCAGGGTAACCCGGTACGGAAATACGGTAAGGTCATACGGTACGGTAAGGGACGGGATTTTTGGATGGGCTAGTCAGAAAATGGAAAGTACGGTACTTCCGAACGGTACAGTACGGTCAAACGGTACGGTACGGTACAGGATACGGTACGAGATTTTGGCCAATACGGCCGTACTGGGTAACCCTGGTCCTGCGAGATGCAGAGAGCAGGGCAGAGGGCTTCGAAACAGATTCTTGTGATCTGGAAGGTGGCCTCCAAATCACATCTGTTGTTTATTTTCCCATGTATTTTCCATGTGTTTTTCCATGTATTTTCCCATGTATTTTCCCATGTATTTTTCCATGTATTTTCCATGTGTTTTTCCATGTATTTTCCATGTGTTTTTCCATGTATTTTCCATGTGTTTTTCCATGTGTTTTTCCATGTATTTTCCATGTGTTTTTCCATGTGTTTTCCATGTGTTTTTCCATGTATTTTCCCATGTGTTTTTCCACGTACTCACCCCTTGGCGCCACCCCTTCTTTGTCCCCGCTGCCAGCCTCTGCTTCCCCCTTACTCATACATTTGAATACAATATACGAATTCCAGTGGGCCTCCTCACCCCCTTGGCTGCAGGCGCTGCCCCTTCTTCCTCGTCGCCGCTGCCCGCCTCCGCCCCTGCCTCCTCCTCCTCCTCCCCGCCCGCCTTCTTCTTGTCGTTGGAAATCTTCTTCAATTTGCAGACGAAGAAGCCTGCAGGAAAACGGGTTTAGGGTGTAGGGAAGCCTGTCTAAATAAAGCTGATAAATCAATTTTAGGTTCTTAAAACACTATATCGATATTGCCTGGTCATATTTTTGCTCATAATTGATAGAATATACACTTAATTGATAGAATATAGACTTATTTAAAACTCAATTGGAGACTTTATTGGATAGAATGTATACTTAATTGGATATAATATATACTTAGGTATTGTCATATCTTTAATATACACCGTAGATTTGAGGTATTCTTTGCAGATATCGTACTCTCATGCCGAGAATGAAACCCTTTACGTAGCTGCTGGGGAATAATCATGCAGGTATTGTCATATCTGAAATATACACCGTAGATTTGATTTGCCTTCCCTCCGGTATCAACTAATTATTTCTTTTCATGCTCTGCCCTCGGGGCAAAAAATGTTGTTTAATGCTGCCCTCTGCCATGGTATTTAATATATATTTTCTTTTATTTAATATAGGTTACTGAATACCCCGAGGTGCGCATGTGGGGAGATCTGCCGAGCCTACTTGAAGGTATTCACGTGAGGTGATGAGGGTTTAAGGTTCAGGGTCCAGGCTTGCCGTCCAGATTGTGTGCGTGCCGGTAGAACCGCTGTGCCAGCTTGAGGGGTCAGAAACAAGGGTTTACGCATTATGGTTTAGGGTTTACTGATTATGGTTATGTGAGGCTTATCATTGTCCAGGTTGTGCACATGCAGGTAGAAGCGTCCTGTGTTATTTTAAGTGAGCGGTATACCACTTTCAGCTACATTTCAGCTACACTGTGCCCCCGGCCACAAGCCCTTGGTGCGGCCAGCCCTACTACTTGGGCCACCGGCCGGAGGCCGGTCCAGGTTTGGTGGGAATCGGCCCGGGGTGGCCGCGGGGCGGCCTAGCAAAGGTGGTCCGGTACCCACTGAATGAAACACTGAACTGGTTTAGCCATGTCGAAGGCTCAAGGATTCGGGTGAAGTATGAAGGGCGTAAGGTGTGCCGATAGAACCAATGTACCTACTTGAGGGTTAACGGATTCAGGTTAAGGGTGCATTCGTTTGTAGGCCTACCGTTCAGATTGTGTTCGTGTCGGTAGAACCGCCGTGCCAGCTTGAGGGCTCAGAGTTTAGCGGATTTGGGTCAACTGATTATAGGGTTTAGTATTTACTGATTAGGGTTAACTGATTAGGGTTCAGGTTTTAAGGCTTACCGTCCAAGTTATGCGCGTGTGGGTAGAAGCGTCGAGCCAGCTTGAGCGAAGGGTGGAAACGAAAGTCCCGGTAGCGAATGAAGCCCTCTCGCCCAAACTCCAGCCCAGAGGAAACCACCTGCACCAGAGTAGCAGCAGCAGCAGCAGCAGCAGCAGCAGCAACAGTTTCAGCATCTGCATCTCTATAAAGCCCTCTCTGCCAAACTCCAGCCCGGAGTAGAAGACTTGCACCAGAGTGTGAGCAGCAGCAGCAACATAAGCAGCAACATAAGCAGCCGCAACAGCAGCGCAACAGCAGCAGCAGCCGCAGCAACAGCAGCAGCAGCAGCAGCAACAGCAGCAGCGCAACAGCAGCAGCAGCAGCAGCAGCAGCAACAGCAGCAGCAGCAGCAGCAGCAACAGCAGCAGCAGCAGCAGCAGCAGCAGCAGCAGCAGCAGCAGCAGCAGCAGCAGCAGCAGCAGCAGCACAACAAGAGCAGCGCAACAAGAGCAGCGCAACAACAGCCGCAGCCGCAGCCGCAACAGCAGCAGCAGCAGCCGCAGCCGCAACAGCAGCAGCAGCAGCAGCAGCAGCAACAGCAGCAGCAGCAGCAGCAGCAGCAGCAGCAGCACAACAACAGCAGCAGCGCAACAACAGCCGCAGCCGCAACAGCAGCAGCAGCAGCAGCAGCAGCAGCAGCAGCAGCAGCAGCAGCAGCAGCAGCAGCAGCAGCAACAATATCACCATCAACAGCAATGTTACAACCCCAGCCTCAACTTCAAAGTTACACTCATCAGCATGCACATTTAAGTAACTTCTGCCTTGACGTTACGGTTAAGAGCGCGCATTGTTCGCGATTGAATACATTTCAAACAGAATTGCATGAGTCATGTGCATAAAATAGTAGACAGAGAGAGTAACCCCCACCTTCCCGTTAAGTAACCCCCACCTTCCCAATATGCTTGCGCACATTGAAGTTGGTGATTTAACACGCCTCAAACTTCAACTAATGCATCTCAACCAGTAACAAGCCAGCAACTCCTACCTTGACGTTACGCTTGCGCAGCGCGTAGTTGATGACGTTCTCGTTCTCCTCCACCATGATGGAGCATGTAGAGTACACAACGTAGCCTCCGGTCTGCACGTACGAAAACGTGCGGAAATAAAAGTATTCAATTACAGTAATCGAAACAAATCAGATTACCGGTATCGTGATTTACAAAGAGACCAGGTACCGGTATAATACTCGGCACTGATGATTACAGCGTACTTCAGCTACACTTCAGCTACACTTCAGCTACACTTCATCTACATCACGGCCTACAGCTGTGAGGGGCCTGGCGCAGAAAATGTGCCTACAGCTAGGGCCACCGGCCGTTCGCCCTAGTTGGCCAGTGCTCATATAAGCAAGTGGTATACCACTGTCAGCTACAGCTACAGCTACAGCTACAGCTACAGCTTCTAAATCCTTGGCTCACAGCCCACAGCCCAAAACCCTCAGTCCTAACCCCTTGGCCTTCAGCCCTACACCCTTGGCCCTCAGCCGTTGGCCCTAAACCCTCAGCCCTAGTACCATGACCCCCCCAAAGAAAGCTACGTTGCTGTTGGCTCCCACCAGGTATATATAAAACACAACCCCTTAACCCTCAGCCCCTTAACCCTCAACCCCTTAACCCTCAGCCCCTTAACCCTCAGCCCCTTAACCCCTTAACCCTCAGCCCCTTAACCCTCAGCCCCTCAGCCCCTTAACCCTCAGCCCCTTAACCCTCAACCCCAAAGAAGCAAACCTTGCTGTTTGCGTCGACCAGGTCTATTGCTGCAATGATGAGCTTCTTCTGGAGCTCGCAGCACCGCCACACGTCCGCCTGCCAAAGTGAGGAAAGCATAGTTCAGGATGCAGGGCTCAGTGTTTCGTATTCATGGCCAAGGGAGTATGGTTCAGGATGAAGGGTTCAGAGTTCAGGGTTTCGTATTCATAGCCAACGGTGTATGGTTCAGGGATCAGAGCTAAAGGTTCTGACATAAAGGCTGTGGGTGTAGGGTTGTGGAGGAAGGGCTGTGGGTGTAGGGTTGTGGAGGAAGGGCTGTGGGTGTAGGGTTGTGGAGGAAGGGCTGTGGGTGTAGGGTTGTGGAGGAAGGGCTGTGGGTGTAGGGTTGTGGAGGAAGGGCTGTGGGTGAAGGGTTGTGGAGGAAGGGCTGTGTGTGTAGGGTTGTGGAGGAAGGGCTGAGGGTGTAGGGTTGTGGAGGAAGGGCTGTGTGTGTAGGGTTGTGGAGGAAGGGCTGTGGGTGAAGGGTTGTGGAGGAAGGGCTGTGGGTGAAGGGTTGTGGAGGAAGGGCTGAGGGTGTAGGGTTGTGGAGGAAGGGCTGATGGTGTAGGGTTGTGGAGGAAGGGCTGAGGGTGTAGGGTTGTGGAGGAAGGGCTGTGGGTGTAGGGTTGTGGAGGAAGGGCCGTGGGTGTAGGTTTGTGGAGGAAGGGCTGAGGGTGTAGTGTTGGGGAGGAAGGGCTGTGGGTGTAGGGTTGTGGAGGAAGGGCTGTGGGTGTATGGTTGTGGAGGAAGGGCTGTGGGTGTATGGTTGTGGAGGAAGGGCTGTGGGTGTATGGTTGTGGAGGAAGGGCTGTGGGTGTATGGTTGGGGAGGAAGGGCTGTGGGTGTATGGTTGTGGAGGAAGGGCTGTGGGTGTATGGTTGTGGAGGAAGGGCTGTGGGTGTATGGTTGTGGAGGAAGGGCTGTGGGTGTATGGTTGTGGAGGAAGGGCTGTGGGTGTATGGTTGTGGAGGAAGGGCTGTGGGTGTAGGGTTGTCGAGGAAGGGCTGTGGGTGTAGGGTTGTGGAGGAAGGGCTGTGGGTGTAGGGTTGTGGAGGAAGGGCTGTGGGTGTAGGTTTGTGGAGGAAGGGCTGTGTGTGTAGGGTTGTGGAGGAAGGGCTGTGGGTGTATGGTTGTGGAGGAAGGGCTGTGGGTGTAGGGTTGTGGAGGAAGGGCTGTGGGTGTAGGGTTGTGGAGGAAGGGCTGTGGGTGTAGGGTTGTGGAGGAAGGGCTGTGGGTGTATGGTTGTGGAGGAAGGGCTGTGGGTGTAGGGTTGTGGAGGAAGGGCTGTGGGTGTAGGGTTGTGGAGGAAGGGCTGTGGGTGTAGGTTTGTGGAGGAAGGGCTGTGTGTGTAGGGTTGTGGAGGAAGGGCTGTGTGTGTAGGGTTGTGGAGGAAGGGCTGTGTGTGTAGGGTTGTGGAGGAAGGGCTGTGGGTGTAGGGTTGTGGAGGAAGGGCTGTGGGTGTAGGGTTGTGGAGGAAGGGCTGTGGGTGTAGGGTTGTGGAGGAAGGGCAGTGGGTGTAGGGTTGTGGAGGAAGGGCTGTGGGTGTAGGGTTGTGGAGGAAGGGCTGCGGGTGTAGGGTTGTGGAGGAAGGGCTGAGGGTGTAGGGTTGTGGAGGAAAGGTTGTGGATGTAGGGTTTTGGAGGAAGGGCTGTGGGTGTAGGGCTGTGGACTAAGGCCATGAGATTTCATGTCCAGGGTTAGGGAGGTAGGGCTATGAGTGTTCAGCGTCAGGGTCCAGGGTTGGGGAGGAAGGGCTATGAGGGTTCAGGGTCCATGGTTAGGTAGGCAGGGCTATGAGGGGTCAGGTTCAGGGTCTAGGGTGAGGGAGACAGGGATATGAGGGTTCAGAGTAAGGGTCCAGGGTTAGGGAGGCAGGGCTATGAGGGTTCAGGTTCAGGGTCTAGGGTGAGGGAGGCAGGGATATGAGGGTTCAGAGTAAGGGTCTAGGGTTAGGGAGGCAGGGCTATGAGGGGTCAGGTTCAGGGTCTAGGGTGAGGGAGGCAGGGATATGAGGGTTCAGAGTAAGTGTCCAGGGTTAGGGAGGCAGGGCTATGAGGGTTCAGGTTCAGGGACCAGGGTTAGGGAGGCAGGGCTATGAGGGTCCAGCGTCAGAGACCATTACGAAGCCCGGGTAATCAGGGACACCCAATATGTCAGCAGGGTTTAGGGTTTAGGGTTTAGGAGCCCAGGCTTGGGCACACACATTAAGGATTTGGGGGCCCAAAAATGGGAATGCTCGACCGTTACCCTAAACCCTGTATGGGGCGTTAAGGAGCCAGGCTCATGATCTTAAGCAGTGTTTCTATTTTCGTGTCTCAGCTACATGACAGCTACACTCGACAGCTACACTCGACAGCTGGCCGAAGGCCCCGTTCGTGGCCAGCCTTGCTACTTTGGTCACTACTTGTCCGCCGGTCCAGGTAGGGTCCCAATTGGGCCTTTGGCGGCTGCTGGGCGGCCTGCCAAGTTGAACTTCTAGCCAGGAAAAATAACCACATGAAGTCGAAAAAGTTTCCCTGCTTCACAGAGAAAGACTACTCCTCCGCCGAAGCAGGAGGCGTGATGGGTTGGGGCGTCCCTAGGCAGCACCTTTAGACATCCCCATCGGTAATATTTCAGTGGTTCCATACCACTCATTCCTGACTAGGCGTAGGAGTTTGTCAAGTCCCTCGGAAAGTGGCGTTCGAGCAGAATCAATCCCACGACCACCGTGAGCGGTGAGCGTACCAGCGCCGTGTGCCACATGTGATACCGCTAGACCATGTGTCTTTTTATCCTAGTTCATAATCAGGTTAATGTTCAGGGCTCTCAAAAATGCACAACGGGGCCTGGAAAATCATCCCCCAAAACTACAAAACCTGACCCCCCCCCTCGAAACCTGACCCCCCCCCCCTCGAAACCTGACCCCCCCCCCTCGAAACCTGACCCCCCCCCCTCGAAACCTGACCCCCCCCCCCTCGAAACCTGACCCCCCCCCCTCGAAACCTGACCCCCCCCCCTCGAAACCTGACCCCCCCCCCCTCGAAACCTGACCCCCCCCCCTCGAAACCTGACCCCCCCCCCTCGAAACCTGACCCCCCCCCCCTCGAAACCTGACCCCCCCCCCCTCGAAACCTGACCCCCCCCCCTCGAAACCTGACCCCCCCCCCTCGAAACCTGACCCCCCCCCTCGAAACCTGACCCCCCCCCTCGAAACCTGACCCCCCCCCCTCGAAACCTGACCCCCCCCCCTCGAAACCTGACCCCCCCCCCTCGAAACCTGACCCCCCCCCCCTCGAAACCTGACCCCCCCCCCCATGAAACCTGACCCCCCCCCCTCGAAACCTGACCCCCCCCCCCTCGAAACCTGACCCCCCCCCCTCGAAACCTGACCCCCCCCCCTCGAAACCTGACCCCCCCCCCCTCGAAACCTGACCCCCCCCCCTCGAAACCTGACCCCCCCCCTCGAAACCTGACCCCCCCCCCTCGAAACCTGACCCCCCCCCCTCGAAACCTGACCCCCCCCCCTCGAAACCTGACCCCCCCCCCCTCGAAACCTGACCCCCCCCCCCCTCGAAACCTGATCCCCCCCCCTCGAAACCTGACCCCCCCCCCTCGAAACCTGACCCCCCCCCCTCGAAACCTGACCCCCCCCCCTCGAAACCTGATCCCCCCCCCCCCTCAAAAGTGAAACCCGTGCCATCTGAAGATCAGGAGGCCCGGGGTTCAAGGTTTTGAGGATTTAACATCTTGGGGTGTGCTTGTCCTGAGCCCGGGTTCATGGTCAAGGTTCTGGGATACATGTTCAGATTTATGGTTGAAGGTTACACTTCAAAGGTCCAGGTTGAAGGAGAACCTGCAAATGCTGACATTCATGTTTATCCCAAACCTGCCCTCACGCCAACTCAACCCAATCGACCACTCACCTCACCATCCACTGACACACTCCGCCCAAACATCCACCATTCCACCCAACTCACTCCATCCACACCATCCACTCACTTGTGACTTGCCGCATTTGACCGTGGGGTCCTTGGATGCCACGCCGGTGCCGGTGCAGGGTGCATCCAGCAGCACCCGATCGATACTCTTCTCGCCCAACACCTGATAAAAGGTGTGAACAATACAAATGCGAAAAGGGTGGTAGGTAGAGGAGGAGGAAGGTGGTGCAGAGAGAGATGCCGGTGACGGTGCAAGATGCGTCCAGCAGCACACTGTCAATATTTTTCTCGCCCAGCACCTTAAGGCAGAAAAGAGGAGGGGTAGGCAGGCAAGGAGGAGGGGTAGGCAGGTAAGGAGGAGGGGTAGGCAGGTAAGGAGGAGGGGTAGGCAGGTAAGGAGGGAGGGGTAGGCAGGTAAGGAGGGAGGGGTAGGCAGGTAAGGAGGAGGGGTAGGCAGGTAAGGAGGCAGGGGGAGGGAGCAGCGGTTTGAGGAAGGCAGTGCAGGGAGAGACACCGGTGCCAGTGCAAGTTGTGCCCAGGAGTAACCGATCAAAACTGTTCTTGCACAGCACCAGATGGAAGGTGTGAAAGAGAAACGTTAGCAGAGTTGCTGCTGTTGTTTATTTACTGATTTATGCGCAGCACGCAAAACGGTAGTGCGTTGAGTGCTCTGCGCATGAAGCGTTGTTTCCTCAACCCCAGAAGCCCTAGTATGGTGCGTGATTATTTCTCTCTTGCTGCTGCGCAACATGAAAAACGGCAGAGCGTTGTGTGCGCCATTTTTAGGAGAGAATGACGGAGACACAGATTTGGTAGCTAGGCCTGCAAGAGGGGGGTAAACAATATACAAAACAATGTAAACAATGGGCTGTTTGGGGGCACGGAAGAAAGACAATGTAAAACAATGTATAGGTTACATTAATAACGACGCCTCTTAATTAGTAATTTCTGGAATACATTAGTAATGATTATCCACGCAATCGCGCTGGTGATGTCATGCCAGTTCAGTAATTACATTTCAGCAAATGATGCAAGTTACGGCCAAGTTACGGGCTACGGGTTACGGCCGGCTACGGTCAAGGTACGGCCAACTTACGGCCAAGTTACGGTCAAGGTACGGCCAACTTACGGTTAAGGTACGGCCAACTTACGGTTAAGGTACTGTCAAGGTACGGCCAACTTACGGTCAAGGTACTGTCAAGGTACGGACAACTTACGGTCAAGGTACTGTCAAGGTACGGCCAACTTACGGTCAAGGTACTGTCAAGGTACGGCCAACTTACGGTCAATGTACTGTCAAGGTAAGGCCAACTTACGGTCAAGGTACGGCCAACTTACGGTCAAGGTACTGTCAAGGTACGGCCAACTTACGGTCAAGGTACGGCCAACTTACGGTCAAGGTACTGTCAAGGTACGGCCAACTTACGGTCAAGGTACTGTCAAGGTACGGCCAACTTACGGTCAAGGTACGGCCAACTTACGGTCAAAGTACTGTCAAGGTACGGCCAACTTACGGTCAAGGTACTGTCAAGGTACGGCCAACTTACGGTCAATGTACTGTCAAGGTAAGGCCAACTTACGGTCAAGGTACGGCCAACTTACGGTCAAGGTACTGTCAAGGTACGGCCAACTTACGGTCAAGGTACGGCCAACTTACGGTCAAGGTACTGTCAAGGTACGGCCAACTTACGGTCAAGGTACTGTCAAGGTACGGCCAACTTACGGCCAAGTTACGGTCCACGTATGGGTTACGGCCATGTTACGGGCCCGTAAATATTGTCGGAAATTTAAGCATTTGTTTAAAGGCATTGTAAATTATTCATATGAATTAATTACCTCGCTTGCCTTGGATAGGGCTTGGCCGTTGTCGTTGCCGACAACTGTGCCGGTCATGCCATGCCAGTAAAATTAATATTCAGCAAATCATGCAAGATTCCTTAAATATTTATTAACAATTATGCATGTTAATTATCTCGCTGACCTTGGGGAGGTCCTGGCCGTCGTAGCTGCAACCACGGTGTTGATGATACCCAGCCAATACATATGACTGAAATATTTTTAAAATGTTGTTTTTCTATATATGTATTGGAATATATTATGATATATTTCTTAAATTAATAAACGCCAGTTTGACATCAAATTTCTCGCTGACCTTGGGGAGGTCCTGCCCGTCGTAATTGCAAACGACGGTGTTGGTGATACCCAGCCGGTAGATGTTGCCCTGAATGCTCTTGAGACGATCTTTGTTGATCTCGTTCGCAAAGATGGAACCTGGTGGCGGCAAGATGAAGCACACATGTTCTATAACAGTATAATATAACAGTATAATATAACAATATAATATAACAATATAATATAACAATATAATATAACAGTATAATAAGTATTTGTATTTGTTAAGACTGCGCCAAAATTAACAAAACAAAAATCTGGAAACTCCTGAGAGACGGTCCTTGCTGATCTATTTTGTAAAGATGGAACCCGGGAGTAAGAAATTAAAAAGTATGAGTGATAACACTCCAAACGACACGGTGTTGTAACACGGTGCGGTATTGTTGGATTTGGACCCAAACGGACGTACTGGACAACCCTGACATAAGTACTCCGCGCACCTGTGTTCTTCATAAGCGCGGCGACGTATGTTGTCTTTCCCCCCGGCGCAGCAGCCATGTCCACGACCGACTCCCCCGCCTTAAAACAGAGGGTTTAAGAGAGCAGGAGGTTCGATTAAAGGTACATATTAAATTTAAATTTAGCAGGAGGGCAGGCAAGTATGTTTGTTTTATCCCCCCCGGTGCAGTGGCCATGTCCACAACCGACTCCCCTGCCTATGGAGAGAGGAGCGGGAGAGCAGCACAACAGGCAATCAAATTAAAACATTCAATTGCTTCATTTTGTATGCCCCCCCCCCCCCCCGGGGCAGCGGCAATATTCACAACTGACACCTCTGCCCATAGCCATAGAAGCGAACGAGCTGCACATACGCTTGACACAACATGACATCTACACAACCAAAACATCTCACCACCCAGATCTGCACCACCCAGATCTGCACCACCCAGATCTCCCGCACTTGCAGTACGCCCGCAATGATTTCCTGTCCAGATCTGCACCTCCCAGATCTGCACCTCCCAGATCTCCCGCGCCTGCAGTACGCCCCCGACATGATTTCCTGTCCAGATCTGCACCGCCCAGATCTGCACCTCCCAGATCTCCCGCGCCTGCAGTACGCCCCCGACATGATTTCCTGTCCAGATCTGCACCGCCCAGATCTCCCGCGCCTGCAGTACGCCCCCGACATGATTTCCTTTTCAGATCTGCACCACCCAGATCTCCCGCGCTTGTAGTACGCCCCCGACATGATTTCCTGTCCAGATCTGCACCGCCCAGATCTGCACCTCCCAGATCTCCCGCGCCTGCAGTACGCCCCCGACATGATTTCCTGTCCAGATCTGCACCGCCCAGATCTGCACCTCCCAGATCTCCCGCGCCTGCAGTACGCCCCCGACATGATTTCCTTTTCAGATCTGCACCACCCAGATCTGCACCACCCAGATCTCCCGCGCTTGCAGTACGCCCCCAACATGATTTCCTGTCCAGATCTGCACCACCCAGATCTGCACCTCCCAGATCTGCGCCACCCAGATCTCCCATGCCCAGGGCTCCCGCGCTTACAGTACTCCCGAAATGATTTCCCGTCCAGATCTACACCACCCAGATCCCCCGCGTCTGCAGTACGCCCCTGACATAATTTCCCGTCCAGATCTGCACCACCCAGATCTGCACCTCCAAGATCTGCACCACCCGGATCTCCCATGCCCAGGGCTCCCGCGTCTGCAGTGCGTTACGCCCCACGAATGATTTCCTGTCCAGATCTGCACCACCCAGATCTGCCCCCCACCTGCGGCGCGAGTGCCATGCACGGCATGAAGGAGGATGCCCCCTGCAGCATGTAGTGGCCGGCCATGTACTCTGGCGTCGCTCCAACAGGCACTTTGGACTCGTACACAACTAGGCCAACCTGAAAGTGTGGAAATAGCAAGGAATTGTGAGAGTGGCATGCATGTAAGCGTCCATGCATGGTACATTTGCCAATGCGGATGCATCCATGCATGTACATCAAAGCATGCGCGACCATGCATGTGCATCCATGCAGGTGTGTCCATGCATGTCTGTCCATGTGTATGCATCCCTGCATATGTGCTTCCATGCATGTGCTTCCATGCATGTGCTCCCATGCATGTGCTTCCATGCATGTGCTTCCATGCATGTGCTTCCATGCATGTGCTTCCATGCATGTGCTCCCATGCATGTGCTTCCATGCATGTGCTTCCATGCATGTGCTTCCATGCATGCACGTCCATGCATGCACGTCCATGCATGTGCGTCCATGCATGTGCTTCCATGCATGTGCGTGCATGCATGTGCATCCATGCATGTGTGTCCATGCTTGTGCTTCCATGCATGTGAGCCCATGCATGTGCTTCCATGCATGTGCTTCCATGCATGTGCGTCCATGTATGCCCTTCCATGTATGTGCTTCCATGCATGTGCGCCAATGCATGTGCTCCCATGCATGTGGTTCCATGCATGCACGTCCATGCATGTGTGCCATGCATGTGCGTCCATGCATGTGCATCCATGCATGTGTGTCCATGCATGTGCTTCCATGCATGTGAGCCCATTCATGTGCTTCCATGCATGTGCTTAAATGCATGTGCTTCCTTGCATGCACGTCCATGCATGTGCGTCCATGCACATGTGTCCATGCATTTGCGTCCATGCATGTGCGTCCATGCATGTGCGTCCATGCAAGTCTGTCCATGCATGTGCGTCCATGCATGTGCTTCCATGCATGTGCGTCCATGCATGTGCTTCCTTGCATGTGCTTCCATGCATGTGCGTCCATGCAAGTGCGTCCATGCATGTGCTTCCATGCATGTGCGTCCATGCATGTGCGTCCATGCATGTGCGTCCATGCTAGTGCGTTCATGCAAGTGCGTCCATGCATGTGTGTCCATGCATGTGCGTCCATGCATGTGTGTCCATGCAAGTGCGTCCATGCATGTGTGTCCATGCATATACGTCCATGCATGTGTGTCCATGCAAGTGCGTCCATGCATGTGCGTCCATGCATGTGTGTCCATGCATGTGTGTTCATGCATGTGTGTCCATGCATATACGTCCATGCATGTGCGTCAAATGTGATTCCCCATTGGACTTTTAAGACCTCAACACAACTTTACCTTGGACCATTCGCGATTGGGGATGCAAGTGTGCATACATAGGTTCAGGTGTCTGCATATGCGTGCTTGTTCGTGTGTGCGTGTGCGCGTGCGTGTGCATGTGCTTCCATCCATCCGTGGGTGTGTGCGTGCGTGTGCATCACGCAACCCGACCTTGGACCACTTCCCAATGGGGTCGAGGCTGACTCCTCTGTTGATCAAAGCCGCCGCCAGCTCGCGACGACGGGTCTTGAGTGTGTTCGTGCGTAGGGTCACGGGCCGCGGCACCTAGAGAAGTACAACATAACAAAGTTATACTATGCAACATGACATCTGTACAGAAATCGCGGGCTGCAGTACATAAAGCAAACACAGCAGTACATATATATATAGAGGGTATGGGCTGCCGCGTTACACAAACCCCACCTGGATGGTCACCTGTCGTAGGACATGTGGCAGCCTGGCACCCAATCAAGGATTCATCAGTATCCTCCCGCCCCCAGTGTTACTCTCAGGGAGTGGTATATGACTTTCAGCTACAGTTCAGCTACACTTCAGCTACACTTCAGCGACACTTCAGCTACACTGTGGCCACCGGCCACAAGCCCCTGGTGCGGCCAGCCCTGCGGCTTGGGCCACTGGCAGGAGGCCGGTCCAGGTTTGTGGGAATTGGCCAAGGGGAGGCCGGGGGGCGGTTCCAGCAAAGGTGGCTCCTCACCCACTGACAGAAACGCCCCCCCCCCCCCCCCAAACGATGGAGGCGCCTATCTGGTGCTGGGGGACGAACAACCCCACGGGCTGAGCATGGCCATGGTTGCCCACCACTGATGAAGAAGAAGGTTGACGAACAACCCACAGGCTGACGAAAATAAACACGGCCCACTCCCATGGATGGAGGCAAATTAAATCCCACCCGACGCCCTCAACCTACAGTCCCACACCCGTCCCGTGTTTTCATCCACCCCCACCTCCACCCCCCACCTCCATTCATCCCCACCTCCATCCACCCCACTCCTCCATCCACTCACCTCATTTGCCTCCATGAACTCAAATGCATCCGCAAACGTAAACAGGTTGAGGATGGCCTCCACCCCACACCTCCACCCACCCACCTCTATGCACTCACCTCCCCCTTCCACCCCCCCCCCACACACACGTCCATTCACTCACCTCATTTGCCTCCATGAACTCAACAGCCTCCGCCACCGTGAACATGTTGAGAATGGCCTCAAACCCTTCACCTCCATCGATCCATCGATCCAGCCACCTCCACCCCACACCCCCACCTCCATTCACTCACCTCATTTGCCTCCATGAACTCAACAGCCTCCGCCACCGTGAACAGGTTGAGAATGGCCTCAAACCCTTCACCTCCATCGATCCATCGATCCAGCCACCTCCACCCCACACCCCCACCTCCATTCACTCACCTCATTTGCCTCCATGAACTCAATTGCCTCCGCCACCGTGAACAGGTTGAGGATGGCCTCCAACATGAAGTCATTGTAGCCGTAGTACAGGTTGAGATCACGCTTCAGCTGCAGCATGCAAGTGGGGCCAAGTTTTTGTTTATGAATAAATCAAATAATAAATCATTACATAGATAATGTCTGTTACATATAATAACAGGCGTCTCGTACAGGTTGAGATCACGCTTCAGGTGCAGCATGGAAGTGGGGCCAAGTTTTTGTTTATGAATAAATCAAAGTATCAATAATTACATCAATAATGTCTGTTACATATAATAATATTATTCAGGCATCTCGTACAGGTTGAGATCACGCTTCAGGTGCAGTGCAGCATGCAAGTGGGGTCAAGTGATTGGTAATAAACAATATATATTGGGGTCAAGTAATTGGTAATAAATAATGGGGTCAAGTAATTGGTAATAAGAAATAAAGAATGTCCCATACCATACATTTGATTTGCCTTCCCTCGGGAATTGAAAAAAACAGGATTTCTTTGAATGCTGTCCTCAAGGCAATTTATCAACCACAACTCAGCATTTGTGACTGAAAACTGCCGTGGGCAATCGATATTCATAGATCCCTCAAAACCCCAAATAACGTTAATTATTAGGGAAGGCAACACCTCTACCCCCACACCACTCACGTGCGTGCATTTCCCACACTTCCTCCTCCACACCTGTTGCAAGTAGTCCCCGCACTCCCCCTCCACACCTGTTGCAAGTAGTTCCTGCGGCTCTTGCCCACCTCCCGTCTTGCCGTAGAGTTCTCCGGCACCCCACCCAGCCCATGCCTACACCATTCACCCCCCCCCCCTCCCACCATGCACCACCCACACACGTCGTTTTTCTTCTGCCCCTGTAGCTCCCAGCTGTTGCAAGTGGTCCCCGCGGCTCTTGCCCTCTTCCCACTCCCGTCTTGCAACAAAGTTCTCTATCACATCATCCCACCCACGCCCACACCATTCACCTCCCCCCCCACACCACTCACGTGCGTGCATTTCCCACACTTCCCCCTCCACACCTGTTGCAAGTAGTCCCCGCAAGTAGTGCCCTCCTCCCGTCTAGTCTCAAAGTTCTCTATCACAACATCCCCCCCACGCCCACACCACTCACCTCCCCCCCCACACACACCACTCACGCGACGTGTGTTTCCCACACTTCCCCTTCCACACCTGGTGCAAGTAATCCCTGCGGCTCTTGCCCCTATCCCGTCTTGCACCCAGTTCTCCAGCATACCACAGTACCCACACCCACCCACCCACCCACCCACCCACCACGTGCTTGTGTGCATTTCCTACATCTCTACCAGTCTACCCCCGCACCTGTTGCATTCCCCACACTTCCCCCTCCACACCTGTTGCATTCCCCACACTTCCCCCTCCACACCTGTTGCATTCCCCACACTTCCCCCTCCACACCTGTTGCATTTCCCACACTTCCCCCTCCACACCTGTTGCATTCCCCACACTTCCCCCTCCACACCTGTTGCATTTCCCACACTTCCCCCTCCACACCTGTTGCATTCCCCACACTTCCCCCTCCACATCTGTTTCATTCCCCACACTTCCCCCTCCACACCTGTTTCATTCCCCACACTTCCCCCTCCACACCTGTTGCATTCCCCACACTTCCCCCTCCACACCTGTTGCAAGTAGTCCCCGCGGCTCTTGCCCTCCTCTCGCCTTGCGGCAAAGTTCTCGAGGACCCCCACAATGTCCTTCATTCGCCTCTGAACCATCTGCAGATCTGGAGCTGCCTTCTCATTCTCCACCTGTCAAACATGTAAACAATGAAGTATTCAACACCCCACACTTTAATTCACACTATAAGTCACACGTTTAGGCAACCTGTCATTCGCCTCTGGACCATCTGCAGATCTGGAGCCGCCTTCTTGTTCTCCACCTGCTTAACACGGAATAAGGGGAAGGTTCAAATATGTTTGAATCCAGGCGTTGAAATTTGTGCCCAACCACCAACCCCAATTAGACCTGATCCCACCTACTCATCATGGGCAACAACCACCAACCGACAACCACCACCCTTAACCCCCCAACTGACCTCATCTCCAGTGGGCAACAGCTACCAACCAACACCCAACAACCCTGACCCTCAACTGACCTCACCTCCGCTGGGAAAAGTGAACCGCTCCGTGCATTTGAGGTTCGATCTAGGCGTTGATGTTTGTGTCCGATCACCAACCACCCTTAAACCCTGATCTCACCTCTCTCCATGGGCATAAGCCACCAACCACCACCCTAAAACACCCAACTGGCCTAATCTCCAGTGGGCACCAGCCACCAACCACTAACCACCAACCCTCAACCAACCTCGTCTCCAGTGGGCAACGTGAACCGCTCCGTGTCGTTGATGTTCGTGTCCAGGCCGCCGGCCGCCTCCATCGCGGAAGCTTCCGCCTGCTTCTGCCTGTCACAGATGGTTGGTGGTTAGAGCCAGATAGTTGGTGGTTGGAGGTTAGAGTCCGGTGATTGGTGGTTAACATTTTGGTCCAATCGGTTTGTGTCCAGGCCGGCGGCCGGCTCCATCACGGAAGCTTCCGCCTGCTTCCGTCTGTCGCATGTGGTTGGTGGTTATAGCAAGGTGGTTGGTGGTTGGTGGTTAGAGCCAGGTGGTTGGTTGTTGGTGGTTAAGATTTGGTTAGGTTCAATGCTTATGTTGGCTGCCTGTATCCCAGAAGCTCCTTCCTGCTCCCCCTTGAAAGCGGTTGTTGGTGGTTAGGTCCAGGTAGTTGGTGGTTGGAGGTTGGGGTAGTTGGTGGTTGGAGGTTGGTGCCAGGTGTTTGGTGGTTGGGAGTTTGTTAGGTACACTGTTAGTGTCCAGGCCACCAGCCGCCTCCATTTTGAAAACAACTACCAGCTTCCGTCTGTGAAAGGGAGTTGGTGGTTGGTCGGAGATCAGAGCCCAGCGGTTGATGGTTAGCAGTTTGGTAAGTTGAATATGTATGTTTAAATTTATGTCTATATTTATATTAATGATGAAGCCGCTGGTTGTAAATACCTATTTTCCTGCTACCAGCCACCTAATTTAGGGTTAAGGCTGGAGACTTGAAAGCAGGCTTGTTTAAACCACAAACCTTAAACAGGACTGTTTAAAAGCTAAACCCTCACCGCAGTTTACCCTATTTTCCTTCTCCTCATCAAGGAGCTTTTCCTCATCAAGGAGCTTCTCCTCATCAAGGAGCTTCTCTACCCCCTGTCACTTGCTCCCAGCCCCTTGCCTCCACTGACCCCTTTCCCCCCGTCCACCCTTCTACCCCATCTCCATCATCAGCCCTTTCTTGCCCCCAGCCCCTTGTCCCTCCTAGGCTGCCTGTCCCCTCTCCGCAGCAATCATGTTAACCATTATCTAGCACCAGCACCCACTTGCCTTTTACCCCACCTCCCTTGCCGTGTGCCACCCGATCTCCAGCATCAGCCCCCCTACCCCCCCCCCCCCCCTTCCCGCATGCCACCCCATCTCCAGCATCAGCCCCCCTACCCCCCCCCCCGCCATGCTGCCTGCCGCCCTCTCCGCAGCAATCATGTTAACCATTATCTAGCACCAGCACCCACTTGCCTGTTACCCCACCTCCCTTGCCGTGTGCCACCCGATCTCCAGCATCAGTTCCCCTGCCCCCTGCCGCCCTCCCGCCCCTGTCCCCTCCCCCCAGTCCCCTCCCCCTTCCCCTCAGTCCCCCCTCCCTCAGGCTGCCTGCCCCCCTCTCCGCTGGACTTACTTGAACCTATCCAGAGCCAAGGCGCGACGCTCAGCCTCAGTCATCCTTGCCCCCACGTACCCTGGCGACCCCCCCCCACCCCGCTGGACTCACTTGAACCTATCCAGAGCCAAGGCGCGACGCTCAGCCTCAGTCATCCTTGCCCCCACGTACCCTGGCACCCCCCCCCTCCCCGCTGGACTCACTTGAACCTATCCAGAGCCAAGGCGCGACGCTCAGCCTCAGACATCCTTGCCCCTACGAACCCTGGCACCCCCCCCCACCCCGCTGGACTCACTTGAACCTATCCAGAGCCAAGGCGCGACGCTCAGCCTCAGACATCCTTGCCCCCACGTACCCTGGCACCCCCCCCCTCCCCGCTGCACTCACTTGAACCTATCCAGAGCCAAAGCGCGACGCTCAGCCTCAGTCATGTCATCCTCGTCCTCTTCTTCGTCATCACTCTCCTCGAATTCAAAGCCTTGCAGGCCGTCCCCCTCCTCGGCCTCCTCCCCCTCCTCGCCCTCCTCGCCCTCCTCCCCCTCCTCGCCCTCAAGCATGTCGCCGCTCTCGAACTCGCCACCCTCGTCGTCTGCGAGTACAAGGGTACGAGGTTAGGGTTTAGGGCTAAGCATGCAAGAACGAGAGTACGAGGTTATGGGAATAAGGGTACGAGGTTAGGGTTTAGGGCTAAGCATGCAAGAACCAGAGTACGAGGTTATGGGAATAAGGGTACGAGGTTAGGGTTTAGGGCTAAGCATGCAAGAACCAGAGTACGAGGTTATGGGGATAAGGGTACGAGGTTAGGGTTTAGGGCTAAGCATGCAAGAACCAGAGTACGAGGTTATGGGGATAAGGGTACGAGGTTAGGGTTTAGGGCGAAGCATGCAAGAACCAGAGTACGAGGTTATGGGGATAAGGGTACAGTGTATTTTCAGCGTTCAGGGTGAAGGGCTGAGGGTATTTCAAAGGTTCCAGGTGAAAGTCTGAGGGGCCTGCCCGCCCCTTCACGCTTACATGCCCCCCCCCACCCCCACCCCCTCATCTTCTCCTCCCTCCTCACCCTCATCCATCATGTTCCTAAGTACTATGGAGCTCTTCCCCCATCAGAGGCAGGCCCTTATCGTCCTCACCCCCGATCTCCACTCTCCCCCAACACACACACCCTTCTCGCCACACACACCCTTCTCCTCCCTCCTCATCCTCATCCATCATGTCGCTAGGGATCTCGTCCCCCATCAGATCCACGCCCTTGCCCACACCCTCACCTCATCATCCACGCCTCCCTCCTCCATCATCATTGGCTCCAGACACTTTCTTACCCCCCCCCTCGCCTCCCCCACCCTCCCCCACCCTCACCTTCTCCTCCCTCCTCATCCTCATCCATCATGTCGCTAGGGAACTCGTCCCCCATCAGATCCACCCCATCCTCATCTTCATCCTCATCCTCATCGTCCTCGCCTCCCTCCTCCATATCTACGTCTGAGATCATGCAAAAAGCAAAGATAGGATCAAGGCTGACCGACAGGACAGGGAGAGGGCTGCAGTACCGGCGGTACACGGGAGGGGGAGGGGCACAGGCACTACATGGGAGATCATGCAAAAAGCGAAGCTATGATCAAGGCTAACAGGCAATACGTGGACAGGGCAGCAGTATGGGCGGTACACGGGAGCGGGCTGGGGCACAGGCACTACGAGGGAGACCATGCAAAAGCGAAGTTAGGGGCAATGCTAACAGGCGGTACATGGAGAGGGCTGCAGTACAGGCGGTACATGGGAGGGGACTGGGGCACATGTACTACGAGGGAGGCCGTGCAAAAAGCAAAGCTGGGGTCAATGCTAACAGGCGGTACATGGAGAGGGCTGCAGTACCGGCGGTACACGGGAGGGGGAGGGGCAAAGGCACTACATGGGAGATCATGCAAAAAGCGAAGCTATGATCAAGGCTAACAGGCAATACGTGGACAGGGCAGCAGTATGGGCGGTACACGGGAGCGGGCTGCAGTACAGGCACTACGAGGGAGACCATGCAAAAGCGAAGTTAGGGGCAATGCTAACAGGCGGTACATGGAGAGGGCTGCAGTACAGGCGGTACATGGGAGGGGACTGGGGCACATGTACTACGAGGGAGGCCGTGCAAAAGCGAAGTTAGGGGCAATGCTAACAGGCGGTACATGGAGAGGGCTGCAGTACATGTCATACATACTGTCGCTGCTGTTGCTTCTGCTAGTACTACAGCTTGTACTGCTTTTGCTGCTGTCGCTACTACTGCTGCTACTGCTGCTTATGATCCTGGTATACAGCTACGATTGCTGCTACTGCTCCTCTTCCTGCTTCTGTTTTGCTGTGGTGTACAACTAAAACCCTAAACCCTTAACAACCATACACCGTAAACCCTAAACAACCATACACCTGGAACCTTAAACCCTAAACAACCTTACACCTGGAACCCGCATATTGAACTCACCCTCCTCAGACTCAGGCATCTGCTCCTGCTGTTGCTTGGATGGCTTCAGCCATTTGGCGTTCTGGTCGCTAAATCCCTTCTTGCCCTTTGACCCAGCCGCAGAAGCAGCAGCCGCAGTCGCCTTGACAATCCCCTTCTTGGCAGGAACGACAGCAACAGCGCCCGCAGCCGCCTTGACAATCCCCTTCTTGGCAGGAAAAGCAGCAGCAGCGCCAGCAGCCAGCTTAGCAATGACCTGGGCCTGGGCTGCAGCGGCGGCAGCAGCGGCGGCCGACCCCTTGGTGGGCACCTGCTCTTTCACCACAGCCGTCCCCTTGGCAGCAGCGGAGGCGGCCTTCGGCCCAACCTTGGTCGCGGGTGCAACGGCGACAGACTTGGGTGCGGGTTTTGCAGGAGCTGCAGCCGAAGGCTTGGGTGCGGGTTTTGCAGGAGCTGCAGCTGAAGGCTTGGGTGCGGGTTTTGCAGGAGCTGCAGCCGAAGGCTTGGGTGCGGGTTTTGCAGGAGCTGCAGCCGAAGGCTTGGGCGCGGGAGCTGTTTTGGCAGGGGTCGCTGCCTTAGGGCCTGGCTTGGTAGGGGCTGAGGCTGCCTTGGGCTTGGATACCCCCTTTGGTGCCTAGAGGGAAGGGGAGTGAGGAAGGCAGGGGATGAGACGTTGAGTTCCGGCTTATTAGGGGAAGAGACGTTGTGTCCTGGTCAGGGTTAGAAATGGCCCTATAAAACATGTGTGGGCCTCTGTTGCGATGGTGACCATGGAGTGGCATTTGCCCTTGACCAGCTGTTGTATTCACCCGCAGGGCCATGCTATGCCATGCCATGCTATGCCATGCGGAGTGTGCGGTTGAATTTCTTCCTACCTTTTGGCCTTTGGTGACTGCGGCGTCGGCGGCTGCATGGGGCTTTCTGCATGAGGGGGGAAGGGAAGGGGAGGAGCGCAGAGGATCAGCGGGACTCAGAGGATTCAGAAAGTACTGGCGGGTGGCGGGAGGGAAGAGGGGCGGGTTTTGCGGGGAGCAGGGAGGGGCAGGGAGGGAACGGGACGAGGTTTCTGCCGGTCATGGTAGCCGGCCGTAGCGGTCATCGGCCGAGATTAGCGCCCTTGCGCAGCGGCATCAGGCTGTATTACACGCAGCATCGGCGCGTGGGGAGAGCCGGAACGCCGGGAGGGTGGGGGCGAGGAGGGTCGCGAGGGCATGCGGAGGGTTAAGAGGTGACGCGCCGCTATGACAGCGTGCAAATGAGGAGATGGGTGCAAACTTTGGAGAGCAGGGAGCGACGATGGATGCTGCGCGCTTGCATCATGGGAAGGGAAGAGTGGGTGAAGGTCACACATGTTGCCCAGCCGGCGCCCCTCCCATTCGATGTCGGCTTTCTCACCCGTTGACAGCCCCCCCCGGGGCGGACTGCTTGATCTTGACCATCTGCTTCGATTCCTCTAGATTATATTAACCCGATTGTAATGGACGGAAACAGAGCGCCTTGACTAAGTGTGCTGATGTTAGTTCTGGAGCCTTCACGCCGCTGCGGCCGCTGTTGTTGCTGCTCTGAGGTGCGAGGTATCGAGGGTTCTAAAATCGTCGAATACTACTCCTGTGGGTTAATGGAACGGGAGGGCTGATGCAGCGGTGTGTCGAAAATGGGGAGGAGCGGGGAGGGCTGATGGGGCGGGTCGGGGCGGGGTGTAGCTGACGAGTAGCGGAATGCAGACAACAAGACCGAAGCAGTGAACATGCTGCAAGCAAGCTACACGTGAGCTGCAAGTAAGATATTTGTGTCCCGAAATATTCTTTAGAGAGTGCGTACCCTCGTAGCGCCAGAATGAAGATCGGTACATCCTCTTTCAGATGCAAATGAGGCCTTCCACACCAGGGGGCGAATTCGTAACATCAGATGATTAAATGCAGTATTAATTGCTGATGGGGACCGAAAGCTTGAACCGAGATCGACGCGCCTTTGATATTAACATACCGGTACTGCATCAGTTGTTGCAGGTGTCCTTGTTCCTGATGAGCATGCTCCTGATATTGGATCTGGGCAGCATGCTCCGAATCATGCTCCTGATGTTGGAAATGGACAGCATGCTCCAAATTATACTATACTGCTCTTGATCTTGGACCTGAGAAGCATGCTCCCCTTATCGTGCTCCTTATCATGCTCTTGATCTTGGCATTGGGCAGCATGCCTCTCATCATGCTCCCGATCTTGGACATGGACAGCATGCTTCTAATCCTTATCATGTTCCTGATGTCTGACACGGGCAACGTGCTCTTCTGCTTTTGATCTTGGACATGGACAGCGTGCTCCTTATCATGCTTTTGATCTTCGACATGGGCAACATGCTCCTTATCATGCTCCTGATGTTCAACATGGGCAACATGCTCTAGATCTCGGATGCCCCACACATACGAGTTGTTTTCGCAATGGCAATGTGAACGCTTCCACCAGTCTTTATTGTTTTGCGACTCTGCTACATGCCAGCTACACTTTGGCCGCTGGCCAGCAGGGACCCCTTTAGGAGTTATTCACCGCGACAGCAGCCCTACGACCTGTGGTGTTTTCTCGACCATAAGCACTCAAAAACCTCAAGACACTCATGCAGTTATGTACTGCCATATGTACTGCAGTACTTGTGTATTTGTACTGCTGTTCCTATGTATGTGCCGCGGCCAATGACCCTGAGTAGCCCTCTAAAGGCTCTTATATACTGATATACTGCCATATGTACAACAAAACATTCACACTTTTGACTTAAGTACTTCTGTATGTGCTGCAGCCTGTGACTTTACGCACCAACGCCCTGCCGGTACTGGGGTATTGTTGTACCGCGAAGTGTACACCATCATGTTAGCACTTTGTACCGTTGTACTTCTCTCGGTGCCGCGGCCCGTGCCCTTATGCTCTAAGCCCCTCCAGACCCGTCGTCGTGAGCTGGCGGCGGCTTTGATCAACAGAGGAGTCAGCCTCGATCCCCATCGGGAAGTGGTCCTAGGTAAGGTTGCGTGATGCACACGAACATGCACACACACACGCAGCAACACACACATACGCACGGGCATGGAAGCACATCTATGGAAACACATGCATGGAAGCACATGCATGGAAGCAAAAGCATGGAAGCACATGCATTAGAGCACATGAATTGAAGCCCCATGCATGGCCGCACACGCATGGATGCACATGCGTGGCACACATGCATGGAAGCACATGCATGGAAGCACATGCATGGAAGCACATGCATGGAAGCTCATGCATGGAAGCGCAAGCATGGAAGCACATGCATGGAAGCACATGCATAGAAGCACATGCATAGAAGCATCTGCATGAAAGCACATGCATGGCCGCACACGCATGGATGCACATGCTTGGAAGCACATGCATGAAACTATGAAAGTGCATGCATGGATGCACATGCATGCATGCACTTGTATGGGAGCACATGCATGGAAGCACATGCATGGGAGCACATGTACAAGAGCACATGCATGGAAGGAAATGCATGCAAGCACATGCATGGAAGCACATGCATGAAAGGACATGCATGGGCGCACATGCATGGACGCACACACATGGACGCATACGCATGGGCGCACATGCATAAAAGCAAATGTATGGACGCACATGCATGAAAGTACATGCATGGACGCACATGCATGGAAGCAAAATGCATGGACGCACATGCATGAAAGCCCATGCATGGATGCACATGCATGGACGCACACGCATGGAAGCACATGCATGAAAGCAAAATGCATGGAAGCACATGCATGAAAGCAAAATGCATGGACGCACATGCATGAAAGCCCATGCATGAACGCACATGCATGGAAGCAAAGCATGGACGCACATGAATTGAAGCCCCATGCATGGCCGCACACACATGGATGCACATGCATGGCACACATGCATGGCACACATGCATGGCACACATGCATGGACGCACATGCATGGAAGCACGTACGCCCTTCAAACATCACCCGAGGGGTTAAGGGTTTACAGGCACACCTTGCGCCCTTCGAAAATCCACCCAAGGGTTTTAGGGTTCAGGGTTACTAATAGCCTCACCTTACGCCCTTCAAAAATCCACCTAAGGGGTTAAGTGTTCAGGATTGCTAATAGCCACACCTTTCGCTAAATATCCACCCGAATCCTTGAGCCTTTAAGCTGACTCAACGCTTCTACCGCATGCACACAATCTGGACAATGGCAAGCCTCACTAAATCCAATTCAGTAAACCCTAAACCGTAATCCGTAAACCCTTCACTCTGACACCTCAAGCTGGCATGGCGGTTCTAACGGCACGCATGCAATCTGGACTGTAAGCATTAACCCTAAACCTTTAACCCTCATCACTTACCCTGAATCCCTCAATTTTCAGAGCAGGCTCGACGGATCGACCCGCACACACACCTCAAGGTATTTAGTGTCCTGTATTAAATAAATGGAAAGCATGAAAATAATGAAATAAACTCATGATAATTCCCAGGAGCTAACGAAGGGGCTTTCATTCTTGGCATGGGTATACGATGTCTCCAAAAAATACCGCCAATTGACAGAGACTAAATTGTATCAAATACAAGAAAAAAGAATGGCAAAAATACCTCGAATGCTGTCTGAATTGTATAAAATAGAAGCGGCAGATACCTTGAATGAAGTATGGATTAAACTTGTACAGCGTGTAGCTATCGCTCAGATTTAACAGGGTTTGGTACATTAATTCAAATATCGATGATGCACTAGCAAGTGCAACCAGTATTGTCACTTGGTCTGGTGCTTCGTCAAATGTCATCGGGGGATCCCCGGTGGGCTCAGCGGTACTACGCTGATTGGCCGTCCACCCTGAGGTCTGCGGTTCGAGGTTCCTATCACTGCGTTCCAGGTGTAAGCGGGGGTAAACATCTGGTGCTTCGTCAAATGCACCCCGCAGAATGTCGTGAGCATGCTATCCTACCAAATTGGATAGAGTTGCTGTGGGTCGAGCGGTTCCCACGCCTCCTGCTTCGGCGGAGGCTTAGTATTTATTTCTTTCTTTTGTCACTTGGTCTGAAGAAGCTGCCCCAAAACCCTTGTATATTGAGTTTCTATCGATTTCGGGGTGTACTCACCCTATGCAAGGGGCCAGTCACTTGGGGGGTCGGACGAGTCCCCCCAAACAAGGGGTTTCGGCCGGGACGGAGCCTTTCCATCCAAACAAATTGACAGAAAAATATCGAACTTTCCTTCCGTATTAAAAAGTTTCAGTCCTGGATGTCAGAAAAACTACCCTCCTCCTACAATCTTCATACCACCTTCATAACACCTTCATAACACCTTTCCACAGGTAAAAAAACTAACTTTCCTTCCGTTTTAAAAAGCTCAAGTTTCGGGAATTGAAACCTAGTACCGAAACCACCTCCTGATCCAAGGGGAATTGAAACCTAGTGCCGAAACCACCTCCTGATCCAAGGGGAATTGAAACCTAGTACCAAAACCACCTCCTGATCCAAGGGGAATTGAAACCTAGAACCGAAACCACCTCCTGATCCAAGGGGAATTGAAACCTAGTACCGAAACCACCTCTTGATCCAAGGGGAATTGACACCTAGTATCGAAACCACCTCCTGATCCAAGGGGAATTGAAACCTAGTACCAAAACCACCTCCTGATCCAAGGGGAATTGAAACCTAGAACCGAAACCACCTCCTGATCCAAGGGGAATTGAAACCTAGTACCGAAACCACCTCCTAATCCAAGGGGAATTGAAACCTAGTACCGAAACCACCTCCTGATCCAAGCGAAACTGAAACCTAGTACCGAATCCGCCTCCTGATCCAAGCGAAACTGAAACCTGCTAGTACCGAAACCACCTCTTGATCCAAGCTGTAGTCTTCCCCTCCTAATCCAAGCTGTTGTTCTCTGTACAAATTAAAACTGCTCCTCTGCTGCTTCCTAGCCTGTTTGGTTCATAGAGCGGCGCTTAATTGGGTCTAGCCCAGCTCGATTGATATCCGGCTGGGGCTCCTCCTTGGCGTGCTTGCCTCTTCGTACTTAATCATCTTGCTAGGGGCTCGGTCGTAAAGCTGGGCGAGCTTCTCTAGTCGGCTACTCCCCTCTTGGGCAGCTGGCAGTACGCCCCGTGCTGCCGGTTGCTTCGCCGCCGACCCAAAGCCCAGCTTGTAGGGCGTCCTAGACCGTGCTACCTATTACTTGGACTACATTGCCTGGCGGTGTGCGCCCCTTGAGGGGCGCCTGAGAGGTTTTCATTCCCCGGCCACTACTAGGTCATCAGCTGCTCCTCTCCGCGTCTAGGTCGTGGCGGAACGGGTGTGGGCCTGCTGTCTTAAGCAGCCTGCCCCTGACGGTCCTAGCTGACAGGCCCTCTCACCCCACCAGTCATGTATGTGATCTGGTAGGTCCCGTCCTCATGTTTCCGCCTGGCGATGCCCCGCTCCCGTACGCCTGTTTTGGGATTGACGGCTTCCACGCGGGCATCCTCCAAGGCCTCATCCGCCTCCTCCTGGGCTGCCCTCTCCCGCGGCCTCTGGCTGCGCAACGCTGGGTCCCGCCTTGGCGTTGGATCCTGCATGTCCGCGCATGCCCACAGCCCCACATCCGGCTTATTCCACCCTCGGTGTAAGATGCCATGGGCCTTCCCTGTCGCCTCGTGCGGGGCAAGTGAGACCGGCTGGGGCATCCCTCACATGTGACGGGCTCCTTTCCTCTGAGCTCCCCCTGCGGCAGATTTTGCATCTTGTTGCCGAGCTCTCCTCTGTGCTCTCTGCCTAGTCTGGGCGGCTGCAGGTGTTGCATGGTTCGGCCGCGCTGACTTGTGGCTGCCAGGTTGGTGACGGCTGCCAGCGCTCCCTCTGGCTTTCATTCCCGGCATTTTCCTTTTAGTTTCTTCGTATCTCCCTCCTGAACAGTTGGGCACCCGCGCGGCCAAGCTTATCGAGCGGGCCCAGAGGTGTAACGTTATTGACTTGCTTTTGTGGACGCTGTTATAGGCATTGCTGAGTCTCTAGAGAAGCTGAGGTGTCGGACTTGTTATCCTTTCGGGTCTATCCTTTAATCCTTTGGTTCCTTCCCCCCCCTTCCCTGTCAATAACGTTACACCTCTGGGCCCGCTCAAAGCTCGGCCGCGTGGGCGCCCAACTTCAGAATGGAGTTAATAAGGAACTTACAGGAAGAGAGGGGGAAAGGAACAAAAGGAGAGGCCTGCCCTGTAGTTTCTTCTGTTCTCCTTCTGAACAGTTGGGCGCCCACGCGGCCGCGCCATGCTGCGCAGGGCCCAGAGGTGTAACGGCATTGACCCTGCCCTATAAGCAGGATTTCCTCAACAACCCCATCCATGCTTTCCTTGGGCTACGCCTTTGGTACGACAGTCATGCGCAACGGAGTAGCAGCACCTTTTATAGCAGCTGGGGTGGTTGGCTCAAGTTTTCTGGGGGGCCTGTCTCCTCCCGACCTCGTTCCTTCCTCGGCAATGTTTGAGTTTGTCTTACAAGGCTGGGGGACCCAGCTCATGGACAGGTACCGGTAAATGACGTTACACCTATGGACCGGTGCTCTGGACCCTGCTCAACAAGGATAGGCCGCGGACAGATCAATGATGTTACACCTCCGGACCGGTGCTCTGGACCCTGCTCAACAAGGATAGGCCGCCGATAGGTCAATGACGTTACACCTCTGGACCGGTGCTCTGGACCCTACTCAAAAAGGATAGGCCGCTGACAGGTCAATGACGTTACATCTCTGGGCCCTGCTCAAAAAGGATTGGCCGCGGACAGGTCAATGACGTTACATGTCTGGGCCCTGCTCAAAAAGGATCGGCCGCGTGGGCGTCCAACTGTCCCGTTGGGAGAAAAATGAACTAATAGAAGAAGGGAAAAGGGAAGGAAGGAGAGGATCACAAAGGAGACCCCCCCCCCCCAAACATGCAGTCTGAAGTATTCCTGCCCCTCTCAAGCCTTAAACAAGAAAGCAAGAGACAAACAAAAAGGGAAACCAAAACCACCGCGGACAGGTGGAAACCCCGGATATCCCCCCCCCCACACAAGTCCAGAGGCATAGGCACAGCCTGGAACATATGAACAAGTCAATGACGTGACACCTCTAGGGGCCCAACAGTGAATGGCAAGTACCGAATAAAACCAAGGGGGGGACACTACTCCCTAAAACCTGAAATAGTAGGGACCTGAATGAAGGTGACCCTTGAGTAGTGGGTCAAGAAACTCTCCAGTTCAGACAGAGGCACCGTTTGGAAAGGATATTGAGCAATGACGCACCGTCTCCATATGATCATGCAGTCTATCTCAACCACTGACCAGCGTGAAACCACTGTCACCTCAATGCATACATTGCAATACCTCGCGGCCCACACCTGAATTAAGACCTTATAAGGGAGGATGCAAGAGAGGGGCTTTACTACACGAAGGGGTGCGCCGCGAGGTATTCTCCCGTGTTCTTCATGACAGTTCCACCCAATCAGAGAGGAACATTAATAAAAAAAAAAGGATACCGGTATCCTGTTGCTTGTGCTATTGCCTGGCAAAGGCTGGCTGGCTTTCTGCCCCACCGGTACTCATCATACAACCATGTGTCGGAAATGCCCATTTACGGTAGTGTGACTCTTTTTTAAGAAAGAAGGCATGCACCAAAGATAACCGAGTGACTGATTGGAAGAAAGGAAACATAAGGGATTGTCAGCCGAATTCAGGTGGATTATGGCATGGTAGCACAATCCTGCTAAACATGTGCTATATCGTGCCGTATGCCACTCAAAGCTGCTCAAACTGCGAACGGCACTAGCAGTTGTTTGGACTTTGAAATGCTCCAACGTTGTCGCATGAAATAATTCAGAGTGCAATTGAATGGCGAATTAAGAAGTAAGCGGGGCTGCGACGTCGTCTAAATCGTAAATTCCTCCTGGTGCCTCATCTAATGCATGTCACGGCCCATGCTGAAATGAAGTGCCTCCTTGCAAGACACGCATGGCAGATGCTGCTAAACAAGCAGAAAGACAGCAAGCACTGCTCAGGGGGTGCTGCGAAACACGCAGCTAGACAAAAAGCAGTGCATGGCAGATGTTGTTCAACAAGGAAAACGACTAACAACAAGTAGTGCATGGTGGAAATGATGCCAGGCACACATGCAGAATAACAGCAAGCAGGGCGCGGCAGATATGTTGCCAGGCACACATGCAGAATAACAGCAAGCAGGGCGCGGCAGATATGTTGCCAGGCACACATGCAGAATAACAGCAAGCATGGCGCGACAGATGCTGAAAAACAAGCAGAAGGCACATCAAGCAAATAAGCAATGCATGGCGGATGCTACAAAACATGCAGAACCGGAACCACATCACATGGTCACGCATACCACCGTACAGTACCATAAGCGCGCCAAACAGGTTAACCCCACCCACCCTGGGAGACATACCACAGTGGCTGATGCCCATATCCCATGCCGATATTTGAGCGTTTACTCCATCATGGCGCGACCAGCATCCCTAGGTAGCACGCATGCTACCGGTATGTATCGGTCTGTGAAGACTCCCGCGCTTGCTTACGTTTGTAAATGCACAACAAACCTCCTCCCTCCTTCACTTCAGGGCCCTTCATTGGGTGTCATGGCTGTTGCATGGGGTGTCCTGGTTTTGGAATGTGAATCCTTGCTGAATGAACAAGGAAGCGCCTTTTTCATCGAGACACAACAAGTCACTCGTGTATAGTGCCGCGCAGGCACTCCTTACAGAAGTCATATGGCGTCGTTCAGAAGTAGACGCGGATAAGCGAGGCAGAAGTTTACCCACCTCGGAACCAGGACATAGGGTCGACCTGCAGAAGCAGCTTTAACCCCTTGCCGTTATCTCGCGCCTCGGTAACCTCACTTCCGGGGAGGAGAGACTTCCAAAGCAGTTCCCCTGAGATGCAGCATTGAAGTTGTTCAGCGACTCGTGCCGGTAAGAAATCGTGATTTTACAGAACTGTGTTAAACAAGACACCCACAAATAGGAGGATCCAGGCGCTTCCTCTCAGCTTTGCAGTGGTCCAAGTATTGGAGGCAAATCCGGGCTGCTTCCTCGTCAAAAGGAAGCCCTTGGCGCTTCCTTTCCCTATAGTTCGCCTGCCATGCATCGATCGTCCGAGCAGCAGCATTCCGAGCCTCGTCAGAAGTGGAGAAGGTCGTATTGGGGGAAAGGTCGGGTATTTCCTGGTCTTTCACAGGCTGCAGGTCCCCAGCGGCAATCATATTTCCTTTCGCAGAGTACTGTATTCAAGAAATGAAAAGAAAGAAAGAAAACGCCTGAGTGTGGCTTGAGGAATACGGGATTTTAAATGCCGTACACCGGGAGACAAAAACCTGGTGGTTAAGGAGGGTCGTCAAGGGGTACCGGACACTAATGGGCAGGGGAGTTTTCCAGATGGCGACGCTGACGAAGGATGTTTATATGGCAGCGTATGGTATGTTTCGTGAGACGGCTGAGGACGGAGGAGATGTCGTGTTTGGAGACACCGAGCATGCTGAGGATTTTATCGGCAGGACGAAAGAGGAAGCCTGCGGTTCCCAGAAGGATGATATGTGTATGAGAAGAAGGCGGGGAAGGATGAGGGGGGGGGGGCACGGTCGGCGAACGATCAGGTGGTAGGGCAGGATGGAGAACGGGTGCCAAGGAAACTTTCCAACCATTATGTTTGAGGAGAAGGATAAGTTGTAAATGTTGTTCTGATTTACGGGCATGGCATTGTTCGAAAGAAAATTCGGAGGTGTAATAACCGACTTCAACGACGTGTACAGTGCAAGTCCTCTGGAGCCGAGACGTAGTTTGTGTGCTAGAGAGTTGACCAGCGCGGTAAAGACGAAGGAATTCGGAATGTGGGAGACCTTGAACAATAAGCAAATCCGGTCGCAGTTTATTACAGTAATCAAAGGTGTCAGGGAAAGTGGGGGGTCGTCGGGGCACTAGTAGCCAACGTGGAAGACGGGTGTCATAGACCCCGAAGGGAACGTTAGCACGGGAAGTGGCATCCATGATAGTAAAAGAGGAGCCTAGGGAGCCATTAGCAATAACAGTTTGGATGATGCATACAGCTCGGTTGTGTCGAGCAATGTATGAGGCGGACATGGAGGTGTAAGGGTTTCACCCATCCCGGTCGTTCCATTCGGTAGTTAACCTGTCGACTAGACTTACCTTCGGTAGTTTGAAGTTGAACGTTGATCTTCCTACGGCAGGTGAACCCTCTCGTATCTCTCTATTTATACTAGGCCTTCTGCCTTTTTCTTTGCCCTAGTCTTACAAACTAGTGTGCCACCACTGTCATTCTCCAAGTGCCTTATTAGTCTGACGAACTAGTGTGCCACCCTTTGCAGGGACACAGGGAACGGGTTACGGTATCACGTTACGTTACGATACGTTACGTTACGATACGGGCCTTTGACCCGATACGGGATTCAATACGACCTCCCCCCCCCCAAATCCCACATTTGAGGTGGAGGTGCCATGGCCCAAACCGGCATGCATGGCTGCATTCCAGCCCCCATGCAATCTTGTATGGCCCCCAAGTAACCCCTAAGGGTCACCATGTGTCCATGTATGCATGCAGATTGACCATGCAGAATGCTAGTTTCAGCAGACAATCATCCGGGCAATGATGGATATTTAACTCATAATTTCACCCATTCTGTATAAGCACTAGCACATCCCCTCTCAGTTGAGGACCGGTACTTGAGTCAGTTCCACTTACGTCTCACTCTCCCACCTCATGATCTGCAGGGTTACCCAGTACGGGCCGTATTGGCCAAAAATCCCGTACCGTATCCGTACCGTACCGTACCGTTTGCAACACGGCCAAGTACGGTCGCCATTTCCTGCACTGTATGACTGCATGAGAGCGATGGAGGTAGCGCTGAGAACAGGAATGCAGCGTACACGGCTGATTCGCATTGGATCTTGCAGCCGTCATCGAAGGCTGGCCAGGCCAAGCGTGGGCGATACAAATTTTGTAATTATATTATCGTCAACACTACGCGATTTACCAATCACCTCGCGGGCATAACAGGACAAGTTGCGGCGTGTAAGACATTAGGACGGGTGATACAGGCATATTGCGGTGATGTCGTGTGATCGTCTCCCTCGTCTGGCAAATCCACACCGTCCACAGTCCACACATCCAGGGCATCAAAATCTACGTAAGCTCGCTCGCTTCCAGTGGTAAAGAGGCATTCGTTGCTCGTGAAAGGACAAATCTAACCCAAAACCTAGTGGCAATAAGACAGAACTTGGCACCAAGTCACAATCCAAAGCTGCATAGAGGGAGGAGGGCTGGAGGCCAGGAGGAGTAGGAGCCCATGAGCAGGGTTACACAGTACGGCCGTATTGGCAAAAAAAACCGTACCGTATCCGTACCGTACCGTACCGTTTGGCCGTACCGTACCGCTCGGAACTACCGTATTGTCCATCTTCTGACTAGCCCAGCCAAAAATCCCGTACCGTACCGTACCCGTACCGTACCGTATGACCGTACCGTATTTCCGTACCGGGTTACCCTGCCCATGAGTCCAGGACTCCCAGGAGGGAGGCAAGACACAGGAGCTCCGTGTCTCCTTACGAAGTGATTTACATGCATGCCATGCAACTCAGCAACTATGCAAGGTGATTCTGAGGCCTCTTGTTTCTATTGCTATATTCATGCATGTAAAATTTCATGTGCCATGCTGGTGGGTAGCGCTTATATGGACTAGCTGAATTATAGAAATGCTGAATGGCATGTTGGAACATTGTAATGGCGATCTGTGAGGAGTTTGGGATTGCATCAATTATCATATTTTCTCCTATCATGTCAGCCTGGTAAATCTGCATGCATGCATGGAGATCCTTGGTGGTTATTTGGGGGCCATGCAAAAATTGCATGGGGACTGTCATGCAGCCATGCAGTATGTCAGGATGTGCATGGGATCAAACAGTCATGTGAGTGTTGCATGCATGTCTTTCTCTGTGTGGATCCTGCTGTTCTGAGCCTTGAAAATGGGGAAAATCTTGGACCGTATTGGCCTACCGTACCGTCCCTTTTGTCCGTACCGTATCCGTACCGTACCGCACCGTATTCCCGTACCGTGTTTCCGTACCGGGTTACCCTGATGATCTGTTACATCTGATTAGCTAAGCAGCTGAGCTGCAGGCTTCAATTCCGTGAGCTCCTGAAGTGCTAGTTCATCGGAAGGTTAACATAAGAGACGAATGAAGGATCCCCAAGCGTTAAACGGGTGCATTATCCGCGAAATTTCGAACGGGCTGTCCGAACATGACTTGCGTCTGTTCCCTACACTCTGTGCTCACAAATTCTCAATGCCATTGTAAAGTATAAGCATATTTGTTGCGCGATACATCGCTGCAAATGTGCAATGCACGAGTGGCTGGGCTTATCACTAGCGATGGTCGTGTCGCTGTGTGGAATCTCAGCGCGGTCATTCCACACATACTCAAGAAGTGCGGATTTTCAGTCGGTGCACCGTAGTGGACCGTAACGATACGTGACGTTACGATACGTTACGTTACGGGATTTTTGGCCCATACGGGCCGTATCCTGTGTCCCTGACCCTTTGTAATTCTACGTTGCCACCTCTCCGGCTCTCCGCCTCTTGAACGCTCCCTGATTCCAGCTCTCTGTGTCCATACCAGTCAGCCAGAACTTAGATTCCTTTCAACTGGTTTCCGAGCTCCGTCTATGATCCTTCGACCCTTCACCTTGCCTCGACCATCGACATCCTCGTCACTCCTCTGCCATATCGTCACATTGTCAACATCGCCTCTCTTCTGAGTCATCCTCGTCATCCCTGCTCCCTCGTCACCTCGGCCCCCCTACCTCGTCATCTCTGCCTCCCTCGTCACCTCCGCCTCCGTCGCCCCCGCCCTCTGAATCCCCGTCCCTTCGACATCTCTGCCCCTCGTTGCCCATATTCCCTTGTCGCCTCTGTCACATCGAACGCATCTCCGCGCTGCCATGCGGAAATGTTTCTGCTCCTTCGAACATGGCCGCACGGCCAGTGTCTGCCCCCTGTCCTCGTCATCATCTGCCCTCAATGGCAGGTCCATTGCAACAAAGCGCTGAGTGGCGCTGCCCGAGTTTGTACCACCCGATGGCAACGATCTCAGAAACAACGTGTACAACTGTTGACGCTTTCACCCTTGTCCCCATCGTCCCCCACCGTCCCATCGTGTTCGTCTCCCTCGTTACCCCTCGTCCCTTCGCCTCGCGGTCTTCACTGATCCGACCCTATACTCTACTGTCGTCTCCAGGAAATTCTTATTGGCTACCGCTCTTCGATTTTCTGGCTCTTTGACTGTCCTCACGACTGTCGACTTCCCATGCAGCTCCCTGACGGCACATGTCCGCGGAACTCCCTGGCTCGTCCACCTCTGCCTTTCGTCTCACGACTCTCAGTTCTTCCCTTCGGTTCACTGATCCCATCAAGTCTCCATCGTCTTCACCAACCTCATCCTCGTTTCTGGTGTCTTCCCCCCGAAATGTCCTTGCTGGCTCATGCCCTCCGACAATTTCGTACCAGTCGACTCCATGCCCTTGACACCCACTCATGTTCCATGCTGCTCCAGCTCATGCTGGATATTGCCCACCGACCGCCATGACATCGACACTCCTCCACGGTCTCTCTCCCGCCTCGCTCTCAACTACGTACCTTGCGGTTCTCCACTGTCCGTCCCTTACGTCCTTGACCACCACGTCCATGCTTAACGCCATCTCGTCTTCGGCTTCTCCCATCCTCCCTCAGCACCCTCCTTCGTCCCTCGTCCTCGTCCTAGCCTTACACCTCAAACCTACGCCACTGTCCCAGCCGTTCCTACTTCGTTGCTCCTCCTCTCCTCCACCATGCTCCCTATGCCCCTCGTTCCTTGTCCTCTCCTCCACCGCCTCCTCGTCCGTCCATGATGCTCTACGATACTTCTGCCAAGGCCTACCACTGTACCGCCGCCATTGCTCTGCTAGTAATGCAGCCTTGCTTGCGCATACTGCCGCTAGTGCTCCCCTAGCTAGAACCATAGCCTTGCTTGCCTAATAGATTTCCATGTCCTCTTGCATGACTTTGTTCCCTCGTGTTACTGTCCTATTTGTTTTGATCCTTTGCTGGTGTGCCTTACTGCCTTTCCTCGGGTATTTGCTCTTCTAGGATTTTTCCTTTTCACCCCACGTGTTTTGTCGCCTGTTGTTCCCTCATCGTGTCCCATAGTCAGATGACCTTGTGTTATGTTTGCAATTTTTAGCCTTTGCCTTGGACCCTTGCATTTATTCTTCCCGTTTGGATTTTGCCCCTCCCGTATATTTCTGCTATTTCATTTTCTGTAGTCCTTTGTTTTCAGGTCTTGAGTGTCCTCTTGCCTTGCCTAACCTCTCTGAGTTTGAATGTTTAAAGTTCAAGTCTCCGAGGACGTTCGACTCTTAGAAGGGGAGTTTGTAAGGGTTTCACCCATCCCGGTCGTTCGGTAGTTAACCTGTCGACTAGACTTACCTTCGGTAGTTTGAAGTTGAACGTTGATCTTCCTACGGCAGGTGAACCCTCTCGTATCTCTCTATTTATACTAGGCCTTCTGCCTTTTTCTTTGCCCTAGTCTTACAAACTAGTGTGCCACCACTGTCATTCTCCTTGCCTTAGTCTGACGAACTAGTGTGCCACCCTTTGTAATTCTACGTTGCCACCTCTCCGGCTCTCCGCCTCTTGAACGCTCCCTGATTCCAGCTCTCTGTGTCCATACCAGTCAGCCAGAACTTAGATTCCTTTCATGAGGTATGAGCACAACCGCCTAAAAGATGGCCAGGGGTATCATTGGGATGGGAGCATATGGGACAGTGGGGGGTGGTGCGAGTGCCTACAGCTGTTTTGTAAGGGCGGTTCATATGCATGGCTGTAGATGCAGTCCACAGGGTATTGGTGCGCGATTTGAGGATGTTGCGAATACCACTAAAGGGCAGACCCATGTGCCATAAGACGGGAAGGTAGGAGGCGAGGGCAGAGGCAACGAGGACTTGCATGCGGACATAGCGCAAGGGCAGAGGGGGAGAAGTCGGACCATCTGTGAGAAGGGGGCAGTTACGGGACATGTGTTCCTTCAAAGAATGGGTAAGGTCTGATGCAAACCACGGTTCGTCCGTGTCATGGGGGGGACATGTCTGCAGACATCCAAGCGACGCTGCCGTACTTCATCAGCATGATCCACGCTTTTGAGCTCTGTGTTTTGATTAGCCTTTGTTCCCCATAACGATCCTACCAACATCACTGTTTTAAATTATTTACTTCAATGGCAGCACGTTTTATATGAATGATCAAGCTGGCGTCTTCCGTTCTGGCGAAGGCCGTAGCAGCTGCTTCCAAAGCCTCTGTGACTGCCGCCATCCCCGCGATATCGTCTGCTTCCTCCTGCTCCTCGCACTCATTCACCAACGATAACGTCGCGTCGGTGGCAAGGACCATTCATCGCCTGCCTTCCTGCTTTAGATCCAGCGACTGCGCCCTGGCCATAACCGCGATCAGCCGAGACCTGGGTGCTATAGAACAGCATCAAACAGCGCTGATCCAACAGCCAACCTCCTCGTGGATCCGCTCTTACTGCATGCCATTCTCAAGCCGTTCTCGCCAGTTCCTCCCCAGCACCAGCCCGAGCAGTAGCAGATTTAGCAGCTCTACCGCCCGTCCCCCATTTCTGCTGCAGCTCCCGCCATGCCTGCCCCCCCGCCTGCCAACAGCGTGCATGCAGCAGCGCCGCACGGTCTTCGGAGCTGCCGTGAAGAAGGTGAACAAGCAGATCCACACTCACGACAAGTACAAGATGGATAACCCGCAGCCAACATACGAGTGAGTGCACAATGGACCTGCAATTGAGTGTGTAGTGGGGCACTGTGTGGCTTAAAAATCGCATGCCCATGCGCGGACCCATGCCCATGCGCGGACCCATGCTCAAACGCGGCTGCATACCTTCATAAAGCTGCAGGCTATATGCCCATGCGCGGACCCATGCCCAAACGCGAATGCTTACCTTGGTAATGTTGCTGGCTGCATGCCCATGCGATGTCACGCCGGAGCCATGCTTCATAACTATCCAAGACCGCATGCCTGTGCGGATCCGCACGCCCATTCAAGACTGCACGCCCCTTTGAGATCGCATGCCCATGCAAGGGCTGGTTGTCACCCACGTGCCGCAAGCCGACATGAGACAAATTGAGACTGCATGCCCACATGTGCCTGCATACCCACCCACGGCTAATCGCCCATGCCAAGCCGCCTGCCGACGCCTATGCAGCGCCGCGTGCCCATGCAAGGCTTCATTCCCGGGCATGGCTGCTCACCCAAGGAAACCTCTCAAACCAGCAGCATGCCCATGTGCCAACGCATGTCCTTGCGCGACAGCATGCCCATGCAAGAGCGCATGCCTTATCTAGGCCGCATGGCAATGTGAGGCCGCAGGCCCATGTGTGGCTGCATGCCCATGCAAGAGCTCAAGGGAATTTCAAACACAACCGCTCAAAACCGCGTGCACATGCAAGAGCGTAGGCCCATATGTGCCTGCATGTCCTTGCAAGAGTGTATGACAGGTTGCATGCCAATGCGATGCTTCATGCTTATGTGTCGCCGCATGTCCTTTCAAGACTGCACGCCTATGCAACACCGCTTGCCCATGCTATAGTGCATGCCCATATGAGGCTTATGCCCATGCCAGATTGCTTACCCCTGTATGGCAGCATGCCCATACGAGACCACGCGCTCATGCACGAGCGCATACTTGGGCATGGCTTCTTGCCCATGCCAGGCTGCATGGCCATGCCAGGCAGCACGGCAGCACGCCAATGTGTCAACACACGACAACATGCCCATGCAAGAGCGCATACCCGGGCATGGCTTCTTGCCCGCACCAGGCTGCATGGCCATGCCAGGCAGCACGGCAGCACGCCAATGTGTCAACACACGACAACATGCCCATGCAAGAGCGCATACCCGGGCATGGCTTCTTGCCCGCACCAGGCCGCATGGCCATGCCAGGCAGCACGGCAGCACGCCAATGTGTCAACGCATGACAGCCTGCCCATGCAAGAGCGCATACCCATGTGTCAACGCATGCCCTTGCACAACCGCATTCCCATGCAAGAGAGCATGCCTTATCTAGGCCGCAAGTCAATGCGAGGCTGAACGCCAATGTGAGGCCGCATGCCCATGTGTCAACGCATGCCAATGTGAGGCTGCATGCCCATGCAGGAGCGCTAGGCCGCTTGCCAATGTGAGGATGCATGCCCATGTGTCAATGCATGCCCACGTGTTGCTGTATGCCCATGCAAGAGCGCATGCCTAATCTAGGCCGCATGCCAATGCGAGGCTGCATGCTTATGTGAGGCTGCATGCCCATGCAAGAGCGCATGCCTAATCTAGGCCGCATGCCAATGTGAGGCTGCATGCTTATGTGAGGCTGCATGCCCATGCAAGAGCGCATGCCCATGCGGGGCTGTAAGCCCATGGACGGCCGCATACTCACCCATGCAAGGGAAAAGTTTGTGAGCAAGGCCCTTGGAGCACCGGGTGTAGATTAATTAATGAGGGGTAGAGAGTACGAGTCACTTGTTGACCTCCCTGTCTCTCTCCAGCATACCCTCTTATTGTCCCATCCTTGTCCCCCCAGCGCTTGCCCCTGATCCCCCCACCCTCCCACTCCCCGCCCCCTCCTCCCTCCTTCACCCCCCTCCCTCCTACCCCTCATGCACCATTCACTTGCCAAACGCTCAATTTGCCACTCTCCTCACCCATTCTACTTTGTTATGTTAGGTGAAAGGGAAGTTTACCACTGAACACCAACCCACCACACGCGCTCAGTGTGTACTCACTCAGCAGCCTGTTTCCCCACCCTTGACGCTCACCCCCCATACACACCTCACACACCTACTTTCAACCTCTCACCCCCCCTCCCCCACATTCATCAGGCGATTCCCCCACATTTGATGCCCCCCCACACACACACGCCTCTCCCACCCACTTCCAACCTCTTACCACTCCACATTCCTCCTCACCCCCTTCACCCCCCCATCTCCCCCATCACCCCCTACCCCTCACCCCCATCACTCACCACTCACTCCCACATCCTCACCCCCATCACTCACCCCCACCAACACCACCACCCCGCCCCAATCATCCTCACTCTCACCCTCACCCCCCCTCCTCACCCCCATCACTCACCCCCCCATCACCCACGTCACACATCCCCCCCCACTCCCCCCCCCCACACACACACCACCACTCACCCTCACCACTCACCCTCACCATTCACCCCCACCCCTCTTGTGTGCAGCTGGATGATCGGGCGGTTCATCAAAGACCGGGATGGTGAGGTCCAGGTTTAGGAAAAAGAGAGAAACAACTACTAAACCAGGGTTGACCAATACGGCCATTTGGCCAAAATCCCGTACCGTTTGCCGTACCGTTTGCCGTACTGTTTGCCGTACTGTTTGCCGTACTGTTTACCGTACAGTTTGCCGTACCGTTTGCCGTACTATTTGCCGTACCGATTGCCGTACCGATTGCCGTACCGCTTGCCGTACCGCTTGCCATACCGTTTGCCGTACCGTTTGCCGTACGGTTTGCCGTACCATTTGCCGTACCGTTTGCCGTACCATTTGTCATACCGTTTGCCGTTCCGCTTGCCGTACCGTTTGCCGTACCGCTTGCCATACCGTTTGCCGTACCGTTTGAACCCCAGAGTAGCGGACATCAGTTCTCTAACAGTTCCTTTAACAGTTATTTAATAGTTCTTTAACAGTTCCCCCCCTCAGGATAAGGGATTAAAGTTTTGGTAAGTCATGCCCTTATCATAACCTTACCCTTCCCCCCCCACTGTCCCACCCCCCATCCTAAACCTACCCCCCGTCCCCCCCATCCTTAACCCTTCCCCCCCCACTGTCCCACCCCCCATCCTAAACCTACCCCCCGTCCCCCCCATCCTTAACCCTTCCCCCCCCACTGTCCCACCCCCCATCCTAAACCTACCCCCCGTCCCCCCCATCCTTAACCCTCCCCCCCCCACTGTCCCACCCCCCATCCTAAACCTACCCCCCGTCCCCCCCATCCTTAACCCTCCCCCCCCCACTGTCCCACCCCCCATCCTAAACCTACCCCCCGTCCCCCCCATCCTTAACCCTCCCCCCATCCTAAACTGTACCACCTGCATCCTAAACCTACCCCCCGTCCCCCCCATCCTTAACCCTCCCCCCATCCTAAACTGTACCACCTGCATCCTAAACCCTACCCCCCCCCATCCTTAACCCTCCCCCCCCCCCCATCCTAAACCCTACCCTCCCCCCATCCTAAACCCTCCCCCCCATCATGAACCCTACCTCCCATCATTAACTTCCCTAAAAATGGCGGCCAAAGAACAGCTGGAGTGTTGATTTCAGGGTGCGACGAGTCGCGATTATCAATGAAACAAGGTGCATGCGAGGCTGGGTAACGGTTACGGTGCGGATGTGGCTTTGGCCACCGAGCTGCGCTGGTCCCTTAACCCGCACGCCCCTAGGGGGCGTAGTTTACCTTTTAAAATGTCTTTCTTGCGAGGCTGGGGACCGCGACGGAGGAGGTGCCCAACATAGGCCAGACATTCAGGGAAGAAACAGTGAAAGCGAAAGGGCGCGTGCAAGCAAAGTGTGATGTGATGTACCCCTGAAAAATAGTATGTAAGGAAAGTGTGACGTGCCGCATCCCTGATGGTGAAGGTGCAATAAACGTGTGATGTGTCGAAACCCTCAAATTAGCGTGTTGGAGAAGTGTGATGTGTGGTGTACCCCTCCAGCTGAGCAAGTAAGGAAAGGGTGATGTGGTGCATCTCTCATCATGGGTGTGTGTGGAGGAAAGCACAATGAGACATATCCCTGGAACGGAGCGTGCACGGAAAGTGTGATGTTGTGCTTCCCTGAAAAGTGTGATGTTGCGCTTCCATGAAAAGTGTGATGTTGCGCTTCCCTGAAAAGTATGATGTTGCGCTTCCCTGAAAAGTGTGATGCTGCGCTTCCCTGAAAAGTGTGATGCTGCGCTTCCCTGAAAAGTGTGATGTTGCGCTTCCCTGAAAATGAGTGCACGCCAAAACATGATGAGACATATCTCTAAAACGGGGCATGCAATAAAAGTGTGTTGTGACATACCGTACCGTCAGTGTCAAATGGTATTCAATAGCTTTGGTTCCATATTTTGGCCTAGAATGAAGCCTATTGAACAAAGCCTGATTTTATCCAACATTGGCATATAGATTTTTTTAACCTGGTTTTGGTTTCTCGAAAACAATTTATTTTTTGTTGTCAAATTTCGCCTGTAGCCTTTTAATCTCAGTCAAGGGGACCACACATGGCACACTGCCCTACTTGCTCTGAAGCTGCTGCTGCCTCATAGCCCCAACCTGCTCTGGCGGCATGCAGCGCAACCGCGGCCTTCCCATCGGTATTTGGAGCATCCCAAAACCTTGCATCTGACCCTAGGGCCCGCGCCCGCGCCTGCGCACTGCTCCATTGATACCTGCTCTTTGTTTGCCCTCCTCGCTGCTGGAGATGGTGCTAACTGCCTCCTCTTCTAAGATGTTGATCGAGTAGTTAATTCGAAAACGTGCGCGTGTGGGAAGAAACCCGTGCGGGAACGTCCCATCCAAACGCATCGTCGCCCGCCTGTCTGACGATTGCTCCTCCCCGTACTGCGAATCTTCGGCTTCTGCTGCGTCTGCGTCTACTACTTCTGCCTCTGCTGCTTCTGCTTCTGCTGCGTCTGCGTCTGCTTCTTCTGCCTCTGCTTCTTCTGCCTCTGCTGCTTCTTCTGCCTCTGCTGCTTCTGCTTTTTCTGCCTCTGCGTCTGCTGCGTCTGCCTCTGCTGCTCTTTATGCATAAGAGATAAATGCACGTCATAGCTTGTATCCTAGAGCAAATGTGAAAGCGCGTCAAAAATACACTTTTTCGCACACAGTACGACTTGTTTTACGACTATCTAGCTTTGATTCCACCGTTTTCATTTGAAAGGCCACTTTATCCAGTGGTTTCATTTTTTGAGACCATAGTGGATGCCAATTGACACTGATAGTACGGTATACCTCAAAATGAGTGTGCAAGGAAAGTGTGCAAGGAAAGTGTGCAAGGAAAGTGTGCAAGGAAAGTGTGCAAGGAAAGTGTGCAAGGAAAGTGTGCAAGGAAAGTGTGCAAGGAAAGTGTGCAAGGAAAGTGTGCAAGGAAAGTGCGGTGTGCCGCATCCCTCCCAAGACAATCGACGCGTGCCCCCCCCCCCCCCCACACACACACACACAGGTAATTTTGAATTTTAATTACTTGCCCCCCCCCCCCCCCACACACACAGGTGACATCTGGCACCAGCAGGCACACCGAGGCCACACTGATAAGTGATAATTAATTCATGATTCGTTATTTTAAGATTTTAATTACCTGCCCCCCCCCCACACACACACAGGTAGCATCTGGCACAAGCAGGCACACCGAGGCCACAAGAGGCACAGCAAGACAGCCAGTCAACTGACACGGCTTCACATATTTTTAATGAATTTATTCAAATTATTACCCCCCCCCCACACACACACACAGGTAACATCTGGCACAAGCAGGCACACCGAGGCCACAAGAGGCACAGCAAGACAGCCAGTCGACTGACACGGCTTCACATATTTTTAATGAATTTATTCAAATTATTACCCCCCCCCACACACACACACACAGGTAACATCTGGCACAAGCAGGCACACCGAGGCCACAAGAGGCACAGCAAGACGGCCAGTCGACTGACACGGCTTCAAATATTTTTAATGAATTTATTCAAATTATTAATCCCCCCCCCCCCACACACACAGGTAACATCTGGCACAAGCAGGCAAACCGAGGCCACAAGAGGCACAGCAAGACGGCCAGTCGACTGACACGACTCAAGCGCCTCAAGCCCCTGACCAAGGCCTACACGCGCAAGCTCAACAAATTAGGCTTCAGGTAACTGAAAGGCAGGGTTTAGGGGACTAGCGGCTGGGGTCTAGGAGATAACAGGCAAGATGGCCTGTCCACTGACACGGCTCAAGCACCTCAAACCCTCAACCAAAGCCTACACACGCAAACTCAACAATTTAGGCTGCAGGTGACTACAGGACGGGGTTTAGGGGATAAGCGGCTGGGGTTTAGGGGATTAAAGGCAAGATGGCCTGTCCACTGACACGGCTCAAGCACCGCAAACCCATAACCAAAGCCACACACGCAAACTCAACAAGTTAGGCTTCAGGTGACTACAGGACGGGGGTTAGGGGATAAGCGGCTGGGGTTTAGGGGATAAAAGGTTATCTTGTTTTGCCGACGCTTCTTCTGTGCAGCCGCAAGTGCTGGCAAGATCCTGAGCCTGTATGGTCCCCGGCTTCCACCCCAAAGCGGGCGGCTTCCGCCACCGCCCGCGCCACAACGCCAAGCCTGACCTGCGCGACAAGATCCTGAGCCTGGTATGGTCCCCGGTTCCCTCTGTGTAGCCGCAAGCTGAAAATGTCCATGCTGCCTTTTCCTCTGTGTGGACCCAAGTTCTGGCAGGACCCCTGAGCTTGGTAGGGTCCCCGGCTTCCAAAGCAAACTCAACTCAGATGATGTGCCTTCCCCTCTCTCTGCCCCTCACTACGATGATGTGTCTTCCTCTTCAATCATCGTTCATGCTGACCCCCTCCCTCTGTGCAGCCGCAAGTTCTGTCAGGATTCTGAGCCTGGCGTGGTCCTCGGCTTTCACCCAAAAACAACTAAGATAATGTATCTTCCTCACATTATATCTCTAAACTCACCCTGCAATTGTTCATGCTGCCTTTCCCACTGTGTAGCCCCAGGCTGAAAATGTTCATGCAGCCTTTCCCTCTGTGCAGCCACAAACTGGAAATGTTCATGCTGCCTTTCCCTTTGTGTAGCCCCAGGCTGAAAATGTTCATGCTGCCTTTCCCTTTGTGTAGCCGCAAGTTCTGGCAGGATCCCGAGCCCGGTATGGTCCCCGGCTTCCACCCCAAAGCGGGCGGCTTCCGCCACCGCCCGCGCCACAACGCCAAGCCTGACCTGCGCGACAAGATCGGCGACCCGGCACTTTTGCCCCATTAGAAAAAATGTGTCGAGCCGAGGCGCGGCGGTGCGGGTGCTTCTGTCGCACAAGACGGGCGCGCCAGGACACGACAAGATCGGCGACCCGGCACTCCTGCCCCATTAGAAAAAACATGTCCAGTCGGGGCGGGGCGGGGGCAAGGCAGAGTGTGTCCAGCCGGTGGCGAGGCGGGGCGGGGCGGGTGCCTATGCCTAAGGCGGCCACAACGCCAAGCCTGACCTGCGCAACAAGATCGGCGACCCGGCACTCCTGCCCCATTAGAAAAAACATGTCCAGGCGGGGCGGGGCGGGGCGGGGCGGGGCCGGATGCCTCTTGTCCCACAAGACGGCACGCCATGACGCGACTGGCTGGGCGACCTGGTGTTGCTCCACACCATTAAAATAACATGTGTCAAGATGGGTGCCTCTGCCCTGCAAGGCGGGCGGCTTCCGCCAACGCCCGCGCCACAACGCCAAGCATGATATTTGCAACAAGATATGTGCCCCGGCACTTCTGCCCTGACCCTGCCCGGTCTGACCTGGCCTTAGATGGCCGCTGTCCAAGACAGGCGTTCACTGACTGACCTGGCTGCACCCTGGTCCTGGCTGTGCATGGTACCTGGAATTGAGCTTCGTCATTCCCTACCTGCCCCACGCGGCCGAGCATTCAGCATGAAGGGCCCAACGGGTATGCACCGTTCTAAACTAATGGACCTGAGAGGCTGAGACTGGGAAGACAAGTTGTCTCATGAAGGAGGAAGTTTCCCTCGGCTTCCTCACCAAACCATGTTTTGTGCAGGCCGCTAGGCAGCCATCGCAACAGATTTGCACCCGAGGCATATTTGAAAATCCAGCGTCCTGTATTTCACGGAAAAAACAGCCTGGGAGGGGAAATTCCTCAAGAAGGAAGGAAATGGGAGAATATCAAGCTAAACACACCGCGATTCGCCATAAGAGGCCAGCTAGTGAGACATCTTGTCCAAGGGTCATCCACATGTCAGCTAGTTCATCTAGTTACAATTCAGCCACATTCCACACTCCACCCACACACCACGGGGTATATGTCCCGCACCTCTGCTAGCCAGAAATATTGTGCCACGAGCTAAACACACCGCGTTGCGCCATAAGAGACCAGATATGCGCAAAGCCAGATGTGGCAAAGCCAGAGGCCAAAGACCAGATGTGGCAAAGCCAGAGGCCTGAGACCAGATGTGCGCAAAGCCATGGGGCCCGGTATCGACTTTGATATGGCCGCTGTCCACGGCATGCGTCCACTTGCTCATGGCCAGACCTAGCCTTAAATGGCCGTTGTCCATGGCATGACATGCGTGCCACCGCGTACACATGCTCTGAGGTGGGACCTATCCTTAGATGGCCGTTGTCCATGGCATGACATGCGTGCCACCGCGTACACATGCTCTGAGGTGGGACCTATCCTTAGATGGCCGTTGTCCATGGCATGACATGCGTGCCACCGCGTACACTTGCTCTGAGGTGGGACCTAGCCTTAAATGGCCGTTGTCCATGGCATGACATGCGTGCCACCGCGTACACATGCTCTGAGGTGGGACCTGGCCTTAGATGGCCGTTGTCCATGGCATGACATGCGTGCCACCGCGTACACTTGCTCTGAGGTGGGACCTAGCCTTAAATGGCCGTTGTCCATGGCATGACATGCGTGCCACCGCGTACACATGCTCTGAGGTGGGACCTGGCCTTAAATGGCCGTTGTCCATGGCATGACATGCGTGCCACCGCGTGCACTTGCTCTGAGGTGGGACCTGGCCTTAGATGGCCGCTGTCCATGCCATGACATGCGTGCCACCGCATACACTCGCTATGATGTGGGACCTAGCCTTAAATGGCCGTTGTCCATGGCATGACATGCGTGCCACCGCGTACACATGCTCTGAGGTGGGACCTGGCCTTAGATGGCCGTTGTCCATGGCATGACATGCGTGCCACCGCGTACACTTGCTCTGAGGTGGGACCTGGCCTTAGATGGCCGCTGTCCATGGCATGACATGCGTGCCACCGCATACACTCGCTATGATGTGGGACATAGCCTTAAATGGCCGTTGTCCATGGCATGACATGCGTGCCACCGCGTACACATGCTCTGAGGTGGGACCTAGCCTGAGGTGGCCCTTGTCCCTGGCATGACATGCGTGCCGCCGCGCACATTTGCTATGATGTAGGACCTAGCCTGAGGTGGCCACTGCCCATGGCATGGCATGCGTTCCATCTCGTACACTTGCTATGCGGCGGGACCTAGCCTGAGGTGAGACTGTAAACATAGTGCGCTTAGGAATAACCCCGGGGATGTTCGCCCGTCTTCCGGGTATAATTGTTTTTTAATAGTGCATACCCGCTGGGCCCTGCACAACGCTTGGCCACGTGGGGAAATGGTCAAGTGGAATAACGTTGGTAGCTTTCATAACCAGAGGTTGAGGGATCGAACCCGCCACTCGATCTTCTCTCCCCCCCCTAGACTAGAGCGCCAGGTTCCATGTTCCTGCCCCCTCACATAGGAGGATGCCATGGCTGCACCATGGCCCATGCTGTGCATGGTAGCTGGAACTGAGCCTAGTCATTCCCTACCAGCCCCACGTGGCGGAGCATTCAGCAGGGCCCAGCGGGTATGCACTGTTCTAAACCAATTGCACTAGGTGCCTTAGTGGAGCTAGAGTGGGCAGCACCCGTCCCCAAACTGCGCCAGGCAACGGCTGGCCTACAACTTCTCCCCGTCTCCAAGCTTCTAACGCTAGTGAACGCTGCCTGTGAGCGGGTTCATATGGAGGTCGTCGGCCTGGGAGACCCTAGAGACCCAGCCACCGAACACAGGTCTGCGGCCGTTTACCACGCCTGGTTTCAGCCGGCGCACGCCAGGAGCCTCACCAGCAAAAGGGCGTGTGCTCGTGTATGCACTAACTTAAAGCTGTGACGCGGAGCGATCAGCACATCTGATAATTTATGACGGCGAGGCGATCAGTTATGTGACACACGCTACTGCCAACATTGCCGAGCTGAGGGACACGGCCAACACGTGGAGGATGTGATGCATGTGTGCTTTCAGTACCCTAGTGTGAAGGAGATGCTGAGGGCGCGAGGTTGGACAGGCCCCCCAGAGGGTGTCACGGATGTTCAGCAGTTGTACCAAGGCAGGCATGGGTTGGGGGCCCTGACTTTTGTTGAGGCCTTGGTATACTTTGTTGAGGGCTAGTTCGATGACTTTCTGTGCCTCCTTAGGGAATGGCTCGTTCCCTTTTTGTTGAGGACTTGGTATACTTTATTGAGGGCTAATTTGTTGACTTTCTTTGCCTCCTTAGGGAATGGCTCTTTCCCTTTTTGTTTCTGTTCATGGGCGGTGACCTTCGGCATGTCCGTTTTATGGAGGGGGGGTCTTTGTCCTTTATGCTCCTCTCTGTCTATCCTATCTCCTTTAGTTCCCTTCATTCCCTCCCTACGAGACAGGAACTAGAATAGCCTGCACGCGGGAGTGAAAGGCCCTGGCTTTTGTGGACCTTGTAGTTGGATTTTTTAAAGGCTAGATGTCACGGTATAATGCAGTATACGTGCCAAAACCGTAGGGACCGCTGACGCGTCCCCGTAGACTCCGCAGCTTCCCTGCGGAGCCCCCTTTTTAGGGTTAGGAGCCCAGCTTCCCACTTTCGGGAAGGTCTGAGGCAGGATTTCCCGTACTCAGTAAATAGGGCTTGCCGGGACCTTTGAATCCCGGCTTGCACGCTTGACATTTACTTCGTTCCTTTTAAGTGGACAGGCCTCTAATTGTAATCAGCACCGGCTATCATCCCAAGATATACCCTGTGAATACCAATAACGCCAGTACCACGAAGGCACGAAGACGATCAAGCCTAGTTCGGCCTCAGAGCCGACATAGCAACCTAGTAATCCCCAGCTAGATGCCCAGCCCGACCTAGGACACCGCCCGCAGTCTACGGCTACGACATCCCCCGCTTCACGCGGTAAGTGACTCAGCGACCCGACAGATCAGCTATCTGAAGGGCCAGCAGTTTAGCTTTACAAGTGACCAGCTCCGTGTCTGTCATCTAGAAGTTCCAGCCACAGCTTAACGCGCTGCGCATCCGCGGCCAGTGTGTAGTCACTGAGTCCGCCCGTAGGCGTCCGCCACTATGTGGGGAAGAAGTCCGCCACGGACCTGAAGCAAACCTCTCGTGTCCACTTAAAAGGAACGAAGTGGATCTTGCCTAATCAGCCTGACCCAACGAATCCTGCTAAAGGTGTATGTGCTGTGGAGCTTGGAATTTCTTTTTGAGACAGCGGATCTGCCTTGGACAGCTAGAAATCACTAAGCAGAGCTGATAGTGCCTGTGCATCTGGACTTACCTTTGTGGTGGAGTGCAAATTCCCAAGTGTTGACAGAAGTGGATCTGCGGATCAGTGATTAAGTGGATTGCTGAGGCCGAGACATAGCAAGCTCAAGACTCCCTAGCGGGAAGCCCGACTCAACCTAGGACTACGTCTACGGTCAGCGTCTGCGGTCTACGGTCAGCGTCTGCCGTCTACGGTCAGCGTCTGCGGTCTACGGTCAGCGTCTGCGCTGCGAAGCGGAAAGAAATAGCGGACGAGACCCGCTATATGCGGAATCATCCAAGGCTGCAGAACGCAGCTTGAGAGGAGCCTGCGAAGCTCGAGGAGCAATCTGCGCTGCGAAGCGGAAGGAAATAGCGGAAGAGACCCGCTATACGCGGAATCATCCAAGGCTGCAGAACGCAGCTTAAGAGGAGTCTGCGAAGCGCGAGGAGCAAACTGCGCTGCAACCCAGAAGGTGAAAATACCCGCCGGACCCATAAAAGAAAATTTTCCCGTGCTTGACCTGTCTAGCAAAAGCCTAATCAGCCTGCAGAAGGTAGAGGAGAACGGAAGCAGGCTTTACGCTCGTGCCCAGTTGCTGTGAGCCCACACAGTCGAGCTGGCACAGCTGTTCAGCATCGATAGTACAATGCAGGATGCCATTGTAGATCCCAACCGCCACCAGCACCCTGATACTGCAAGACGCAGTGGGCGGGTGAGAGGAATGGAACCAGGGGACGACCCTATGACACCTATAAATGCGGCTGTAGCCGAGAAAGCAAAGCAGATTTCCCTTGGCTTGTCGAGGGATGAATACGCAGGGATGGGGGACAAGGCCCTGGGGGTTGTTAGTTCTCGAACCTTGGATGCGAGTACGGTGCACAGTGAAGTGACACGCAGGGGTATCGGACGAGGCGGCACCGCGCGCATCCCGATGGGGCTGAGCCAAGAGGGAGAGCGGTGGCCGGTTCCCGACGATGAATCCCTGGACCCGACCTCGGAGCCACCCACTGAGAGGTCGCAGACCGGTGGTGTTGGAGAGGGAGGCGGGCCAGAGGAACCTCCGGTGGACCTGCCTGTCGGGGCAGGGACACGGAGCAGCGAGGTCAAGATGGATCTCCAGGTGTCGCACACAGAGATCGGCCGAGATGAGCCAGTGCCCCAATCAACCCCGGATTTTTGGAGGCAGGGCCTGGCATATGCGCAGGGGTTGAAGCCGAAAGGAGGCACCCCTGAGTTAGCCTTGGATCCAGATACAGCAGTGTCGCACACAGAGATCGGCCGAGATGAGCCAGTGCCCCAATCAACCCCGGATTTTTGGAGGCAGGGCCTGGCATATGCGCAGGGGTTGAAGCTGAAAGGAGGCACCCCTGAGTTAGCCTTGGATCCAGATACAGCAGTGTCACACACAGAGATCGGCCGAGGTGAGCCAGTGCCCCAATCAACCCCGGATTTTTTTAGGCAGGGCCTGGAATACGCGCAGTGGTTGAAACTGGTAGGAAGTGCATCTCTGTCGGCTCCAGATCCAAACACGGCTGTGTCGCAGCTACGGGGCGCGGATCTATGCAGTGGGCCAGAATACGCGACGCAGAAGAGGCCGCTGGGAGTGGCAAGCGCTGCGCAACGCGTTAAAGACAAGAGTGGGACGATGCCCCGTGGTGGAAATCAGATGATCAGGAAACTTGCAGACCTGCAGGCGGTAGAGGGAGCAAAAGCCGCCACCACTGAATGGCCCCCAGTAAAAAGGAAGGAGGACCTGGCCCAGCCGGTAGGGTGGAAGAGGCTAGGGCAGTGGGCCACTGGAGTGTGGAAAGTTGTGTGTGACGCAGAGCAGGTGGGGTTGGGCAATCTGGCTGTGCTGGTTGGCACCGCAGGTCGCGTGTCCTTGGAGGCATTGACCAGGCGTGTGGAGCAGCCATGTAGGCAGGTGCCCCCCAACGGCTGGTCCATGTTTGATATCCTCAGCAGTGAAGGCGAGCCAAGTTCCATGCACCAACAGCAGACCCGAGGGAGTGCCTGTCCACCCAGGCGGGATAGCCCGGTAGCTAGCAAGCAGCTGCACCTGATCAACTGTGTTACGGCAGAGAGTGCCTGCCCACCCAGGCAGGATAGCCCGGTAGCTAGCGAGCAGCTGCACCTGATCAACTGTGTTACGGCAGAGAGTGCCTGCCCACCCAGGCAGGATAGCCCGGTAGCTAGAGAGCAGCTGCACCTGATCAACTGTGTTACGGCAGAGAGTGCCTGCCCACCCAGGCAGGATAGCCCGGTAGCTAGCGAGCAGCTGCACCTGATCAACTGTGTTCCGAAGGGGAATGCCTGTCCACCCAAACCAGCGGCCGGTGGCTGCAAGCCAGGCCAACTGCAGGTGCAAGCGTTACGGCTGTGTTTGCAGAGGGAGGCAGTTCCTGTGACACATGTGGTGGCCGGTGGCTGTGAGCCAGGCCAAGTGCAGGTGCAGGCGTCACGGCTGTGTTTGCACCAGAGTGAGGCAGATCATGTGACACCTGTGGTGGCCGGTGACTGCGAGCTGGGCCAACTGCAGGTGCATGCGTCACGGCTGTGTTTGCCGAGTGAGGCAGTTCCTGTGACACCTGTGATGGCCGGTGGCTGCGAGCCGGGCCAAGTGCAGGTGCAGGCGTCACGGCTGTGTTTGCAGAGGGAGGCAGTTCCTGCGACACCTGTGGTAATCAGCGGCTGCGAGCCGGGCCAACTGCAGGTGCATGCGTCACGGCTGCGTTTGCAGAGGGAGGCAGTTCCTGTGACACATGTGGTGGCCGGTGGCTGTGAGCCAGGCCAACTGCAGGTGCAGGCGCCACGGCTCTGTTTGCACCAGAGTGAGGCAGATCATGTGACACCTGTGGTGGCCGGTGACTGCGAGCTGGGCCAACTGCAGGTGCATGCGTCACGGCTGTGTTTGCCGAGTGGGGCAGTTCCTGTGACACCTGTGATGGCCGGTGGCTGCGAGCCGGGCCAAGTGCAGGTGCAGGCGTCACGGCTGTGTTTGCAGAGGGAGGCAGTTCCTGCGACGCCTGTGGTAATCAGCGGCTGCGAGCCGGGCCAACTGCAGGTGCATGCGTCACGGCTGCGTTTGCAGAGGGAGGCAGTTCCTGTAACACCTGTGATGGCCGGTGGCTGCGAGCCAGGACAACTGCAGGTGCAAGCGTCACGGCTATGCTTGCAGAGTGAGGCAGTTCCCGTAACACCTGTAGTGATCGGTGACTGCGAGCCAGGCCACCTGCAGGTGCAAGCGCCACGGCTGTGCTTTCAGAGGGAGGCAGCCCATGTGACACCTGTAGGGATCGGTGACTGCGAGCCGTGCCAACTACAGGTGCAGGCGTCACGGCTGTGTTTGCAGAGAGAGGCAGCTCATGTGACACCTGTGGTGACCGGTGGCCACGAGCCGTGCCAACTGCAGGTGCATGCGTCACGGCTGTGTTTGCCGAGGGAGACAGCCCATGGGACACCTGTGGTGGCCGGTGGCTGTGAGCCAGGCCAACTGCAGGTGCAGGCATCACGGCTGTGTTTGCAGATGGAGGACGTTCCTGTGACACCTGTGGTGGCCAGTGGCTGTGAGCCAGGCCAACTGCAGGTGCAGGCATCACAACGGTGCTTGCAGAGGGAGGCAGTTCATGTGACACCTGTGGTGACCGGTGGCCACGAGCCGTGCCAACTGCAGGTGCATGCGTCACGGCGGTGTTTGCCGAGGGAGGCAGCCCATGAGACACCTGTGGTGGCCGGTGGCTGTGAGCCAGGCCAACTGCAGGTGCAGGCGTCACGACTGTGTTTGCAGAGAGAGGACGTTCCTGTGACACCTGTGGTGGCCGGTGGCTGTGAGCCAGGCCAACTGCAGGTGCAGGCGTCGCGACGGTGTTTGCCGAGGGAGGCAGCCCATGTGCCACCTGTGGTGGCCGGTGGCTGCGAGCCGGACCAACTGCAGGTGCAGGCGTCACGACGGTGCTTGCAGAGGGAGGCAGCTCATGTGACACCTGTGGTGACCGGTGGCCACAAGCCGTGCCAACTGCAGGTGCATGCGTCACGGCTGTGTTTGCCGAGGGAGACAGCCCATGGGACACCTGTGGTGGCCGGTGGCTGTGAGCCAGGCCAACTGCAGGTGCAGGCGTCACGACGATGCTTGCCGAGGGAGGCAGTTCCTGTGACATCTGTGGTGGCCAGTGGCTGTGAGCCAGGCCAACTGCAGGTGCATGCATCACAACGGTGCTTGCAGAGGGAGGCAGCTCATGTGACACCTGTGGTGACCGGTGGCCACGAGCCGTGCCAACTGCAGGTGCATGCGTCACGGCGGTGTTTGCCGAGGGAGGCAGCCCATGAGACACCTGTGGTGGCCGGTGGCTGTGAGCCAGGCCAACTGCAGGTGCAGGCGTCACGACTGTGTTTGCAGAGAGAGGACGTTCCTGTGACACCTGTGGTGGCCGGTGGCTGTGAGCCAGGCCAACTGCAGGTGCAGGCGTCGCGACGGTGTTTGCCGAGGGAGGCAGCCCATGTGCCACCTGTGGTGGCCGGTGGCTGCGAGCCGGACCAACCGCATTCTTGGGAACAAAAGCTGAGCCAGCAAGTGGCTGAGGAACCAGTTGGACCAAGTGAGGGCGAGGACCACGTGCACAGGCATGCAACGGTGTCAGTTCAGATGCATATGCACCAGCCAGAAGAGGATGGGCCTATCACACCACCAGTGGCAGCAGCTCCTGGAGGGACCAAGGTGCCAATATCAGACCCAGGGGCGGTCCAGCAGGCCAACAAACAGCTGGGGGCGCCAGAGAGTGAGGCATGTGTGCCTACAGCTGCCGGCAGCCCTAGCCAGTCCCTGGTCAAGGCCCCAGGACTCAAGGGGGGCCAGGCAGGCAACCTGCCGGAGGGGTTGGCCGTGCAGGGTCCAACTGAAGGGGCAAGGCAGGTGATCCCGGGCACAAGGGTAGCAAGCCCAACCCACCAGGACAGTGCCCATGGGGAACACAATGGACACTCACCCAAGCCAGTTGCAGCAGAGAATCCTGAGGGGTCAGAGGAGCAGGGAATCTCCGTACCCATGCTGAGGGAAAAGGTTAACTGGTACCGGCAGAAGCTCAAAGGAGTGGCCAGGCAGCTGTGGGTGGCCAGGCAGCCAATGTTGGCTTGGCAAGTGAGGATGACCAGGCAGCTGAGGAGGGTGAAGCATAGCTTGGAACATGCCAATCAGAACTTACAGGCGTTGCAGCCTCAAGGCGAGGAGGAGGAAGAGCAGCAGCTGCAGCACGCAGCCATGGTTGCATGGCACGTGGCACTACCCTGGGGGCACGGGGCTGAGCAGGCCAGCCATGAGGGTTCCTGCTCAGCAGAGCCGGGTGGGCCAGTGGGTCAAGCCAGCCCTAGCCTGAGTCTCGACCCAGACGACTGCAGCAGTTCCAGCTTGGCAATGGCAGGCAGGGCAGCTGACAGTAACATGGAAGCAGCTAGGAGCAGCAGGTCTCCGGTGCCAGCACCCGAGGACGACAGCGGCATCAGAAATGTGTGCCCGGTAGCAATTCATGATGTACCGCCTGCAGATGTGGATCTAGACAGGCTCTGGGAGGACCGTGCAGCAGGTGCCCGTCAGCAACCGATGAAGATCCGCAATGGCATGCGTCAGGCCATGCGGCTTAACAAAGGAGGAGTATGCATGTTCTGCGGGTTCGAGTGCGAACACAGCGACAGGGCATGTGAGCATCTCATGGATGCCACCATCCAGAGGGGAGGAGCAAAGCAGGCAGCGCTGGAGGCGGTTGAGAACCCGGGGCAGGGTCAGCCGCGGGAGCATGAGCCACACCAGCCCCAGAAGGCTGAGGCGGGCTCCAGCAGGGTGGAGGAAGAAGAGCCCAAACCAATGAGAAGCAGGGTGGAAGCTGTTGAGCAGGAAAGCATCCGGGAGCCCATGTGGTTGGCACCCAGGTATGGACAGATACCCGTTCAAGCAGCACCCGCATCCACGGGGCATGGCACACCCCAGTCCAGGTTCCCAGCTAGCGCAGGCAGGCAGAGGCAAGAGGCCGTGGCCAAAGGCAACAGCAGGGAAAAGAAGGGCAGCGGCCAGGCTGACAGCCTTTATGGGTACTTCAGCAACCCGGGGTGGACGCCTATCCCAGGGGAGCGGCGTCCGGCAGTGGAAGAACACGCGGGGAGCGTAAGCCAGACGGGTACGGCGGAACTACCAAGAGAACTCCAGCCAATCGGATGGGCAGACATCCTGCAATGGGCAGCACGGCTGTGGCAGCAGGTGTGCTCCAGGTGTTTCGCCCACCTCAGCGATCAGACCCAGGCTATCGAGGAGTTCCAAAGCCACCACCTGGCGGAATGGGCGACGAAGGCCCTTATGGGCATCCCCCACACGGGGCAGGACCGGGCAACGCTGCTGGCAGCCCTGCGCAGAGTGTCCAGAGGAGCAGCAGGGCCTGAGGCGGTCCTAGCTGTCAAGGCCTTCGCCGACGGATGGTGCAACGGCACAGCAGGGGATCAGGAAGAGCCCGAATCGGAGCAAGGGGAGCTCGAGGAGTGGGAAAGGTTCGAAGCATCCAGACTACAGCAAGACGACCGCAGGGAGGTGCGATGGCAGGAGCAGACGGAAGGGACCGCACCTGCTGCAAGCCAAGCCAGATGGGAGCGCCTGGAAGCCAGCAGTGAGCCCAGCCTCCGAAACCAGCGGCTGGACGTAGGGCGCAGACCCAGACCCAGCAGCCCAGCGGCCAGCGAACAGCCCAGGACAACCGGCTTCCAGCAGGGCCCAGTGCCAAGAAGGGCCAGCAGGCAAGAATCCCACGACCTGCTGCGCTTCGTGGATCATACGGAACACAGCGGCCAAGAAGGCCAGGTGGACCACATTGCTGAGTTCCCGCGGGGACAAGCAGCACAGGCACGAGGCAGACCGGAGAGGAGCCAAGGCCCCAGCCAAGGAAGGCGGGTCGTTCAGGAAATCAACCAGGCAGGCACCACCGGGGGAGACTACCAGCAAAGGCAGGAAAGCAGGGACGACTGCCTGTCAGCTTCCGAGGCAAGGGAGTACACGGGTGGAAAGCAGCCCAGCAGGCATGGCAGTTACCAGCCCAGCAGGCAGGCGGAGTCAGAAGGGGGTAGGCGCCAGGACCCGGCAAGGCAGCCTTCGGAGGGCAGTAGGCCATCCGGCAGAGGGCAATCCCACCCGAGCGCAGACCGCAGAGACCAGCAGGATCGGCGCAGGCAGAGCCCGACCAGGAACGGCGGCGGCGGATCTGGCTCGGACCCCAGCATGTCAGGCTCGGAGGATACAGAGGGGCACGGCCCAGGCTCCGGCAGGGAATCTGCGAGACACAGAAGGGAAAGGTTAGCCCAGGAGCAGGCGGAGACAAACATACGGCTGCAGCAACAGATGATCCTGCAGCTGGCTGGGGGAACGCGGTTCACCAAGATCCCCAACATTCAGGGCAATGTGCCAGTGCTGGACATGTCCCAACCGGGGGCAGTCGCAGCCAGGCAATACTGCCAGGCCTGCAGCTCATGGGGCTCGCACAACCGCCTGGCTTTATCGGACGAGCCGCCAGCCCTGGCAGTGGTGGCAGGAGAAATTGCAGGGTCTTGCCAGTCACCCTCAGCCATGGCTCTGTTGGTCCGCTCCTTGGTGGGCATGTGGACAGCCAAGCCAGCCTGCGTGGGGCCGCTGGTGGTCGCCATACGATCAGCACCCCAAGGAGACAAAGCCTCCAGGGAGGTCGAGCGGATCCAAGAGGCGTGGAGTGCCCCGGCGGTCGGGCCGCCCAGCGAGGTATCCTTACTCACCCTGTGGATCAGGGTGGTCCAAAGGGAGGTGGGCAAGCCAACTTCAGACGAAAGGGCAGCAATCACCGGCCTCAAGCTGGGAGTCAAGACCACCCTGGACCCAGGAGTCAAGCCGGAGGAGACGGTTGAGGCTTTCGCCCACAGGATCCTGTCCACGGCAGAGTTGCTGCAGATCTCCAGGGATGCACCAGACCACTTTGGCAGAAAGCACTCGGTCTCGCACATGTTCTATGATGGGCTGCCAGTGGCCACCAGGGCCAAGCTGTGCGAGTTCAGGATGACTGTGCCCAACTACCTGTGCATGACCGATGAGGAGCAGATCACTGTGCTGACGCAGCAGGTGGTGCTGATGGAGAGGTTCGCCCTGGAAATGAGAGACCTGGTGGTCGCAGATCACAGGCCAGAGGCGGAAGAGACGGAAGAGGAGGACGAGACAGATGAGGAAGAAGAGACGGAAGAGGAGGACGAGACAGATGAGGAAGAGGAGACGGTAGAGGAGGAAGAGGCGGATGAGACGGGCGAGGGGAGAAAGCCGGCACGTTGGACACCTAGACCAACTCTGCCACCCGGCAGGGGGAACGGCTCGTTACAAGACCACTGGCGGGCGGGCTCAATAGCATCGCGTACACCAATGACAGGGGAGAACCCAATGTCATCTCGCGAGCGGTCCATTGAAGGACCATGGTGGCGCTAGGCTTCCAACGAAGAGGAGGTGTCGGCCCTCGAGGGGCAGATAGACAGCCAAGAAGGGCTAAGGGGGAATAGGAAGCCCCTAGAACAGTAGTACGCGCTGAGCACTTGACGGAACCCACGCCATACCTGGAAGAACGAGCCGGTGCCAGCCCTAGGGGAACACCCCATGGGCGGCACGACTGGCACTAGTAGGCAGCAGGCAGTGGACCGACGTCCAGCAGGACGTAGCCTAGTACTCAAGTAAAAAGCTTTCCCGATGTACCGTAGGAGCAGGAGCAGCGAGCCAAAGGAGTACATAGTGACGACGGCTACAGCGCTGATTCCAGTAGTAGACTTGCATGACAATTGCCTTTGAAGTAGAGATTGCCGCAGGGCCAACCAGCAGAGGGGCAAGACTAGGATAGGACACCGCTGCTACTGCACTCATCTCCTGTGGCCTAGGGCCAGGTGTCAATGGTGCATTGGGGCGAGAGCAGCGGACGGTCTGCGGTTGTCTGTGGGCTTGACTGAGGCCTTTGGATTGGAACGCTTCCAAGCGGCAGAACATGTGAATGCTGACAGTTTCTGAGGATTCTGTAGATTCTGACGGGTTCTGGATTTCTGACGGATTTTGATGGTTTTTTGAATTTACCCAAGCATGACACTGGTGACGGTACCGAATTATTTGTGCCATGATCAGGCCAGAGAGAGGTCGGGAGGAGCCCAGAGGCCTTTGTCGAGTGTGCGTAACCGTGGGAGGACCTAGGGTTAGCCACGCATTTCAGTGAATTTTCTTTGGTGAATTTCCTTTTGTGGATGTCCTGCAGCACATTTCCTGCAGTGGATTTTCTTTCGTGGATTTTCTTTCGACTAGCTGGATTGCAGTCAGATGTGTAGGAGACTTCCGTGTTAGGGAATTGACAAGTTCTGAGTGTACATATTTTCCGATCCCAGTTTCAGTACCACCCCTAGTCCGGCTCCCCACGCACGCCCGGTGTGCGTTGAGTGAGGAGCGGGGGGCGAGTAAAGTAGGGGCGGTACCCACAGCTAGGGGCGCCCGGGTAGGCCAGCCTTCCCTCTTATACGGTACGCTGTACCAAGTTACCCCTTAACAGCCCTTGTACCTCCGCAGTGTAGTACAAGAGGCACGTGTGTACAGGTGTTCAACCTTAGTTGTGAGTAGTTTGAGCCTCTCTAAGGCAGTACTGACAGCTTACACCATTTTGGCACGGTTACTGCTTTATGGTGCGACAGCTGTCACGGTATAATGCAGTATACGTGCCAAAACCGTAGGGACCGCTGACGCGTCCCCGTAGACTCCGCAGCTTCCCTGCGGAGCCCCCTTTTTAGGGTTAGGAGCCCAGCTTCCCACTTTCGGGAAGGTCTGAGGCAGGATTTCCCGTACTCAGTAAATAGGGCTTGCCGGGACCTTTGAATCCCGGCTTGCACGCTTGACATTTACTTCGTTCCTTTTAAGTGGACAGGCCTCTAATTGTAATCAGCACCGGCTATCATCCCAAGATATACCCTGTGAATACCAATAACGCCAGTACCACGAAGGCACGAAGACGATCAAGCCTAGTTCGGCCTCAGAGCCGACATAGCAACCTAGTAATCCCCAGCTAGATGCCCAGCCCGACCTAGGACACCGCCCGCAGTCTACGGCTACGACATCCCCCGCTTCACGCGGTAAGTGACTCAGCGACCCGACAGATCAGCTATCTGAAGGGCCAGCAGTTTAGCTTTACAAGTGACCAGCTCCGTGTCTGTCATCTAGAAGTTCCAGCCACAGCTTAACGCGCTGCGCATCCGCGGCCAGTGTGTAGTCACTGAGTCCGCCCGTAGGCGTCCGCCACTATGTGGGGAAGAAGTCCGCCACGGACCTGAAGCAAACCTCTCGAAGTAAAGTAGGGGCGGTACCCACAGCTAGGGGCGCCCGGGTAGGCCAGCCTTCCCTCTTATACGGTACGCTGTACCAAGTTACCCCTTAACAGCCCTTGTACCTCCGCAGTGTAGTACAAGAGGCACGTGTGTACAGGTGTTCAACCTTAGTTGTGAGTAGTTTGAGCCTCTCTAAGGCAGTACTGACAGCTTACACCATTTTGGCACGGTTACTGCTTTATGGTGCGACATAGACTCTCCAGGTGCAGGAGATACGGTTCGCCTACCCTTTCGGTGCCTTCTCCCTTGCCTTTCCTTGCTGACTTCCTGTTTGCCGACGTGGTCGAGCTTTATGTAAGCAAAACCCAGAGGTGAAACGTCATTGGCGCATCAGTCAATGACGTTACACGCCGCAATGTCATGACGCATGCATGCACTGTTAATATCACAAGTACGTTAGACAGTCGGGCGCCCATGCGGCCGAGCCCTTTCGGCATGGCCTGGTGGCCGGTGTAATCATCGACCCTCATCCGCTCATCCACACGTCATCCGTTCATCTACACAGCTTCATCATGAGGCGTATACGTTCTCAAAGGCTGGAACTTCCTTTGTCTATCCTTTCCAGCCTTTTGTCTGTCCCTTCACTTTTTTTGCCCCTTTTCCTTTTTTCTGCCCCTTTTACTTTGGCGCCCACGCGACCGAGCCTTTTTGAGCAAGACCAAGACGTGTTATGTCATTGACAGCTTCAGCACGACCTCAATGGTCAGAACCATTGCCACTTAAGCTGATGCCATTGCACATGCTTGAATAAACTTCGGTCACGTCTGTCAAGTTCGTACATTTTACCATACCGTACCGTTTAGCCGTATCGTAGATCCGTACCAGGTGACGTTGACGCCTCATCTACTCGCCAGCGCCAGTATGCGAGCGATAACCACCACCTTGCTCCGGAACCGCCCTCTGAGACGCCGACTTAAACCTTAGGCAGCGTTACACCCAAACGATAGCCGATCGGAATGTCATTGCTTTTAAGCAGCTGATCATCATCAATAAAACCCATCATCGGAACCCCTTACCCCTAAATCCCCTCATCTGTTCATCTACTCGCCAGCTTCAGCATGTCCTCAACGGTCACGATCTTGCTCCGAAGCCGCCCCTCCGAGACGCCGGCGGCCACCTCCGCCGCGTCTAGCCTCAACCACCCGTCAAAATCAACAACCCGCACCCCCCTGGCCCGAATCAGGCTGACGAGCGCCTCCGACCCCCCCGCGAACATTCCAGCTGGCTCGGGCCGCGAACTCGTCTGCGGCTGCAGTAAGCCCGCGTCGTGGTCCCTGAGCAAGCTTGCGACTGTCTCCTCCGCGTCCAAGAGGTTCGTTCCGATGATGCCGGTCGGGCCGCGTTTGAGCCAACCGCACACGTACAGCCCGCGCTCGAACGCGGGCACGTCGGGAGCCGCTGTCGCGGAATCGTCGGGCCGTCGCCGCACCCTCCCCGCCTCGTTTGGTACGGTTCCGGAGCGCGGCTCGAACGCGAGCCCTGGCACAGGGAGCGACTTGTAGCCAATGCTGACGAGGATGAGTTGGGCTGGGATGGTGTCGAAGACCCCTGATGGAGGGGTGAGTGGGTAATGTTGGAATCGTTGAATCATGTCAGCGTGAGGTAAACGTCTTGCTGAAGACAAAGTGTTGCTGAAATGTAGCTGGATTGTAGCTGAACTGTAGCTAAATTGGGATGGTGTCGAATGCACCTGATTGAGGGGCAGGTGGATAATACTGGGGTTAACCAGGGATACCCGGTACGGTAATACGGTATGGTCAGACAATACGGTACGGAAACGGCACGGCAAAAATGGCCGGACAGGAACGAAAATGGCCGGCACGGTGCTGTAACTTGGTACAATTTTATTAAACAGTCCGCTACGACACGGTAAACGTTATGGGATTTGGATCCAAACGGTCGCACTGGGTAACCCTCGGGTTATTGTCTTGCTGAAGCCCATTGGTAGCTGAATATTTCCTGAATTGTAGCTGAATGGGGATAGCCCATGTCCATGTTCACGTACCGTAGCTGTTATTTAGCTGTATGTAGCTGAATTCAAGATGAAACACCTTGGCACAAACACCGGCGCTCACCCGTGCCCACCGCCACCGTCTGCCCGTCAGAACCCAGCTGGAGGGCGGTCCGCTCCACCTTAGTGTAGCTAAAATGTAGCTGAATGTGGCTGAATGTAGCGTGTTCTAGCTCAATCTTGATTCGCCGTCACTCACCCGTGCCCACTGCCACGGTCTGTCCGTCAGAACCCAGCTGAAGGGCGGTCCGCTCTACCCTCAGCCCACGAGCCGCGCCCGTGGAGGGATCCACGAGAACCTCCGTCGGGTTGCGGTAAAACTGGAAATGGAGATGCCGGTTGCACGGCTCTGCTGGCGTCGCTTCAGCTGCCTGAACAAAAAAGGAGAACAAAGATGAGCACAAGAACCTCCATCGGGTTGCGGTAAAACTGGAAATGGAGATGGCGGTTGCACAGCTCTGATGGCGTCGCTTCAGCTGCCTGAACAAAAAAAGGAAAACAAAAGATGAGCACAAGAACCTCCATCAGGTTGCGGTAGAACAGGAAATGAAGATGGCGGTTGCACAGCTCTGATGGCGTCGCTTCAGCTGCCTGAACAAGAAAGGGGAAAAAAGATGAGCACAAGAACCTCCATCGGGTTGCGGTAGAACAGGAAATGAAGATGGCGGTTGCACAGCTCTGATGGCGTCGCTTCAGCTGCCTGAACAAGAAAGGGGAAAAAAGATGAGCACAAGAACCTCCATCGGGTTGCGGTAAAACTTGAAATGGAGATGCCGGTTGCACGGCTCTGCTGGCGTCGCTTCAGCTGCCTGAACAAAAAAGGAAAACAAAGATGAGCACAAGAACCTCCATCGGGTTGCGGTAGAAGTGGAAATGAAGATGGCGGTTGCACAGCTGTGATGGCGTCGCTTTAGCTGCCTGAAAAAAAAACAGCAAAAAACAGCAAAAAACAGCAAAAAACGTAGATGAGCAAAAGTTAGCACGACACGGCACTAGTGACGGTTGCAAGGTTGCTTCTGCAGCTAGCGAGACATCTTGTCCAAGGGTCATCCACATGTCAGCTTCATCTAGTTACGATCCAGCCACATCCCACACTTCACACCACACTCCACACATCCACACATCCACACTCCACCCACACACCTCGGGGTACAAGTCCCGCACCTCTGCTAGCCAGAAATATTGTCCAAGTGTCAGCCACATGTTGGCTGGATACAATTCAGCTACGGCTGGTAACAAATCAGCCACATTCCACACTTCACATACACACTTCACACTCCATACTCAAAAGAAAAACGAGCAAAGAGTATCATTTCAGGTCGACGCAAGTTAGCACCACACCGCATAAAACAGCCAGCTCTGTTCGGGGTGCCTCTGCTGCCTGAGCAGGTAAGCGTATCATTTCAGGTTGGCACCCTACCGCAAAATGCGACACAGGAGCATAAGCCATTGCACATCTCTTGAGGCCTGGCTTCTGCAGCCTGGACATGCACAGAGTAGATTTACAGGCTGGTGGCAGAATACAGGCTGGTGGCAGAATACAGGCTGGTGGCAGAATACAGGCTGCTGGCAGAATACAGGCTGCTGGCAGAATACAGGCTGGTGGCAGAATACAGGCTGGTAGCAGAATACAGGCTGGTGGCAGAATACAGGCTGGTAGCAGAATACAGGTTGGTAGCAGAATACAGGCTGGTAGCAGAATACAGGCTGGTGGCAGAATGCAGGCTGGTGGCAGAATACAGGCTGGTGGCAGAATGCAGGCTGGTAGCAGAATACAGGCTGGTAGCAGAATACAGGCTGGTGGCAGAATACAGGCTGGTAGCAGAATACAGGCTGGTGGCAGAATACAGGCTGGTAGCAGAATACAGGTTGGTAGCAGAATGCAGGCTGGTGGCAGAATACAGGCTGGTGGCAGAATACAGGCTGGTGGCAGAATACAGGCTGGTAGCAGAATACAGGTTGGTAGCAGAATACAGGCTGTTAGCAGAATACAGGCTGGTGGCAGAATACAGGTTGGTAGCAGAATACAGGCTGGTAGCAGAATACAGGCTGGTAGCAGAATACAGGCTGGTAGCAGAATACAGGCTGGTGGCAGAATACAGGCTGGTAGCAGAATACAGGCTGGTAGCAGAATACAGGCTGGTAGCAGAATGCAGGCTGGTAGCAGAATACAGGCTGGTAGCAGAATACAGGCTGGTGGCAGAATACAGGCTGGTAGCAGAATACAGGTTGGTAGCAGAATACAGGCTGGTAGCAGAATACAGGCTGGTGGCAGAATACAGGCTGGTAGCAGAATACAGGCTGGTAGCAGAATACAGGCTGGTAGCAGAATACAGGCTGGTAGCAGAATACAGGCTGGTAGCAGAATACAGGCTGGTAGCAGAATACAGGCTGGTAGCAGAATACAGGCTGGTAGCAGAATACAGGCTGGTAGCAGAATACAGGCTGGTGGCAGAATACAGGTTGGTAGCAGAATACAGGCTGGTAGCAGAATACAGGCTGGTAGCAGAATACAGGCTGGTGGCAGAATACAGGCTGGTAGCAGAATACAGGCTGGTAGCAGAATACAGGCTGGTAGCAGAATACAGGCTGGTAGCAGAATACAGGCTGGTAGCAGAATACAGGTTGGTAGCAGAATACAGGCTGGTGGCAGAATACAGGCTGGTGGCAGAATACAGGCTGGTAGCAGAATACAGGCTGGTAGCAGAATACAGGCTGGTAGCAGAATACAGGCTGGTGGCAGAATACAGGCTGGTGGCAGAATGCAGGCTGGTAGCAGAATACAGGCTGGTAGCAGAATACAGGCTGGTAGCAGAATACAGGCTGGTAGCAGAATACAGGCTGGTGGCAGAATACAGGCTGGTAGCAGAATACAGGCTGGTGGCAGAATACAGGCTGGTAGCAGAATACAGGCTGGTAGCAGAATGCAGGCTGGTAGCAGAATACAGGCTGGTAGCAGAATACAGGCTGGTGGCAGAATACAGGCTGGTGGCAGAATGCAGGCTGGTGGCAGAATGCAGGCTGGTAGCAGAATACTGGCTGGTGGCAGAATGCAGGCTGGTAGCAGAATACAGGCTGGTAGCAGAATACAGGCTGGTAGCAGAATACAGGCTGGTGGCAGAATACAGGCTGGTGGCAGAATGCAGGCTGGTAGCAGAATACAGGCTGGTAGCAGAATACAGGCTGGTAGCAGAATACAGGCTGGTGGCAGAATACAGGCTGGTGGCAGAATACAGGCTGGTAGCAGAATACAGGCTGGTAGCAGAATACAGGCTGGTGGCAGAATGCAGGCTGGTAGCAGAATACAGGCTGGTGGCAGAATACAGGCTGGTAGCAGAATACAGGTTGGTAGCAGAATGCAGGCTGGTAGCAGAATACAGGCTGGTAGCAGAATACAGGCTGGTAGCAGAATACAGGCTGGTGGCAGAATACAGGCTGGTGGCAGAATGCAGGCTGGTAGCAGAATGCAGGCTGGTAGCAGAATACAGGCTGGTAGCAGAATACAGGCTGGTAGCAGAATACAGGCTGGTAGCAGAATGCAGGCTGGTGGCAGAATACAGGCTGGTGGCAGAATACAGGCTGGTGGCAGAATACAGGCTGGTAGCAGAATACAGGCTGGTAGCAGAATACAGGCTGGTAGCAGAATACAGGCTGGTAGCAGAATACAGGCTGGTAGCAGAATACAGGCTGGTAGCAGAATACAGGCTGGTAGCAGAATACAGGCTGGTAGCAGAATACAGGCTGGTGGCAGAATACAGGCTGGTAGCAGAATACAGGCTGGTGGCAGAATACAGGCTGGTGGCAGAATACAGGTTGGTAGCAGAATGCAGGCTGGTGGCAGAATACAGGCTGGTGGCAGAATACAGGCTGGTGGCAGAATACAGGCTGGTAGCAGAATACAGGTTGGTAGCAGAATACAGGCTGTTAGCAGAATACAGGCTGGTGGCAGAATACAGGTTGGTAGCAGAATACAGGCTGGTAGCAGAATACAGGCTGGTAGCAGAATACAGGGTGGTGGCAGAATACAGGCTGGTAGCAGAATACAGGCTGGTAGCAGAATACAGGCTGGTAGCAGAATACAGGCTGGTAGCAGAATACAGGCTGGTAGCAGAATACAGGTTGGTAGCAGAATACAGGCTGGTGGCAGAATACAGGCTGGTGGCAGAATACAGGCTGGTAGCAGAATACAGGCTGGTAGCAGAATACAGGCTGGTAGCAGAATACAGGCTGGTAGCAGAATACAGGCTGGTGGCAGAATGCAGGCTGGTGGCAGAATACAGGCTGGTGGCAGAATACAGGCTGGTAGCAGAATACAGGCTGGTAGCAGAATACAGGCTGGTAGCAGAATACAGGCTGGTAGCAGAATACAGGCTGGTAGCAGAATACAGGCTGGTAGCAGAATACAGGCTGGTGGCAGAATACAGGCTGGTAGCAGAATACAGGCTGGTAGCAGAATACAGGCTTGTGGCAGAATACAGGCTGGTAGCAGAATACAGGCTGGTAGCAGAATACAGGCTGGTAGCAGAATACAGAACACATGCCCGAGCTTGTTTCCCGGTTAGGCTGGTTACGGTTGCATGATTCTAATTGCGTGGCCTGTTAATGCTTAATGCTTTATCCTCAATCCTCAATCCTTAATCCTTAATCCTTAATCCTCAATCCTTAATCCTCAATCCTCAATCCTCAATCCTCAATCCTCCATCCTCCATCCTCCATCCTCCATCCTCCATCCTCCATCCTCCATCCTCCATCCTCCATCCTCCATCCTTTATCCTTTATCCTTAATCCTTAATCCTTAATCCTCAATCCTCAATCCTTAATCCTTAATCCTCAATCCTTAATCCTTAATCCTTAATCCTCAATCCTCAATCCTCAATCCTTAATCCTTAATCCTTAATCCTCAATCCTCAATCCTCAATCCTTAATCCTTAATCCTTAATCCTTAATCCTTAATCCTTAATCCTTAATCCTTAATCCTCAATCCTCAATCCTTAATCCTCAATCCTCAATCCTTAATCCTTAATCCTTAATCCTTAATCCTTAATCCTTAATCCTTAATCCTCAATCCTTAATCCTCAATCCTCAATCCTTAATCCTCAATCCTCAATCCTCAATCCTTAATCCTTAATCCTTAATCCTCAATCCTCAATCCTTAATCCTCAATCCTTAATCCTCAATCCTCAATCCTCAATCCTCAATCCTCAATCCTTAATCCTCAATCCTTAATCCTTAATCCTCAATCCTCAATCCTCAATCCTTAATCCTTAATCCTTAATCCTCAATCCTCAATCCTCAATCCTCAATCCTCAATCCTCAATCCTTAATCCTCAATCCTTAATCCTCAATCCTTAATCCTTAATCCTCAATCATCAATCCTCAACTCAATCCTCAATCCTCAATCCTTAATTCTCAATCCTTAATCCTTAATCCTCAATCCTTAATCCTCAATCCTTAATCCTCAATCCTCAATCCTTAATCCTCAATCCTCAATCCTTAACCCTTAATCCATAATCCATAATCCTCAATCCTCAATCCTTAATTCTCAATCCTTAATCCTCAATCCTTAATCCTCAATCCTCAATCCTCAATCCTTAATCCTTAATCCTCAATCCTCAATCCTCAATCCTCAATCCTTAATCCTCAATCCTCAATCCTCAATCCTTAATCCTTAATCCTTAATCCTCAATCCTCAATCCTCAATCCTCAATCCTCAATCCTTAATCCTCAATCCTTAATCCATAATCCTCAATCCATAATCCATAATCCTTAATCCTCAATCCTCAATCCTCAATCCTTAATCCTCAATCCTTAATCCTCAATCCTTAATCCTCAATCCTCAATCCTCAATCCTTAACCCTTAATCCATAATCCTCAATCCTCAATCCTTAATCCTCAATCCTTAATCCTTAATCCTCAAACCTTAATCCTCAATCCTCAATCCTCAATCCTCAATCCTTAATCCTTAATCCTCAATCCTCAATCCTCAATCCTTAATCCTTAATCCTCAATCCTCAATCCTCAATCCTCAATCCTCAATCCTCAATCCTCAATCCTTAATCCTTAATCCTTAATCCTTAATCCTTAATCCTTAATCCTTAATCCTCAATCCTCAATCCTCAATCCTTAATCCTTAATCCTCAATCCTCAATCCTCAATCCTCAATCCTTAATCCTTAATCCTCAATCCTCAATCCTCAATCCTTAATCCTCAATCCTTAATCCTTAATCCTTAATCCTTAATCCTTAACCCTTAATCCTTAATCCTCAATCCTCAATCCTCAATCCTTAATCCTTAATTCTCAATCCTTAATCCTTAATCCTCAATCCTCAATCCTCAATCCTCAATCCTCAATCCTCAATCCTCAATCCTTAATCCTCAATCCTCAATCCTCAATCCTCAATCCTCAATCCTCAATCCTTAATCCTCAATCCTCAATCCATAATCCTCAATCCTTAACCCTTAATCCTTAATCCTTAATCCTCAATCCTCAATCCTCAATCCTTAATCCTCAATCCTTAATCCTTAATCCTTAATCCTTAATCCTTAATCCTTAATCCTTAATCCTCAATCCTCAATCCTCAATCCTTAATCCTTAATCCTTAATCCTTAATCCTTAATCCTCAATCCTCAATCCTCAATCCTCAATCCTCAATCCTTAATCCTCAATCCTTAATCCTTAACATTAATCCTTAATCCTCAATCCTCAATCCTTAATCCTCAATCCTCAATCCTTAATCCTTAATCCTTAATCCTTAATCCTTAATCCTCAATCCTCAATCCTTAATCCTCAATCCTCAATCCTCAATCCTCAATCCTCAATCCTTAATCCTCAATCCTGAATCCTTAATCCTCAATCCTCAATCCTTAATCCTCAATCCTCAATCCTTAATCCTTAATCCTTAATCCTTAATCCTCAATCCTCAATCCTTAATCCTCAATCCTTAATCCTTAATCCTTAATCCTTAATCCTTAATCCTCAATCCTCAATCCTCAATCCTTAATCCTTAATCCTTAAACCTCAATCCTCAATCCTCAATTCATTCAATTGCCTTTTTAATTTTGTCATTGACAGGCCTTCGAATGTGTGTGGCACGCATGCACTCATGATGTAGCTGAGCTTTAGCGGAATGGTACTGGTAGCTTAACAGTAGCTTAACAGTAGCTGAACAGTAGCTAAGATGTACCTGAACAGCAGCCGAGCTGTAGCTGAATGCCCTAATGCACACACTGCATGTACTTGCCTTTTAAATAATGCCACAGACGCACTTCCTGATGCATTTGGCGTGCATACAATCATGATGGAGCTGAATGGAAGCTGAACGGTAGCTGGATGGTAGATGACAGGTAGCTGAACTATAGCTGAATCCCCCAATGCACACACAGCATGCACCTGCCTTTTCAAGATGTCATACACGCACCTCCGGATGTGTGTGGCGCGCACGCTCTCATGAAGTGGCTGATATGTAGCTGACCAGAAGCTGAGCTGTAGCTGAACAGTAGCTGAGCTGTCACTGAGTCCCCCAATGCACACACGGCATATACCTGCCTTTTTCAAGATGCCATGGATGCGCCTCCGGATGCGTGTGGCGTGCATGCACTCATGAAGTAGCTGATTTGCAGCTGGACTGTAGCCGGATTTTAGTTGAACGGTAGCTGAATAGTAGATGAAAGGTAGATGAACTGTAGCTGAATCCCTCTAGTAATACCTGGTATTCACATGCCTCCTTTTTAATGCCGCAGACGTGCTTCCGGATGCGTGTGGCGTGCATGTACTCATGAAACAGCTGAACTGTAGCTTAACTGTAGCTGGACTGTAGCTGATATGTAGCTGGATGGTAGCTAAACATTAGCTGATCTTTAGCTGAATCCCCCAATGCACACACGGCATGCACCTGCCTTTTTTATGATGTCATGGACGCGCCTCCGGATGCGTGTGGCGCGCATGACCGCCTCATCCGCTGCTGATACCTGAAGGGAAGAAAAAAAGGGTAAAGTTTATGTCCTTCAGCTACATTTCAGCAACAGCTCAGCTATCTTTCAGCTGTACTTCAGCTACAAATCAGCTGCGCGCGCATGACCGCCTCAGTGGCGCGCATGACCGCCTCATCCTCTGCTGAGAGCTGAAGGAAGGAAAGAAAGAGGTGACGTTCATGTCAGCGGCCTTCAGCTGCAGTTCAGCAACGGTTCAGCTGTACTTCAGCTACAATTCATTTACAGTTCAGCTACACTTAAGCTGCAGTTCAGGTACAGTTCAGCTACAATTCATTTACAGTTCAGCTACATTTAAGCTGCAGTTCAGGTACAGTTCAGCTACACTGAAGCTGCAGTTCAGGTACAGTTCAGCTACACTGAAGCTGCAGTTCAGGTACAGTTCAGCTACACTGAAGCTGCAGTTCAGGTACAGTTCAGCTACACTGAAGCTGCAGTTCAGGTACAGTTCAGCTACAGTACAGGTAGATGTCAACGTCAGTTCAGCTAAAATCCAGCGTGAGGAAGTTGCTTCTTTCGTTTTGCCTCATGGTAACGGCGCAGATGTGGCTGCGGCCCCAAGCTGCGTTGTTTCTTAACCTCCACGCCCAAATAGGGCGTAGCTTTCTTTCTTTCTTACAATTCAGCTACAATTCAGCTAATAGAAAGGCAGCTTGTTAACGCGGCTGAGCGGCGCTGTGCTCTGCTTTGGCGGTTTTTTAGGGTTTTAAGGGGCGAAACATAGATCCGTTCTTCGTATCGGCATAAATATTCATCGAAATCAACCATTCGTTTTCTGGGGGGGGAAAACGATTCCTAAAACGAATTCGGACTGACACCACAGTATCTTACTTTGTTAGCGAGTGCCCTTAACCCTAAGCCGAAACCATTCATTGCAACCCTAGACCCTACCAGGGTTAGCCTGTATGAAAATACGGTACGGTGATTCGGTACGGTACGGATACGGTACAGTACGGATACGGTGCAGTACGGATACGGTACAGTACGTATACGGTACGGTACGGATACGGATACGGATACGGTACGGTCAAAATGACCGGACAGGTCAGAAAATGTCCAGCAGGTTGTTTTAACATGGTACGGTACTGTCAAACGGTGCGACACGATACGGAAATGCGATGTGGACCCAATCGGTCGTATGGGTTAACCCTGGACCCCACACCCATTCCTGCAGGTGGCGACAAGTGAACATACATATGTCTAGATTGGGGTATATGCCCCTAGGCCTAAACCCTTAATTCCATCCCTAAACCCTCAGGACTAAGTCCAAACCCTTAATTTGAACTCTAACCCCTGCACATATTTCCCGCACTTAAGGACAGGTAAGATGACATTCGCCTGGCTTTGCGGCGCAGCCGGCCAGAAATCATACCCCAGCCCGGAAAAAATGGCCATCTAGCTGACCCCCATCACTACCAGGGTACCTCGGTACGGAATCGGTACGGTCAAACGGTACGGTACGGTACGGTACGGACATAATGGGATGGGCTAGTAAGAAAATGGACAGTACGGTAGTTCTGAACAGTACGGTACGGTCATACAGTACGGTACGGTACGGGATATGTTTTTTTTTACGGCAGTACAGGGTAACCCTGGTCACTACCCTGGTGAGATGACATGCATCCAGGTTTAGGTGGTACGGTTCTTTCTTTCTTTCTTTCCTTCGACCAAACATTGACTCGTAAAATAAAAATAGAACACGCACTATTTGAAGGGTAAATGCAACCCTTCAATATGGACCCTAAACATATGGACCCTAAATATTGACCCTACACCCTAAACCCTCAACCCTTAAATATGGACCCTAAACATGATTCCTGTAACTTAACATTATCTGCATCTGATCAGTTGGGGCAGGGGACCTAAATCCTTAAACCTGAACATGCGTCCTGTAGCTGAGGTGGCGCCACCTGCCACTGACTGACGGGGGCAGGAGACCTTTACCCTTCAACCATTGACTCTGGAAGAATACAAACTTACCCTCAACCCTCTAAGCTTCCAACCTGAACCCTAAACATGATTCGCGTAGGTCAGGTGGCATTACCTGCATCTGCTCAGCGGGGGCAGGGAGCCTAAACCCTGGACCCCAAACATCGACTATGTAAAACAACAATCATTTACCCTTCAACCTGAACCCCAACCATAAATTGCGTAGGTGAGGAGGCATTACCTGCATCTGCTCCGCTGGAGCAGGGAACCTGAACCCTGAACTCCCAAACCCGTGACCCTTCAGATTAACCACAAACCCTGAACCCTAAACCCTTAACCCCAACACCTTTGACTCTTTACCATCAACCCTTCAACCTGAATGTTTTCTGTAGGTGAAGCATTACCTGCATCTGCTCGGCGGGGGGGGGCATGCACCCTCAACCCTTCAACCAAACATTGACGCTTCCAAATTAACCCTATAAATGTGTTTCATGCATTACCTGCATCTGCTCGGTGGGGGCATGCACCTTCAACCCTTCAACCAAACATTGATTATTTCAAAAGACTCAACCACACATGAACTCTTTCGAATCAACCCTAAATCCTTAACCCTAAATGCCCTTCATGCATTACCTGCATCTGCTCGGTGGGGGCATGCACCTGAATGCCAGGCTCTGAGGCCAGCTCCTTGAGCTCTTTGGGCGAGCAGGCAGCCTGGACAGGGAGGCAGTAGATACGATAAATATCTTGGGATAAACAGGAGGAACAGAAAAGTGCGTTGCCCCGTCGGCTCTGAAGCCAGCTCCTTGAGCTCTTTCGGCGAGCAGGCAGCCTGGACAGGGAGGCAATACAAGCAGGCATCAGTCAAGAATATAACCCTTGGGATTTACGTTTTAGGGTTTGCCGTTTGTGGTTCAGGGTTTAAGATTCAGGGTTTAGGGGTTGTAGTTTAAGGTTTAGGTTTCAAAGTGAAGGGTTTAGGGTATAGGGTTGAGCGGCTGTGGTACGCAATGGTATGTCCTAAACCCTCCTAACACACTGTCTGGCAAATGAAGGGTTAGGGTATAGGGCTTATGGTTTAGGGTTTATCGGCTGTGGTTAACAAGGGTCCGTCCTAAACCCTCCTAACACACGGTCAGTCACAGGAGGGTTAGGGATTTAGGGTTTAGGGTTAAGGCTTGAGCGGCTGTGGTACACAATGGCCTACCCCAAACCTCCATAACCCACAGTAAGGCACGTGAGGGAAAGATTCAATACATAAGGATAAACAGACATGTATATATTAAGGGCAGCAATATATGGCGGGCAGCAATATATGGCGGGCAGCAATATATGGCGGGCAGCAATATATGGCGGGCAGCAATATATGGCGGGCAGCAATATATGGCGGGCAGCAATATATGGCGGGCAGCAATATATGGCGGGCAGCAATATATGGCGGGCAGCAATATATGGCGGGCAGCAATATATGGCGGGCATCAGTCCAGCTTGCAACACACAGTCAGGCACATGAGGGGAAATATGCGATGCTCGGTCGGCTCTAAATCCAGCTGCTTGAGCTCTTTCGGCGAGCAGCATGCAGCCTGGGAGGAGAAGGAGCAGTTGGAAGCAGTTGGAAGCAGTTGGAAGCAGTTGGAAGCAGTTGGACGCTGTGGTCTTTTTCAGTGGATAACAATTGCAGATACAAAAGCACCGCATCCGAGGGACCCGGAAATTGTGCATGATGAGCTCTGAAGCCCTTCCAAGCTCTTGAGCTCTTTTGACGAGAGCAGCACACAGCCTAGGCGGAGCAGCACTTGGAAGCAGCGGTGGTACCCGATGTTCCGTCCAACATGAGAGGGCGTGAACAATGAATAAACGACGAGGCTCTGAGGCCTAAGGGCCTGAGGGCGAGAGGGCATGGGGGCAAGGGGGCCTTAGGGCATGGGGGCATGGGGGCCTGAGGGCCCGAGGGGATGGGGGCATGGGGGCCTGAGGGCATGGGGGCCTGAGGGCCCGAGGGCATGGGGGCAAAGGGCCCTGAGGGCATAGGGGCATGGGGGCCTGAGGGCATGTGGGCATGAGGGCATGAGTGCATGGGGGCCTGAGGGCATGGGGGCATGAGGGCGAGAGGGCATGAGGGCGAGAGGGCATGAGGGCGAGAGGGCATGAGGGCATGAGGGCATGAGGGCATGAGAGCATGGTGGCCTGAGGGCCTGAGGGCCTGTGGGCATGAGGGCATGAGTGCATGGGGGCCTGAGGGCATGGGGGCATGAGGGCATGAGTGCATGGGGGCCTGAAGGCATGAGGGCGAGAGGGCATGAGGGCATGAGGGCATGGGGGCCTGAGGGCATGTGGGCATGAGGGCATGAGTGCATGGGGGCCTGAGGGCATGGGGGCATGAGGGCATGAGGGCATGAGGGCAAGAAGGCATGATGGCATGAAGGCATGATGGCGAGAGGGCATGAGGGCATGAGGGCATGATGGCATGATGGCATGATGGCATGATGGCATGATGGCATGAGGGCGAGAGGGCATGATGGCGAGAGGGCATGAGTGCATGAGGGCAAGAAGGCATGATGGCATGATGGCATGATGGCATGATGGCATGATGGCATGGGTCATGATGGCATGATGGCATGAGGGCGAGAGGGCATGAGGGCATGAGGGCATGAGGGCATGAGAGCATGGTGGCCTGAGGGCCTGAGGGCCTGTGGGCATGAGGGCATGAGTGCATGGGGGCCTGAGGGCATGGGGGCATGAGGGCATGAGGGCATGATGGCATGATGGCATGATGGCATGATGGCATGATGGCATGATGGCATGAGAGCATGAGGGCATGAGGGCATGAGGGCGAGAGGGCATGAGGGCGAGAGGGCATGAGGGCGAGAGGGCATGAGCGCATGAGGGCGAGAGGGCATGAGGGCATGAGGGCATGAGGGCATGAGGGCAAGAGGACGAGAGGGTCTGAGGGCGAGAGGGCCTGAGGGCGAGAGGGCCTGAGGACTCTTAAGTCAGGACATTGTTCGGCGAGCAGGTGGCCTGGGGGGAGGAACAGCGGTGGGAAGCAGCAGTAAATGCAGCAGATGCCAACAATGGAGGGAGGCGTTCGATTGTCCAATTGGCGAGCAGGCTGCTTGGGGAGGAAGAGCGATGGGAAGCAGCAGCGGTGGTACTCGACGTCCCGGTAACCCGGTACGGAATACGGTACCGTCAAACGGTGCGGTACGGGTACGGTACGGTACGGACATAATGGGATGGGCTAGTAAGAAAATGGACAACGGTAGTTCCGGTACGGTCAAACGGCACGGGATACGGTACGGAATATGGCCGTACTGGGTAACCCTGCCCGACGTTCTGTCCAGCATTAGTGGGTGAGAACAACATGTGTCCCATCGACCCTAAACTCAGTTCAAAGGACTTTGTTTGGCGAGCAGGCAGCCTGGGGAGGAACAGCGGTGGGGAGCAGCAGTAAATGTCAGTCCAGCAGACAACACCGGGAGAGAAAATATGATCCTCCGATCGATGGGCATGCAGCCAGCCTGGAAAGGAGCAGCAACCGTACCCCGCAGCTAGTCCAGCAGATAACATTTTAACTGCTGGAGACGGTGCCCCACGGCCAGGAGATGAGAACAGACAGACAGATGAGGGGAACAGAAAAATGACCAGCCTTATAAGAAAGACTAGACAGACTAATCCTCCGCCGAAGCAATAGACGTGAGGACCGCTCGACCCACAGCAGCTCTATCCAGGTTGGTAGGATAGCCCGCTCACGACATCAGCTTTGTAGACAGTCTTTCGATGAGCATGCAGCCAGCCTGGGCAGGAGCGGCGGCCAGTCTGTCCAGCTGACAAATTGAATCTGCTTTATATACTATTTTTTCGACGAGCATGCAGCCTTGGCATGAGTGGCTATGTGTGTGCCCCACGGCCAGTCCAGCAGATAACAACAGTCAGGCATCAGGGTTAAGGGTTTAGAAATTCGGGTTTTTAGGATTTAGGGGTTGAGGGGGGGAGGGGGGGAGGGGGGGGAGGGGGGGGAGGGGGGGGAGGGGGGGAGGGGGGGGGAGGGGGGGGGGGGGGGGGGGGGGGGGGAGGGGGGGGGGGGGGGGGGGGGGGGGGAGGGGGGGAGGGGGGGAGGGGGGGAGGGGGGGAGGGGGGAGGGGGGAGGGGGGGAGGGGGGGAGGGGGGAGGGGGGAGGGGGGAGGGGGGGAGGGGGGAGGGGGGGAGGGGGGGAGGGGGGAGGGGGGGAGGGGGGAGGGGGGGAGGGGGGGAGGGGGGAGGGGGGAGGGGGGAGGGGGGAGGGGGGAGGGGGGGAGGGGGGGAGGGGGGGGAGGGGGGAGGGGGGAGGGGGGGGCTCTCCGAGCAGATGATTATAGTCAGGCATAAGAGGGGGGAGGGGGGGAGGGGGGAGGGGGGGGCTCTCCGGGCAGATTCAAAACCAGCCTTCATAGACGATTGTTTTGGCTATAGGAGAGCCAGCGTAGAGGAGGAGGAACAGTGGTGACGGGTACCTGAAGGCCACTCCAGCAGATAACCACAGTAAGGCAAAAGAGGGGGAGGGGGGAGCTGTCCGATCAGCTCCGAAACCAGATGTATAGACTCTTGTTTTGCTATAGGAGAGCCAGCACGGGGGAGGAGCCGCAATTAAGGGGGCCCAATGGCCAGCCCAGCAGATGACCACAATCAGGCATAGGAGGGGGGTGGGAGGGGGGCTGTCGGATCAGCTCCGAAACCAGCTGTATAAACTCTTGTTTTTGCTGTAGGAGTGTCAGCACGGGGGAGGAGCCGCAGTTAAGGGGGCCCAATGGCCAGCCCAGCAGATGACCATAGTCAGGCAAAATAGGGGGAGGGGGGGGCTGTCCGATCAGCTCCGAAACCAGATGTATAGACTCTTGTTTTGGCTATAGGAGAGCCAGTCTGGGGGAGCAGTGGTGATGTGTGCCCAACGGCCAGCCCAGCAGATGACCACAATCAGGCGTAAGATGGGGGGGGGGCCCATCAGCTCTGAAAACAGCGTTTGCAGACCAAGAGGGGGGGAGGGGGGGACTGTCCGATCAGCTCCGAAACCAGTTTGATAGACTAATGTGTTTTTGTTATAGGAGAGACAGCACGTGGGAGAGGCAGTGGTGAAGGGTGTGTAACGACCTATCCAACAGACTGCCAAAGGCAGGCATCCGGATGTAGGGTTCAGGGTTTAAGGGAATCCAAAACTGTCAGATCGGCTCCGAAACCAGCCTGTGTAGACTGTTGTGTTGGCTAGAGGAGACACAGCATGGGGGGGCGGGCGGGGGGGGGGGGGGGGGGCACAGTGGTGAAGGGTGTTCAATGGCTTAGACATTAGGGCTTAGGGATAAGGGTTTAGGGTTTAGGGATACGGGTTTAGGGTTTAGGGATAAGGGTTTAGGGTTTAGAGATAAGGGTTTAGGGGAAACCGAAACTGTCTGAGCAGCTCCAGACCAGTTGCATATACTGTTTTTTGTTTTTTCTGTGAGAGCCAGCATGGGGGAGGGGCATCGAGGTGGTGTGAACAGCGGCGGTCAGTCCAGCCGCTAACCACAGCCAGGCATAAGAGCGAGGGGGGGGGGGCTGTCCAATCAGCTCCAAAACCAGCTTAATAGACTGTTGGACCCTAAACCCTACACCCTTCAACCTGAACCCATCAGCAGGCAGCATGGGGGAACCCGGGGTCAATGCAGCCCTACACCCTACACCCCCAGGCAGTGCTAGAGCCTATGCCTAGAACCCTAAGCCTAACACCCTGAACCCCTCAGCAGTCAGATTAAAGGGAGCCCGGGGTCAATGCAGCCCTACACCAACACCAGTGACAAACTGTCCGGCTCCACAAAGTCAGCGTCTTGACCTCTTTGAGCGAGCAGACGGCCCTTAACCCTACACCCTGAACCCTATACTCTAAACCCTAGACTATAAACCCTACTCCTGAACCCTACACTCTACCCTCTAAACCCTACACTCGATACCCTACACACTTAACCTCACAACCTAAACCATGACCCCCTCAGCAGTAGGCCCCAAGCTGCGCGTTGCTTCCTTAACCTCCACGTCCCTGCAATGCTTATTGCCTGCTACCTGACGGTAACGTCGCGGATGTTGCTACGGCCCCAAGCTGTGCCGCCAATTCCTCAACTCCCATGCCCAAATAGGGCGCAGGTTCACCCCCCTCATCATTCGTCCAACCCTTGAAAACACGAGACGCGCCCACACAGCATAGACCAAGTGCACTCGATACTTTCACGCAGGCCACTCACCATCACCCCCCGTTGAACACGCACACTTAACTCCTACCCACTCACCTATCCCCCCCTCGCCTCCCACACCTCCACCCACTTGTCCCAGCCCTTCCTTGTCACAAGTGCACCTCCTTTTCCTCCCCACCCCCCTTCCCTACCTCACCTCCCCCCTCACCTGTAACAACCCCCTCCTAGACACGAGGTACCCCCCCCCCCGCACACACACACCTTGCCCCTCACCTGCACCAGCCCCCTCCCCCCACACCACTAATCACCTGTATCAGCCTCCTCCTGACCATGAGGTGCACCTCCTTCACCCCCCCACCCCCCCACACACACACACTCACCTGCACCAGACCCCTCCCCCCCACCACCTCCCACCTGTACCGGCCCCCTCCTGGCCACGAGGTGCACCTCCTCCCCCCCCCACACACACCTGCATCAGCCCCCTCCTGGTCACGAGGTGCACCTCCTTCACCCCCCCCCCCCCCACACACACACACACACCTGCATCAGCCCCCTCCTGGCCACGAGGTGCACCTCCTTCACCCCCCCCCCCCCCACACACACTCACCTGCACCAGCCCCCTCCCCCCCACCACCTCCCACCTGTACCGGCCCCCTCCTGGCCACGAGGTGCACCTCCTTCACCCTGCCCGCAGCCTTCCGTAGTGCCAGCAAGGCATGCCCGGCAACGTCCGTACTGCTGAGTCCCTCGGCACCTCTCAATAAAACTCGAGCACAGTCCAACGCCACATTGCCAATGCCACACACCTGACAGCATGTTGAGGGTTATGGTTAGGGTTTATTTGTTATGGTTGAGGAATAGCTAGTTATGGTTTAGGTTTGAAATGTCCAGCAACTTTCATAGTGACAGCAAGGCATGCCCGATGAATTCCGTAATGCCAGCAAGGCATGCCCGGCAACTTCTGTACTGCCAACAAGGCATGCCCTGCACCCCTCAGTAAAAGAAGTTAGGGTTGAGGGTGTCGGGTAAGAGGTTTGAAGTATGAACATGCATACTTCTCAACTTGTGCACAGTTCAGTGCCACGATGCCAATGCCTCACACCTGGCAGCGCAACGTGGGGGAAGCAAGGGTTAGGGATGTGGGGAATGGGCATCCACACTTTGCACTAGGACACGTGCGCAGCACAGTACCATGGTGCCAATGCCTCACACCAGGCAGCAGGTTGCAGGAGTGACGAATCTAGGGTATAGGGTAGAAGATTTAAAGTATGGAAAATCACACCTCCCAGTAGGACTTGTGCGCAGTACAGTACGTACCACGTGGCACACACACCTGGCAGCAGGTTGCAAGGGTTATGGTTTAGGGTTAAGGGTTGAGGGTTTAAGGTTGACTAGTTATGGACATCCACACTTCTCATTAGAACACATGCATAGTAAAGTGTCACCTTGCCAATGCCTCACACCTGGCAGTCGGTTGTAGGGGTTCAGGGTTTATAAGCAATGGTGCATGTTTATAATGCTTGGGAATGCTGTACTGCTCAGACTGTACTGCTCATGCTTTCCTGCCTATGCGGTACGCTCGATACCTCTGAACATCACGCGTGCATAGTACAGTGCTAATGCCCTGCCTCCACCCACAGCTGCGGGCGGCCAAGGTCTACCTGGACCCCCCTCTGGTTTCAAATCCCATGCTAGCAAGGAGGGACTATGGTAGTGGCTGTGTTAGGTCAGCAGGTAGGCGCTGGTTTTGCTGTTAACCTGTTCACGGGCAATCCAGCCCGATATACTGAGGCCCAACGGCTGGCCAATGCCACACACCTGTCAACACCGGCCCGCTCAGCGTGCGGGGAGTTTGGGTTCAAGGGCGGACATTCACACTTTGCCACTCTCCACTACATTTGACCGCTCTTCGCAACACTCTCCACACTATGCTACACTCATCTGCCCACTGCCACACTCACGCCATTCTTTGCTACACTCACCTCCTAACCACAACAATCTCCACACTGTTCCATACTTTCCACACATTTGCAAGACCTGTCTGCCCACCGCCACTCTCAACAGATGACAGGTCCACCATCACCTTCCCCACACTTCGCCCCCCATCCACACTCGCGCACTCTCCGCCACACTTTCCACAGCGGGCAGGTCCACCAGCCGTCCAACATCGTCAGGGTGCTCGTTGTACCACCACATTCCTCACACTTCTCCACACTTTTCCACACTTATGCGCTCACCGCCACACTTTCCACAGCCGACAGGTCCACCGGCAGCCCGACAGCGTCTGGGTGCAGGTTGTACTGCCAAAGTCCCCCCACACTCCCAAACTCTTCCACACTCATGTGGTCACCGCCACACTTCCCACACTTTGCCAGACCCGCCCGCTCACCGCCACACTTTCCACAGCCGACAGGTCGACTGGCAACCCGACAGCGTCAGGGTGCCCGTTGTACCACCACACAAACTCTCTCGCACTGAACACGTTGCCGGCACCCTGCATGGCAGTGCATGGCGCAGCATGGCTCTGCATGGCATTGCATGGCGCAGCATGGCTCTGCATGGCACTGCATGGCACTGCATGGCATTGCATGGCGCAGCATGGCACTCTATGGCGCAGCTCAGCACTGAAAACGTTGCCGGCACCCTGTGCCCGTAGCGTAGCATGCATCATGTTAGCATGCTACAGACTTAATTTAGCAACACCACGGCCGAGGGAATATAGCAGCATAGCATGGCACTGCATGGCAGGGCACTGCATAGCATGGCACTGCATGGCATGGCACTGCATAGCATGGCACAGCATAGCTAGCATGGCACTGCATGACATGCCACTACATGAGGTAGCATAGCATGGCACTGCATAGCATTGCATGGCATGGTGCAGCATTGCATCGCAAAGCATAGCATGGAACTGCAAGGCATGGCACTGCATAGCACTGCGTGGCATGACACTGCATAGCATGGCACTGCATGGCATGGCACTGCATAGCACTGCGTGGCATGACACTGCATAGCATGGCACTGCATGGCATGGCACTGCATAGCACTGCATGGCATGACACTGCAAGGCATGGCACTGCATAGCACTGCAAGGCATGACACTGCATGGCATGGCACTGCATAGCACTGCATAGCATGGCACTGCATGGCAATGCACTGCATAGCACTGCATGGCATGACACTACATGAGGCAGCATAGCATGGCAGTGCATGGCATAGCATGGCATGGTGCAGCAATGCATGGCACTGCATGACACTGCATGACATGGCACTACATGAAGCAGCATAGCATGGCACTGCATGACATGGCGCTACATGAGGCAGCATAGCATGGCCTAGCACTGCATAGCATGGCACTGCATGGCATTGCACGGCGCAGCATTGCATGGCATGGCGCAGCATAACATGAAACCGCATGGCATTGCATGGCATGGCGCAGCACGGCATAGCATGGCTATAAATTGCATGGCAGAGCATAGCATTGCATTGCATGGCGCAACATGGCATGGAGAGTGGACAAGCCCTCGCCCAATGGGGCATTCCATCAAAATGCGGGCATGCCGCCATTCCCTTACCTCGATAGGCCTGCCCTCGAAAATGTGGCATGCCCGTACCTCATGGGGCATGGCCAGAATAATCGGGCCTGCCCCCATCCCATGAGAGCATGCCCTCACCTCACTAGGCATGCCCACAAAACGTGAGCCTGCCCTCACCCCATGGGACATGCCCTCACCTCATTGGGCATGCCCAGCTTTCGATCGCTTTCAGCTCCGTACGCCAGAACAACCTGGTGGGCAGTGATATCACACATTCGTTCAGTGTGACAAGTATGACAACGGGAAATGACATGTGTGATATTATACATGTGACTCGGATAAAAATGTGGGAATCCTGTACGGGCATTTAGTGGCCAAACCCCGGGGTGGGGGTCAGGGGCCGAACCCCAGGGTGAGTGCCAGGGGCTAATCCCCGGGGTGGGTGTCAGTGGCCAAACCCCGGGGTGGGTGTCAGTGGCCAAACCCCGGGGTGGGTGTCAGTGGCCAAACCCCGGGGTGGGGGTCGGGGGCCGAACCCCGGGGTGGGTGTCAGTGGCCAAACCCCGGGGTGGGTGTCAGGGGCCAAACGCCGGGGTGGGGGTCAGGGGCCAAACCCCGGGGTGGGGGTCAGGGGTCAAACCCCGGGGTGGGGGTCAGGGGCCAAACCCCGTGGATGGGTGTCAGGGGCCAAACCCCGGGGTGGGGGTCAGGGGTCAAACCCCGGGGTGGGTGTCAGTGGCCAAACCCCGGGATGGGGGTAGGGGGCCGAACCCCGGGGTGGGTGTCAGGGGCCAAACCCCGGGATGGGAGTTCGTGGGTCATTCTGGAAAAGGGAATACTTTCAATGAAGAAATTGCAGTTGTGAACAGTCGCGCGCTTTCTGTGTTGTCACCACGTTATGTGGTATAAACCACCCAGTGCGGTGCCAGAAAGAAAGAAAGAAAGAAAGCTACGCCCTGTGGGGGGGCGTGAGAGTTAAGGAAACAGCGATGCCAATTACGGTCCTTATGGTGGCTGAATTACGTAGCTGAGTTTCAGTCACCGTCATTTGAAGGCAAATTCAGCTACCTTTACCAGTAAGGGACATAAATTACTGAATTACGGCGCACTGGCACTGGCACTGGCACTGGCACTGGCACTGGCACTGGCACTGGCACTGGCACTGGCACTGGCACTGGCACTGGCACTGGCACTGGCACTGGCACTGGCACTGGCACTGGCACTGGCACTGGCACTGGCACTGGCACTGGCACTGGCACTGGCACTGGCACTGGCACTGGCACTGGCACTGGCACTGGCACTGGTTGACATCCCAATGCCGAAGAAAATACCAAGCACAATACAACATTAAAACACACAATCACTTACACGATTTCTAAGTTACGGCTCAATTGCACCGCACTGATTGCACCACACCTTCAGCTGCAAATCAGCCACATCACCGTCCATGGCCATGAGGGGCTGGCGCAGCAAGCCCTGCTGCTTGGACCACCGGCCGTAGGCTGGTCAAGGTTTGGTCCCCATAGGCCCAGTGGTGGGGCCCCGCCCGGTAGCCCCCACGATTTCTAAGTTACGGCGCAATTGCACTGGCACAGGCACTGGCACTGGCACCCGGCAGCCCTCACGATTTCTAAGTTACGGCGCAATTGCACTGGCACAGGCACTGGCACTGGCACCCGGCAGCCCCTACGATTTTTAAGTTACGGCGCAATTGCACTGGCACAGGCACTGGCACTGGCACCCGGCAGCCCCTACGATTTCTAAGTTACGGCGCAATTGCACTGGCACAGGCACTGGCACTGGCACCCGGCAGCCCCTACGATTTCTAAGTTACGGCGCAATTGCACTGGCACAGGCACTGGCACTGGCACCAGGCAGCCCTCACGATTTCTAAGTTACGGCGCAATTGCACTGGCACAGGCACTAGCACTGGCACCCGGCAGCCCTCACGATTTCTAAGTTACGGCGCAATTGCACTGGCACAGGCACTGGCACTGGCACCAGGCAGCCCTCACGATTTCTAAGTTACGGCGCAATTGCACTGGCACAGGCACTGGCACTGGCACCCGGCAGCCCTCACGATTTCTAAGTTACGGCGCAATTGCACTGGCACAGGCACTGGCACCCGGCAGCCCCCACGATTTCTAAGTTACGGCGCAATTGCACTGGCACAGGCACTGGCACTGGCACCCGGCAGCCCCTACGATTTCTAAGTTACGGCGCAATTGCACTGGCACAGGCACTGGCACTGGCACCAGGCAGCCCTCACGATTTCTAAGTTACGGCGCAATTGCACTGGCACAGGCACTGGCACTGGCACCCGGCAGCCCTCACGATTTCTAAGTTACGGCGCAATTGCACTGGCACAGGCACTGGCACTGGCACCCGGCAGCCTCACGATTTCTAAGTTACGGCGCAATTGCACTGGCACAGGCACTGGCACCCGGCAGCCCCCACGATTTCTAAGTTACGGCGCAATTGCACTGGCACAGGCACTGGCACTGGCACCCGGCAGCCCTCACGATTTCTAAGTTACGGCGCAATTGCACTGGCACAGGCACTGGCACTGGCACCCGGCAGCCCTCACGATTTCTAAGTTACGGCGCAATTGCACTGGCACAGGCACTGGCACTGGCACCCGGCAGCCCCCACGATTTCTTAGTTACGGCGCAATTGCACTGGCACAGGCACTGGCACTGGCACCCGGCAGCCCTCACGATTTCTAAGTTACGGCGCAATTGCACTGGCACAGGCACTGGCACTGGCACCCGGCAGCCCCTACGATTTCTAAGTTACGGCGCAATTGCACTGGCACAGGCACTGGCACTGGCACCAGGCAGCCCTCACGATTTCTAAGTTACGGCGCAATTGCACTGGCACAGGCACTGGCACTGGCACCCGGCAGCCCTCACGATTTCTAAGTTACGGCGCAATTGCATTGGCACAGGCACTGGCACTGGCACCCGGCAGCCCTCACGATTTCTAAGTTACGGCGCAATTGCACTGGCACAGGCACTGGCACCCGGCAGCCCCCACGATTTCTAAGTTACGGCGCAATTGCACTGGCACAGGCACTGGCACTGGCACCAGGCAGCCCTCACGATTTCTAAGTTACGGCGCAATTGCACTGGCACAGGCACTGGCACTGGCACCCGGCAGCCCTCACGATTTCTAAGTTACGGCGCAATTGCACTGGCACAGGCACTGGCACTGGCACCCGGCAGCCCCCACGATTTCTTAGTTACGGCGCAATTGCGCAACCGGCGCATACCAGCACTGATACCAAACCTTCAATTATCACAGGTACTGCTGTGTACTGGGGTACCTGGGGTACCCCGAAGTACACAATTATCACAGGTACTGCCGTGGCAGAACACGAGGGGAGACCAAATTGGGGGTTAAAGGATTTGGAGCACAGGGTTAGGGGGCCAAATTTGAATTCAACAGTGGCTGAATTTGAATTAAACTGTGGCTACATTTGATTTCAACTGTAGCAGCATTTGAATTTAACTGTGGCAACATTTGATTTCAACTCTAGCAGCATTTGAATTTAACTGTGGCAACATTTGATTTGAGCTGCGGCTGAATTTGAAATGATCTGTGGCAGAATTTGACTTCAACTGTGGCTACATTTGAATTAAACGCTGGCAGCATTTGAATTGGATTTAAAGGTTTAGAATTAAGGCTTTTGGGTAAAGGGTTTAGGGTGAAGGGTTTGGATGTTAGGGTTAAGGAAACAACACACACTTAGTCATGACGGGCCGCATCTCTCGGCATCGTTTTTTCAACAGTGAGCAAAGCAAGATGTAAGGTCCAGGGTCCAGGGTTCAGGGTTTAAGTAGTAGGATTCAGGTTTTCGGGTTCAGGGTACAGGATATTTGGTTTAGGGTATATGGTTTAGGGTTAAGGGTTAAGGGTTTGGGGGTTAGGGTGCCCCGCACACCCGGGCTGTTTTTTGTGTTCACGTCTCAGATTTCTAGGGTTGGGCGGCTGGTCTCACACCTTGTTTAGTCCTAGCAAAAGACACTCCACACTTCACACTCCACCTACTTACCACGTCAATCAAAGCTAAACAATGCACCCACCACGTGGTATGGCAAATGTCCACACTCCACACTCCAAATTTCACACTGCACACTCCACCTACCCACCACGTGGTACATGACCCGCAGCTTTGTCACTGAGACATTCTCTGTCCAAGCGTCAGCCACATGTCAGCTACAGCTGGTTACAAGTCAGCGACACCCTACTCTCTATACACCACATTCCACATTCCACACTTCACACTTCACACCCCACCTACCCACCCACCCACCGCATGGTACATGCCCCGCAGCTCAGCTAGCGAGACATCTTGTCCAAGGGTCACATTGCCGAAGAAAGAGCATCGAGGGTCCTTGCCGATAGCCGTAAATTGGTTGGTCACATTCTGCAAACAAACGAAACATCAAATGAAACATCAAATGAAACATCAAGTGAAACATAAAATGGAACGTCTCTATGAACATCGCAGTGAACATTCTGTCCCAGGGTCACATTGCCGAAGAAAGGGCATAGAGGGGCCATGACGATGGCCGTGAACTGGTTGGTCACATTCTGCAAAATAAAATGGAACAGCTAATGGAACTCGAAGCGTGGCATTACGTGTAACATCAAATGGAACGTCCGTATGAACATCACGGTGAACACCACAGTGAACATCGCAGTAGACATGGCAGTGAACATCTTGTCCAAGGGTAACATTGCCCAAGAAAGAGTATCGAGGGGCCTCGCTGATGGCCGTGACTGAGTTGTTCCCATACCGCACACACAAAATGGAACATCAAAGGGAACGTCACTATGAACAATGCAGTGTACATCGCAGTCTACAGGTCACATTGCCCAAGGAAGGGCATCGGGGGGCCTCGCCGATGGCCATCACATCCTGCAAACATAAAATGAAGCATAAAGTGGAACACTCTCTCTCTCTCCACACCTTTGTATCCTCGTGGGATCTGGAGCCGCATCGGTAATTTTAAGATTCCGCTTTTCTAATTAGCTGGGACTTTCCACGGCGTAATATTTTCCCAGCAGAAGACTTTGCGTCCAGAAGATTAAGCAGCTAATTTGAATTATGAGGTAGTACAAAAAGAAGGGAAACGAAAAATCAGGTTGTACCAGTCAAAATGGTGCCTCAAACAGTTTCAGTCTCCTGGCCCCCCTCCCCCCCCTTCCTCCTTCATTCACACCCTAATATTGCCCTCCCCTCCCCTCCCCTCCCCTCCCCTCCCCTCCTCCCCCCTCCCCCCTCCCCCCTCCCCCCTCCCCCCTCCCCCCTCCCCCCTCCCCCCTCCCCCCTCCCCCCTCCCCCCTCCCCCCTCCCCCCTCCCCCCTCCCCCCTCCCCCCTCCCCCCTCCCCCCTCCCCGCTCCCCCTCCCCCCTCCCCCCTCCCCCCTCCCCCCTCCCCCCTCCCCCCTCCCCCCTCCCCCCTCCCCCCTCCCCCCTCCCCCCTCCCCCCTCCCCCCTCCCCCCTCCCCCCCTCCCCCCTCCCCCCTCCCCTCCCCTCCCCTCCCCTCGCTCCCTCCCTCCCTCCCTCCCTCCCTCCCTCCCTCCTCTATTCACCCCCTAATATTGCCCCCCCTCTCCCTCCCCCCCCTCCCCTCCCCCCTCCCTCCCCCCCCTCCCTCCCTCCTGCCCCCCTTCCTCCTCCCCCCCCCTCCCTCCTCCCCCCCCTCCCCACCTCCCTCCTTCATTCACCTCCTAATATTGCCCCCCCTCTCCCTCCGTGCACCTTCGTACATGGTGATCTGGTCACACACCAGTTTGACTAGTCCAAAGGGGGTGGGGAGCCAGTCCTTCCCCCCTCCCCTCCTCTTCACCTCCCACTATTGATGCCCCCCCTCTGCCCCCCCCCCCCCCTCACTCTGCGCACCTTAGTGTCCTCGTGGTCTAGAGCCACACCAGTTTGACTAGTCCAGAGGGGGTACACAGACGGTCCTTCCCCCCTCCTTTCCCCTTTTCCACCTCCCACTATTGATGCCCCCCCACGCTCTCTCCACGCACCTTTGTGTCCTCGTGGTCTGGAGCCACGCCGGATCGTTTTAGTCCAAAGGGGGTCGGAAGACACTTCCTCCCTCCTTCTTCCCCATTTTTACCCCCTGCTCTCATAGCCTGCCCCCTCTCCCTCCACGCACCTTTGTGCCCTTGTGATCTGGTGCCACGCCAGCTCGTACCAGTCCAAAGGGGGTCGGGAGCCTGTCCTGCCCCCCACCCCCTCCTTCCCCTTTCCGACCCTCCTGTCATAGCCTGCCCCCTCTGCCTCCACGCACCTTTGTGTCCTTGTGATCTGGTGCCACGCCAGCTCGTACTAGTCCAAAGGGGGTCGGAAGCCAGTCCTGCCCCCCACCCCCTAACTCCGCGCACCTTTGTGTCCTCGTGGTCAGGAGCCACACCGGATCGTACTAGTCCAAATGGGGTCGGAAGCCGGTCCTGCCCCCCACCTCCTCACTCTGCGCACCTTTGTGTCCTCGTGGTCTGGAGCCACGCCGGATCGTACTAGTCCAAAGGGGGTCGGAAGCCGGTCCTGCCCCCCACCCCCTCACTCCGCGCACCTTTGTGTCCTCGTGGTCTGGAGCCACGCCGGATCGTACTAGTCCAAAGGGGGTCGGAAGCCGGTCCTGCCCCCCACCCCCTCACTCCGCGCACCTTTGTGTCCTCGTGGTCAGGAGCCACACCGGATCGTACCAGTCCAAAGGGGGTTGGAAGCCGGTCCTGGGAGGAACACGCCAATCAAGCTTTGGGGTTTGGCGACAGGGATCAGATTGAAGGGATCCAGGGTGTGGGTTTGTGGTTTAGGGGCCAGGTTTGAGGGTCCAGAATGTGGGGTTGGGGCTTCGGGATCGGGTTGAAGGGGGTCCAGGGTGTGGGGGACATGTTAAGGATTTAGGGTTGTTGTTTTAGCACGCAGCAGATCTATGTGCATCTAGATGACAGCAGATCTATTTGGATCAGTAGCCCCGGATCAACATCAGATATATCTGGATCAGCAGCTCCGGATCAGCATTAGATCTATCAGCATCAGCAGCTCTGGAACAACATCAGATATATCTGGATCTGAATTCCAGAAGAGAGCAGACCTATCTGGATAAGCAGCTCCGGATCACCTCCAGATATATCTGGATCAGCAGCTCCGGATCAACTCAAGATATATCTACATCTAAATATCCGCCTTGATAGGGCTCCGGGAGTCAAACCTCATCCAGGGCTACCCAGTACAGAAATACGGTACGGTCAAACGGTACAGTACGGATACGGATACGGTACGGCAAAAATGAGGTCACAAAATGGCCGACACGGTGTTTTAACCTGGTACGGTATTGTTAAACGGTGCGAAACGGTACGGAAACGGTCACGGGATTTGGACCCAAACAGTCGTACTGGGCAACCTGCTCGAAAGGAGGAGGGTGTGGGAGCTGTAGTGTGGTAGACGGTGCGGTACACTGAACAGTACGGGCTTTGACCCAAACGATCGTACTGGGGGTTTCCCTGCCCAGGGCCACGCGGTACGGTATCACTGTACAGCCAAACAGCGCGGTACATATACCGGTACGGCAGTACAGTTCGGGCACCGGAGTGGTGAGACAATGTCAAATATGGTGTTTAAGCACGGCCTGATATTGCTAAATAGTACAGGATTTGGGCCCAAAACAGGATCTAAAACCCTCAACAAAGAGTGACACGCAGCAAACCGAAGAGGAAATAGGTCAAGACACATGCCATCCCGAATTGACACAGCGGCGGGAGGGCCCGGTACAAGGGCATGTCGGGGCATGCTGTAAGCCTCACCTAACAGCTTCTGACCAGCTATCGAACTAGGGCTGAACCGAGCGCACATGCGCCTACCTCAACCAGCCCTAGATTGATCGCTGGTCAGAAGCTACAAGGTGAGCCGGACACACGTGATGTGTATAGTACTGGCCATTAACTAACAGATCAATGGGCAAGCCATCTCCAAATTGACACGGTGGCGAGAGGAACCAGTTCAAGGACATGTCGGGGGCATGCGATGTGTATTTTCCTGCCCACTAGACCTTAACCTAAACGGTAACGGCGCGGATGTGGCTTCGGCCCAGGCTTCGCCCCCACAGGACGGAGCCTTCTTTCTTCACTGCCACTCACCAACAACCCAAGCTCTAGATTGCTCCAGGGTGCACTCTGGATACTTAGGTCGGTGTGTGAGTATTCACCTGCCCACTCACCAACAACCCAAGCTCTAGATTACTCCAGGGTGCACTCTGAATACTTAGGTCGGTGTGTGAGTATTCACCTGCCCACTCACCAACAACCCAAGCTCTAGATTACTCCAGGGTGCTCTCTGGATACTTAGGTCGGTGTGTGAGTATTCACCTGCCCACTCACCAACAACCCAAGCTCTAGATTGCTCCAGGGTGCACTCTGGATACTTAGGTCGGTGTGTGAGTATTCACCTGCCCACTCACCAACAACCCAAGCCCTAGATTGCTCCAGGGTGCTCTCTGGATACTTAGGTCGGTGTGTGAGTATTCACCTGCCCACTCACCAACAACCCAAGCTCTAGATTGCTCCAGGGTACACTCTGGATACTTAGGTCGGTGTGTGAGTATTCACCTGCCCACACACCAACAACCCAAGCTCTAGATTACTCCAGGGTGCTCTCTGGATACTTAGGTCGGTGTGTGAGTATTCACCTGCCCACTCACCAACAACCCAAGCCCTAGATTACTCCAGGGTACACTCTGGATACTTAGGTCGGTGTGTGAGTATTCACCTGCCCACTCACCAACAACCCAAGCTCTAGATTACTCCAGGGTGCTCTCTGGATACTTAGGTCGGTGTGTGAGTATTCACCTGCCCACTCACCAACAGATCAATGCGCACGCCATCTCCGAGCTTCTTCAGCAACTGAGCAGGGGGAAGGGGGGCGCATGCGGGCAAGGGGGCATTGGGGCGCATGCGGAAGGGGGGCGCATGCGGGCATGTGGGCAGGAGATGCAGGGGCGCATGTAGGCATGTGGGCATGGGGCTCGCATGGGGGAAGAGATGCATGAGGGCGTTAAGGGGCAGGACATGCATGGGGGCATAGGGGCGCATGCGGGCAAGTGGGCATGGGGACAGGTGCGCATGTGGATTGGCGGCTCGCATGGGGGAGGAGATGCATGAGGGCGTTAAGGGGCAGGACATGCATGGGGGCATAGGGGCGCATGCGAGCATGCAGGCATGGGGACAGGTGCGCATGTGGACAGGGGGCTCGCATGGGGGAGAAGATGCATGAGGGCGTTAAGGGGCAGGACATGCATGGGGGCATAGGGGCGCATGCGAGCATGCAGGCATGGGGACAGGTGCGCATGTGGACAGGGGGCTCGCATGGGGGAGGAGATACATGAGGGCGTTAAGGGGCAGGACATGCATGGGGGCATAGGGGCGCATGCGGGCATGGGGGCATGGGGACAGGTGCGCATGTGGACAGGGGTGATCGCATGGGGAGGAGATGCATGAGGGCGTTAACGGGCATGAGATGCATGGGGGCATAGGAACGCATGAGGACAAGTGGATGCATGCACGCATGGGGGCGTAAAGAAGGAGGAATGCATGTGAGCATGGGGGCGCATGGGGGCGCATGGGGTGCATGCAGACATGGTGGCGCTAAGGGGCAGGAAACACATGGGGGCAGGGGATGCAGGTAGCCACGTTGTGCATGGAGGCAGGGGACGCATGGAGACCGGAGATGCCTGGGGGGCAAGGGGGCGCTAAGGGGCAGGAAATGCATGGAAGCAAGGGGGTGCAAGGAAACACATAATACAAGGCGACAGGGGGGCAGGGGAGCAGGGGGATGTGAGATGCATGCATGGCGGCAGGGGGGCAGGGGAGCAGGGGGATGTCAGATGCATGCATGGCGGCAGGGGGGCAGGGGAGCAGGGGGATGTCAGATGCATGCATGGCGGCAGGGGGGCAGGGGAGCAGGGGGATGTGAGATGCATGCATGGCGACAGGGGGGCAGGGGAGCAGTGGGATGTGAGATGCATGCAAGGCGGCAGGGGGGCAGGGGAGCAGGGGATTGTGAGATGCATGCATGGCGGCAGGGGGGCAGGGGAGCAGGGGGATGTGAGATGCATGCAAGGGGGCAGGGGGACAGGGGAGCAGGGGGATGTGAGATGCATGCATGGCGGCAGGGGGGCAGGGGAGCAGGGGGATGTGAGATGCATGCAAGGCGGCAGGGGGGCAGGGGAGCAGGGGGATGTGAGATGCATGCAAGGCGGCAGGGGGGCAGGGGAGCAGGGGGGATGTGAGATGCATGCATGGCGGCAGGGGGGCAGGGAAGCAGGGGGATGTGAGATGCATGCAAGGGGGCAGGGGAGCAAGGGGATGTGAGACGCATGCAAGGGGGTAGGGGGGCAGGGGAGTAGGGGGATGTGAGATGCATGCAAGGGGGCAGGGGGGCAGGGGAGCAGGGGGATGTGAGATGCATGCAAGGGGGCAAGGGGGTAGGGGAGCAGGGGGATGTGAGATGCATGCAAGGGGGCAGGGAGTGCATGAAGGCAGGGGGGACATGTAGATTGAAGATGCATGGTGGACAGGAGGCGCGTGCAGACTGGAGATGCACGGGGGCAAGGAGGGGCAAGGGGGTTTGAGAGGAGAGGTATGCATGGGGGCAGGGAGTGCATGAAGGCAGGAATTGTATGAAGGCAGGGGGGACATGTAGATTGAAGATGCATGGGGGACAGGCGGTGCGTGCAGACTGGACATGCACGGGGGCAGGGGGGGGGCAGGGAGTACATGGCGACAGGAATATCATGAAGACTAGGAGGACATGCAGATTGAAGATGCATGGTAGTGTAGGAGGCAGAGGGGGCATGGCAACAAGGGGGCGGCCGGAGCGCATGTGCGCATGGGGCGTTAAGGGGAAGGAGATGCACGGGGGCAGGGGGGGCAGGGGGGTGTGAGTGGTATGCATGGGGACAGGGAGTGCATGAAGACTGGGAGGTCATGCAGATTTGAAATGCATGGGTGACAGGAGGCGCATGGGGATGAGAGATGTAGATGGGGCATGAGATATGGTGGGGTTTCTACCTAGTGTCGAGTGGCGAGTGCTGGAGTACGTCAGATCGCACCTGGGAAGCGGTGTAGAAGCCAGCAGGTCCGGTCCCGACCACGGCGACTCTGAGCGGGGAGGATGCATCCGCGCTGATTCGGCGACATGCGGAAAACGTGCCGGGGATGATGCGACGAGTCAGCCAGCCTAACGAGGCGGATAGCTGAAAGAGTTTCGTCGGCATCGTTTGGATGAGGGTTATATGAGTGTGTGGGGGGGATGCGTGCCTTGAACGCGGGCGCGAGAGGTGAGCTGGTCTGTGACGTAGACCCGATGCTGGGATCCGTACGGCATTCGGATCAGATCCAGATCTGTGTCTGGTTTCGTTGCTTAGGCCAGCCTCCTCCTCGTATTCCTCAGGGCACGCTCCGGCAATTTTACCTTTCATGCTAGGTTGAATGGTCCTCGTTGTCACACTTCTCCCGTGCGTCAGGCTGCGTTACATGATACACGCAGCGCCACGGGGAGATGTGGCGATGGTAGATTGGCTGGTGGCTTATGTCCCACCGGCGGTTGGGCGTTTGACCCCCCTCCATTCCTCCTGATGAAGCAAAATCCCGGTTGCCCTTGAGGCTCTACCTGACGTTGAGAAAACATGAGAATGAAAATGAGGAGCACGAGGCCAACACATGCTCGTAACACGGCTGCTGTAATTCGAGCGACAAAACTGAAAACATGTATTCCGGTCAGAGGCAAGTCAATGACGTTTTGGGCTTGCTCAAAAAGGCTGGGCAGCGTGGGCGCCTTACTTGACTACTTGAGGGTTGGGAGGGAAAACTAAACAAATACCGGTACAATGGGTCGGGGGGGGGAGAGGGAGGGGAACGGGAAAGAAAGTAATAGACAAGGGACAGACAAAAGGCTGGAAAAGAAAGACAACATCTGAAAAATCTATGCCTCGACGATATCAACCACGTCTTCTACAAAAGCCAGGGCATCCCACCTCAGCATGCTCTGGTGCAACTCGAAGAATTCTCTAGCACCGTTCAGAGGCCCTGCCCATCTCCGCTCTCTAAGTTGATCCAACACCCTGGGGCATTGAAAGTATGCATGCAACGCATCTTCCACATACTAGCCCAACATTGCTGGCAGTACAGTCTGTCACGCTGCTGACTGCTGCGCCTAGAGTAGTGTCAGTTAGTGTCAGCTGTGCTGATGGCGCCGAGCCGCAGCCTTAAGTTCGTGCGCATGTAAGCACATTCCCTTCGGCTGGTGCGGCCCCTAGCCTGCGCCCGCCGTAGACTGGAAGCAAGTGCGGTAGGAGGCCGCAGACCTGTGTTTAATGGCAGGATATCTAGGGTTCCCTTATCCATCTGCATCCAGTTGCGCCCGCTCAAATGTTGCATGAACTAGCGCTAGCACCTCTGTAAGGTAGCACGGTGCGGCATGATACCATGCAGGTTAGGCTAACTTGAGCTACCAAAGCGGCAAGGCAGCGCATCCTCGCTCATGAGTCGACAAAAAAAACGACCTCCAAAGCTCCAACTTGCGGAGAATGAAACAAGCAAAACTATATCTTGTTGTCGTTGTTGTTGTTTGGAAGGTGAACTTGCTTTCCTTTCTTTCCTGTTGTGCCTTCTCCCTTGACTTTCCTAGCTGACTTTATGTTTGCCGGGCTTAACTTAAGCAAGGCCCAAAGGTGTAACCTCCCTACCAGGTAGTCGGGCGCCCATGCCGCAGCCGAACCTTTTCAGCATGGCCCAGAGGTGTAATGTTCTTAGTCAAAGGTGACCCCAGGAAAATAACAGCAACGCCTCCTCATGAAGTCGACGAGAAAACTCCAAGGCTCCAACCAATTCTCTCAAATGCGTTGAGAAGTCAATGACGTTACACCTCAGGGCCCTGCTCAAAAAAGGGTCGGTTGCGTGGGCGCCTAACGGAAGTTCTAGGAGGAAAGATGGAAAGAAACACAGAGGGGGTCAGGACAAAAGAAAGGAAAGTGGGAATAAAAGTGAAGGGGCAAAACAAAAGGCTAGAAAAGTACATAGGAAGGTCGAACCTCTTTCGAGAAGTATGCAAGCGCAAAACAGGGAGCCAGTGAGAAATTGAGAATGGCATGGGGAAATTGGAGATATTTGAACAAAAAGCCAGTAAGAAGACACGGGGCTTTCATCTCTCCATGTGGCTTGCCCACCCATGCTCAAAGAAACAGCGGGCGCAGATGTTAACCGTAAACCCTTAACCCTACACGACTAATACGTCAGTTAACCCCAAACCCTTATCAGCTACCGCACCAGAAAAATCTGAACCCTGAACCCTTAACAGATGACGCACCAGCAAAACACAGACCCTTAACCCTTATAGGCAACGCACACGTGAATCCTAAAACCATAAACAGCTGACACGCTAGTAACCCTTAATCCTAATCACCCTTGAAGAGCTGACACACTCGTAAACCACTGACCATAAACAGCTACGCACCAGTACCGTAATACATGGACCATAAATAGCCAACGCACCAGTAAACCCTAGGACATTGCCCTAGGACATAAACCCTAGGACATTGCCCTAGGACATAAACCCTAGGACATTGCCCTAGGACATAAACCCTAGGACATTGCCCTAGGACATAAACCCTAGGACATTGCACCAGTACCGTAATACATGAACCATAAACAGCCAACGCAGTAAACCCTAGGACATTGCCCTAGGACATAAACCCTAGGACATTGCCCTAGGACATAAACCCTAGGACATTGCCCTAGGACATAAACCCTAGGACATTGCCCTGATGATGAGCTTGAAACAGATCCAGCTGAAGTCGCAACTCATACACTGCATGGGCATGGCGCAAAAACTAAGCTGGAAGCAAAGTCACCGAGGGTACAGCTGGGGGCGCATAGCGACCCCAGAGCATGAAATGACTAAATAATAGATCCCCCCCTCCGTCCTCAAGAGGACCGGGACTCGATTCGTTTGCTTAGACCGCTCAATGTAAGAGGCCGGCCGCCGCCCAACCGATTGCCCAACCCTAGCAAACCTGAGGCGCTAACAGGAAAAAGATCCCGGGTACGCATGTGGCCCTCGTCGGCAGCTGAGAAAAGCGCGATGCTCTCTGCCGCCGTGCCTCCGCATCCGTCGCTCGGTTGTCATTGGGGCGGAAGTATGAAATCAGTAGACAGATGCAACCAGGGTGCCACACCACCTTTAAACTGGGTCCATGGCGCGCATCGCTCTTGTCCAGACATATTGGTTGTAATCGTCGTAGTAGAGCTTTTTGCAAATTGTTGTCGTACACATCATTTATCATTATCAATCTCGAGCCCTAGATGGTGAGAGATAGATGATACGAGCATCTTGACCCAGAGATAGTGGCTTGCGGTACACAATACGGCAAGCCCTCACTCATATCTACAAGCCAGAAAGTCAGGGGACCCGACCGACTGACTTACTTGACTTGACTTTAATTTCATTGCATTGCCTTCATTCATTCCATGGGCTGTACACAACGAGCTTGTATGGGCGGGATGGCACCGACCTGTCAATGCTTGATGTTTTGAGCGAAAGAGTGCTTAACGATGCACGCATACCGCTCGCATGCGCTTGACCTGGGCCTCACAAAACCTTCCAGACATGAGTTGTGCCCATCATAAACTGTGATTTGCCTGAGCAGCGCAGCGCAAGTTTATGCTGGTCCTATGAGTAAATACACAAGAAAGCGGGAGGCTGGAGGTACAGACAGCATTCATGGTGCATGAAGGCTTCTAGCGCCGGATGTCCGACCCGCTGCATGTTTTCAAAATGACAGCTAGGGTATGCCGGGTGTTGGTCAACCTCATGCCCTCTAATTAAGAGCCTATAACTGCGCACCACATTGTTGATCTGTGGGTGCTTCTGCTACTATTCAGCTACAACAAAGCCTTATGCCTGCTCGGTTTGGAGCATAAGGCCTTGCTGCTCTGGTCCCCATCTCAAGCAAAGGTGCATTCGTCATAGCAACAAATAAACAGTGACGCGCATGCATGTACGCAGAGTTCAAGAAATGCATGACCTATGACGAATGCACCTTTGCTTGAGATGGACAAGTCCCATTGAATCCATGGTTGCATGGCAATCGCCTGCATGAATTCTGGGTCGCATGGCTGCATGGATCCTTGGGCCGCATGGCAGCATGGATCCCTGGAGTGCCTGGATCCCTGGGCTGCATAGATGGATGGCTGCATGGATCATTGGGCTGCATGCAGGGTTGCATATATTTTCATGGGCTGCATGCACTCCACTAGCAAGCCCAAATCCACAAAGCATCCCCACACTTCGCGTGGCACGCATATGTATTTGGTTGTCACCTGATAAGCGCCCTCCAGACGAGTGGCATTTACCGAAGAAAGCAATCTCCCAGCCGATCCCGAGCAATGACGCAACAGCCCACAAAACCCACAAAAACATCCAGGAGGTATTAACTAAAAAGGAATCCCACTGGAAAGAGACAACGTCCTTCATAATAAATTCCGATTTCTCACTCAAACGATACAAGATTTTGCACCGGACGATAAGGAGCATGTACGGCATGCCACGATACCTCCATCACTTGTGTACCACAACAATTTGCAAAAAGCTCTAGTGTGATGTGATGTGATCGATGCCAGGGTGATCGAGCGTGATTGGCAGATGAGCCGAACCAAAGGTTCTGCCGATCGCCATCGTTCAAATTTGGAGCTCAATCAATCACCTTCAGACATTTTGGCCCTCCCTTCCCTTTCTGTCCATCGGTTCCGACATCTTTCAAAAGGCCGCGCTGCGCTCGCTCAATCGGAAGAACCATGCACCATTCGTCTGCCCATCAATCACCCAACCCCATCCATCATTCGAGCAGTTGGTATCGCTGCTCGGACGGTAGAGCAGCTTCATCAGCGATGCCAGACTAACCGTCGAAAGCTGCAATAGAAAGCATTGCATCAAGGCCACCGCATCTGTTTACCCTTCGAAGACATCGACTTCAGCTCGAAGAACGCATCCGTCTCCTGCACCCATCGGCCAGCTGCTGACGCTCGACCCAACCCGACAGTTCTCCAAGACATCCTCTCAAGCAGTGAGTTCGTAATGCAGATTCAGAGTTCAGGTGCAGTTCAGGCGCAGTTCAGGTGCCGAGTGCTGCCCTCTTCCTGCTACAGCCTATGCTCTGCAGAACACAGTCAGCAAGCTCCTGCCTATGGTATCAATATTGTTAGGACCCAAGGAGACCCTCCTAATGGTAGAGGGCGACATCAACCATCTAGGATACTATCCTTAGTAGATTTAGTGGATGTTATGGATTTCAAACCAAAAGGTGTGTGTGTGTGTGGGGGGGGGGAGGGGCGGCTAGACCTTGGCCATCAGCTGCTGGGCATCAATACCTACTGGACTGGATCCCCCGTGAACAATAATAGAGTTTTAAAATAATTGAGGTTAACAGTAAACCTAGGCCCATGCCGCACTGTTTCCTTAACCTTCACGACCCCTGCGGGTTCCTTTATTTCTAACATCTAACAGTAAAAACACGGCCCACATGCTGACCTAGCGTAGCCACTGTCATTGTCCCTCCTACCACGGGATTTAAAAGCAAAGGAGGGGGGGGGGGGTCCAGCTAAAACTTGGCCATCTAGTGCTGGGCATCAGAGAATTGGGGTAAAACATCCAGCACCGTAGCGTGTCGTATCCCCATACTCCGTATCCGGTGTCCCTGGCATCAATGAATCTGGCTGGATTGCTCGGGAATGGGTTTTCCAGTACAACACCCTCCACACGCTGATGGAACACAGCCGCTGTCCCAACTACGGCAGCACAGCAATTATAACCAAATGTGTGTGTGAGAGATCCAGCTGGGCCCTCAGCTGTGCTGGGCATCAAATAATCTGGTTGGACTGTCAGGGAACGAGATTTCCAGTAGAACGCCCTCCACATACTGATCGAACGCGGCTGTTGTCCCAACGAGCTCTGGATTCAAAACCAAATGGGGGGAGGGGGTCCAGCTAGACCATGTCTCACAGTATCGTACCGTTTCGTATTACCATATTTCCGTATCCTGTGTCTCAGTAGAACGCCCTCCACATGTTGACCGAACGCAGCCGCTGTTCCTACCAGCAAGGGATTTAAAAACAAAGGAGGGCGGGGGGGGGCATCCTAGCTAAATCATGGGCAGAGGGGGTCCAGCTAGACCATGTCTCACAGCTATCAGTGAACGAGCACCTCCTGCTGTCCGCGTAGGGCTGTGTCCGCCCCAAGCTGTTCCCTACCGCTTGCTCGATGAGAGGGGCAATTTATTTCTCTCTTTCTTCATGACTGTGGCATGTAGTCGGCCCTCTTTTGGGGCCTGTCGGGAGGCGCCTAACCCTAGACCCTCAAACCTTTACCCTAGACCTTCAACCATAAACCCCGCTGCATCACGGTGTTTGCCTTTGATCAACATCAGCGGAAGCAAGCCCCGTACCGTTTTTTGCTTCCTGTCAAGCCTTCTACCTGTTTATCTATGTACTAAACCCTAACCTTAGACCCAAGGATGGTGAGTGTCGTAAAAGACAGGGTTAGATTCGCGTTACAGGGTTTTATTATCCTGGCCCTTTACCCTAGACCCTCAACCATAAATCCCGGTGCATCATCTTATTTGCAGGTCCTCATGCCTTCGATCAACATCAGCGGAAGCAAGCCCCGGACCGCCTTCCGCCTCCTGGCGTTGGCCTGCCTGCTGATGGCTCTGTTTGCCATGTGCTGCCCCGGTGAGTGTCCTATAGTCCGACACCGGCTCGTCTTCAGTAGTACGTGTCAGTTGATTTCTGTTCGACTCAGCTACCATCCAGCTAGAATCCAGGTACAATTCAGCTACAATCCAGCTACAAGCCAGCTAGAGTACAGGTACAATGCAGCCACAATTCAGCTACACTTCAGCTGCATCCCATGCTGCAGCAGCTGTTGCTGCTGCAGCATGCCCTCCTATGTGGGCCGCTGGCCGTAGGCTGAACATGGATCGGTAGTGAGAGGCCTCATGGTTCATCTTCATTATATAACATGTGTCGGTTAATTGACATGCAATTCAGCTACAATTGAGCTACATGGACCCAGTCTGCCGCAGCCGGTTGCTGCTGCAGCATGCCCTCCTACGTGGGCCACTGGTCGTGGTGAACATGGATTGGTAGCGAGCGGCTCCATGGCTTCACCTTGAATAGGTGTCAGTTATTTTACGCCCAATTCAGCTACACATTGAGTGCTCTGATGGCGCCACCATGATGGTGGGCGTCCAAACCATCTGTCCGTCTGTCCATCCTTTTCCCTTCCGTCCCTTGCTCATGCTTGTGAAGATGCTCTGGCTGCGAGTGAGGCCCATCACCTTTCTCCTTCCTTTTCCCCTTTCTTTTCCCCCTTTTTCTACCCTTCCCCCTTCATTTCCCCTTCCCGACTGCGGTCCTTTACTCGTGCTTGTGCTCTGGCTATAAACGCGTCTCAATGCCGCAAGGTGTGATTCCCTTGGCGCCTCGGGTGTGCTTGGGCCGTCTTTCCCCCCCTCTTTCCCCACACTTTGTTTATTGCTTTTCCTTTTCCCATCCTGACTGCGGTCCCTTGCTCGTTCTTGCGTAGGTGCTCTGGCTGTGAGGCCCATCACCTTGAAGGGCTTGTACCAGGTCCAACTCTCGCCTGCGGTCCCTTGCTCGTGACTGTGCATGCAGGTTCTCTGGCTGTCAATGAGGCTCAGTGCCGCAAGGAGTTTGGATCCTGCGGCGCCTGGAGAGTGCTTGGGCTGGCTCTTCCCCCATAATAGACCGCACTATCCTCCTATTTCCTTTCCTGACTGCGGTCCCTTGCTCGTGCAGGTGTTCTGGCTGTCAGTGAGGCTCAGTGCCGCAAGGAGTATGACTCCCGCGGCGCCTCGGGAGTGCTTGGCGGATTGGGGGCCTGCCTCAACGGCCCGTCAGCGGCGTGCTGCGACGCGGTGAGTGATGAATACTGGAAACTAAACGATGCGCGGCTACGCTAGTAGAGTGGCTAGTGGAGCTGATAATGGAGAGCATCATGTGTGGCTAGTGGAGCCGGGTGGGCCTTTACTGTACTTTGCATTATTTTGTACTGGTTGGTATTCCAGTACTATCAGGTTTGGGGGCTTGCCTCCATGGACCGTCAGCTGAGTGTTGCAATGCGGTGAGGGAATACTAAGGGAGATCAAGGGGGTCGGCGGTGAGGTGAAGAAAGTAAAGGTCTGCATTTTTTGTTTCGTCGTCTTTGGTTTCTTTTAATTCATTAAAACAAAAGCTGTTGTAAGAAGTGCCTCAGTGGACAGTCAGCGGCGTGCTGTGACGCGGTGAATGAATATCGGAAATGATGTGGAAACTAATCAAATGCGGAAACTAATCAAATGCGGAAAATAATCAAATGCGGAAAATAATCAAATGTGGAAACTAATCAAATGCGGAAAATAATCAAATGTGGAAACTAATCAAATGCGGAAAATAATCAAATGCGGAAAATAATCAAATGTGGAAACTAATCAAATGCGGAAACTGATCAAATGCAGGAAATAATCAAATGCGGAAAATAATCAAATGCGGAAAATAATCAAATGTGGAAACTAATCAAATGTGGAAACTAATCAAATGCGGAAACTAATCAAATGTGGAAACTAATCAAATGCGGAAACTAATCAAATGCGGAAAATAATCAAATGCGGATACTAATCAAATGCGGAAAATAATCAAATGCGGAAACTAATCAAATGCGGAAAATAATCAAATGCGGAAAATAATCAAATGTGGAAACAAATCAAATGCGGAAAATAATCAAATGTGGAAACTAATCAAATGCGGAAAATAATCAAATGTGGAAACTAATCAAATGCGGAAAATAATCAAATGCGGAAAATAATCAAATGTGGAAACTAATCAAATGCGGAAAATAATCAAATGTGGAAACTAATCAAATGCGGAAACTAATCAAATGCGGATACTAATCAAATGCGGAAAATAATCAAATGCGGAAACTAATCAAATGCGGAAAATAATCAAATGCGGAAAATAATCAAATGTGGAAACTAATCAAATGCGGAAAATAATCAAATGTGGAAACTAATCAAATGCGGAAAATAATCAAATGTGGAAACTAATCAAATGCGGAAAATAATCAAATGCGGAAAATAATCAAATGTGGAAACTAATCAAATGCGGAAACTGATCAAATGCGGAAAATAATCAAATGCGGAAAATAGTCAAATGCGGAAAATAATCAAATGTGGAAACTAATCAAATGTGGAAACTAATCAAATGCGGAAACTAATCAAATGTGGAAACTAATCAAATGCGGAAAATAATCAAATGCGGAAAATAATCAAATGTGGAAAATAATCAAATGTGGAAACTAATCAAATGTGGAAAATAATCAAATGTGGAAACTAATCAAATGTGGAAACTAATCAAATGTGGAAACTAATCAAATGTGGAAAATAATCAAATGTGGAAACTAATCAAATGTGGAAAATAATCAAATGCGGAAAATAATCAAATGCGGAAACTAATCAAATGCGGAAAATAATCAAATGTGGAAACTAATCAAATGCGGAAAATAATCAAATGTGTGAACTAATCAAATGCGGAAAATAATCAAATGTGGAAACTAATCAAATGCGGAAAATAATCAAATGCGGAAAATAATCAAATGTGGAAACTAATCAAATGCGGAAACTAATCAAATGTGGAAACTAATCAAATGCGGAAACTAATCAAATGCGGATACTAATCAAATGCGGAAAATAATCAAATGCGGAAACTAATCAAATGCGGAAAATAATCAAATGCGGAAAATAATCAAATGTGGAAACTAATCAAATGCGGAAAATAATCAAATGTGGAAACTAATCAAATGCGGAAAATAATCAAATGTGGAAACTAATCAAATGCGGAAAATAATCAAATGCGGAAAATAATCAAATGTGGAAACTAATCAAATGCGGAAACTGATCAAATGCGGAAAATAATCAAATGCGGAAAATAGTCAAATGCGGAAAATAATCAAATGTGGAAACTAATCAAATGTGGAAACTAATCAAATGCGGAAACTAATCAAATGTGGAAACTTATCAAATGCGGAAAATAATCAAATGCGGAAAATAATCAAATGTGGAAAATAATCAAATGTGGAAACTAATCAAATGTGGAAAATAATCAAATGTGGAAACTAATCAAATGTGGAAACTAATCAAATGTGGAAAATAATCAAATGCGGAAAATAATCAAATGTGGAAACTAATCAAATGTGGAAAATAATCAAATGCGGAAAATAATCAAATGCGGAAACTAATCAAATGCGGAAAATAATCAAATGCGGAAGAGATTAATGGGGGGTCGTGATGTGGAGGGCAACAAATGTTTTACACAAGCGCACAGGTGAATGATGGGAGCCGTGATGTGGAGAGCAACAAATGTTTTATACAAGCGCACAGGTGAATGATGGGAGCCGTGATGTGGAGAGCAACAAATGTTTGGAACCGGTATTTTTACTTGTATTTAATTTGTTTTCTTCCGATCAAACATGTTGTAAGAACTACCTCGCTGGATCATCAATGGAGTGCTGCAAGGTGGTGATGAATATCGGAAACTGTACGACATGCATACCGCAGTGATGCAATGAATTGGTGGTACCATGATATTGGTGAAAGAAAAGCAATGGGAAATAAAAAACGTTGTTCAGAAATTGCATGGTGCGGAAATGGATCAAAATGTTTCCTGGTTGGTATACAAGCGCACATGTGAATGGTTGGAGCTGCACAGGTGAATGGTGAAGGGCCGCGCAAGTGATGATGGGGGCCGCGCACATGTGAATGATGGGGGCCGCGCACAGGTGAATGATGGGGGCTGCGCACATGTGAATGATGGGGGCCGCGCACAGGTGAATGATGGGGACCGCGCACCGGTGAATGATGGGGGCTGCGCACAGGTGAATGATGGGGGCCGCGCACATGTGAATGATGGGGACCGCGCACATGTGAATGATGGGGGCCGCGCACAGGTGAATGATGGGGGGCACGCACAGGTGAATGATGGGGGCCGCGCACATGTGAATGATGGGGGCCGCGCACATGTGAATAATGGGGGCCGCGCACAGGTGAATGATGGGGGCCGCGCACAGGTGAATGATGGGGGCCGCGCACATGTGAATGATGGGGGCCGCGCACATGTGAATGATGGGGGCCGCGCACAGGTGAATGATGGGGGGCACGCACAGGTGAATGATGGGGGCCGCGCACATGTGAATGATGGGGGCCGCGCACAGGTGAATGATGGGGGCCGCGCACAGGTGAATGATGGGGGCCGTGCACATGTGAATGATGGGGGCCGCGCACATGTGAATAATGGGGGCCGCGCACAGGTGAATGATGGGGGCCGCGCACAGGTGAATGATGGGGGCCGCGCACATGTGAATGATGGGGGCCGCGCACAGGTGAATGATGGGGGCCGCGCACAGGTGAATGATGGGGGCTGCGCACAGGTGAATGATGGGGGCCGCGCACAGGTGAATGATGGGGGCCGCGCACATGTGAATGATGGGGGCCGCGCACATGTGAATGATGGGGGCCGCGCACAGGTGAATGATGGGGGCCGCGCACATGTGAATGATGGGGGCCGCGCACAGGTGAATGATGGGGGCCGCGCACAGGTGAATGATGGGGGCCGCGCACAGGTGAATGATGGGGGCCGCGCACAGGTGAATGATGGGGGCCGTGCACAGGAGAATGGTGGGGGCCGCGCACATGTGAATGATGGGGGCCGTGCACATGTGAATAATGGGGGCCGCGCACAGGTGAATGATGGGGGCCGTGCACAGGTGAATGATGGGGGCCGCGCACCGGTGAATGATGGGGGCTGCGCACATGTGAATGATGGGGGCCGCGCACAGGTGAATGATGGGGGCCGCGCACAGGTGAATGATGGGGGCCGCGCATAGGTGAATGATGGGGGCCGTGCACATGTGAATGATGGGGGCCGCGCACAGGTGAATGATGGGGGCCGTGCACAGGTGAATGATGGGGGCCGCGCACCGGTGAATGATGGGGGCTGCGCACATGTGAATGATGGGGGCCGCGCACAGGTGAATGATGGGGGCCGTGCACAGGTGAATGATGGGGGCTACGCACAGGTGAATGATGGGGGCTACGCACAGGTGAATGGTGGGGGCCGTGCACAGGTGAATGATGGGGGCCGTGCACAGGTGAATGATGGGGGCCGTGCACAGGTGAATGATGGGGGCTACGCACAGGTGAATGATGGGGTACGCACAGGTGAATGATCGGGGCTACGCACAGGTGAATGATGGGGGCCGCGCACAGGTGAATGATGGGGGCTACTCACAGGCGAATGATGGGGGCTGTGATGTGCAATGCGTACATGGAATTGCTTTTTACAATATTTGCTTTTATCTATTCATTGAAGAGCTGCCTCGATGGATGATCAATGGAGTGCTGCAAGGCTGTGGTGAATATCGAAAACTGAACGATGTGCAGGAAGAAGGGGGGGCGTGAGAGTTAAGGAAACAGCGCCGCCGGGGCCGAAGCCATCCACCCCCGGTTCAGTCTATTTGTTTACTTAAAGCGCGTGTTTTGGTGTTAAAGCGAGTAGGGGTTGCTTTTAAGAGAGAGGGAGACTATGTGCTCAAGGATACAATGGCCGCTAACCGCCTTCGAAAACGACCCTATTAGAGAACACGGTGCCGGAAAAAGGGAAAGTCAGCGGCAGGAGGTAGGCGCAGGCGCAGGCGCCACTGGGTTTGTGTCCCTGTTGTGGCAGAATGTCGTGAGCGGGCTGTCCAACTAAATTGGATAAAGCTGCCATGGGTCGAGCGGTACTTGGCGGAGGAGGAGTCTTCTTTCTGCTGTGGCATCATTACAACACACACACACTCACTGTTGTTACACTACTTATTACACATACTCTATTATTACACTATTTATTACATGGGCACTGTTATTACACTACTTATTACACATACACTACTTATTACACATACACTACTTATTACACATACACTATTATTACACTACTTATTACACAGACACTGTTATTATACTACTTATTACACATACACTGTGATTAGTGCGCTCGTTGTGGGCACTAGGGTGACGATTAGTGCGCTCGTGGCCGTTTTTTTAGCGTTTTCAAGTGTTACTTAGGCTGTCTTTGAGCTTGTTTACTGCCCTAGCCTAAAGCGCTTGCACAGCGCTTACAGGCATGCCAATGACATCACACCTCTGGGCCCTGCTAAAGAAGGCGTTACAGGCATGTGAAGGTGCTCGCATAAATGCGACCACAACGGTCCCTGCGGTACCCTGTCTCCTGATGAGATGGTGACCAGTCCATTGTAAGATTTGGGTTAGCCATCTCTTTCTATATATCAAATATTATAAAACCTGATATGCCTCAAAGGGCCGAAGCGGTTTTAAAACTGTTAAACAATGAGCATCCATGGGCGATAGTAGACTGATCGTGGGTGAGGGAGTAGCGTATTTGCTAGCGAGTGGTATACCGCTATCAGCTACAGTACAGCTAAACTGTGTCCCCCAGCCACTAGCCGCTGGTGTGGCCAGCCCTGCTGCTTTGGCCACCAGCCGGTGGCCTGGTAAGGTTTGGTGTGAATCGGCCCAGGGGTGACCCCGAGGCAGCCCAGCAAAGGTGGTCCGGTATCCACTTAAGTTAACACAGAGAGAGTGCGTGTGTGTGTGTGCGTGTGTGAGTGTGCGTGTGTGAGTGAGTGTGTGTGTGTGTGTGGGGGGGGGGGGGGGGGGGGCACTGACGATTCCTCTGTCATGTAACTGCCATGCAACAACTTAACTTAAAATAAAAAAACAACTGCTTGCAACCGCCTTCAAATTCAAGTTTTCAAATGTCCCGCAGGGCAAACCCCTGCTCGGACCTGGAGGACCGTTCGAAGATTGTGAGTCCTCATGGCCCCAGTGGTGGGGAGGGGGCTGAGGGTTTACGGATAAGGGTTTAGCCATATAGTGTGTAGGGGGGTGGGGGGGTGGTATGTTGTAGAGGGGAGGAAGACTTTTTCAAACAATTCAAGGTAGATTTTTTTGTTTTTTTATAGAAAAATGTTCAAAACGGTGGGAGGGCTATGTACTGACCTAAAGCCTCAACCCTCAACCCTCAAACGGTGGGAGGGCTATGTACTGACCTAAAGCCTCAACCCTCAACCCTCAAACGGTGGGAGGGCTATGTACTGACCTAAAGCCTCAACCCTCAACCCTCAAACGGTGGGAGGGCTATGTACTGACCTAAAGCCTCAACCCTCAACCCTCAAACGGTGGGAGGGCTATGTACTGACCTAAAGCCTCAACCCTCAACCCTCAGACGGTGGGAGGGCTATGTACTGACCTAAAGCCTCAACCCTCAACCCTCAAACGGTGGGAGGGCTTAGTTGTCCCTGGGGGATGGCTCTGTAATCTGTACCGACAGAACATCATTTCTCTTTGATTGTCCAACGGCAACCTTTTACTAATTGTTAATCCTACAAACAAGTTTACATTACTTTAACTGCCTAATAATAACATTACGGGTCATCAACAACTAGACCCAATCATGCCAACCCCATCCAGGCCTGAATTTCAGCGCCATTTCCAATCATCTGAACCCTCCTTTTCATGGGTTCAGTTCATGGGTTCAAAATCTGTGCTTCAGCGCCATTTCCAATCTTCAGTTAGGCGTGGTATGTCGTATCAAAGTTGGAAGGACAGCATCGTGGAAGTTGTGACACCCATCTTGCATTGAGTGCATGTACCGGTTTACGGGCACATGTCCCATGCATCAAGTGTGATGCTCTGGTGGGCTGCTTAAAAACTCCACAAAACTTCACATCGATAGATAGGGCCATTTGTGTTCAAATCGTTGGCCCTTACCCCCAACCCCCCTTTGATCTAGGCCTGTGCATCTGCTCTGATCCTGAATGAGATTAACAGTTGCGTATGGTCTACTCCATCAAGAATAAGATCTCCTTGAAACCTCATTTCGATCCAGGCCTGTGTGTCAGCTCCATTCTTAATGTTGTTGTCAGTTGTGGTCTTTTATAAGGAGTTTTGAGCAAAAGGTTCAAATCGCTGGCTCTTACCTCCCCACCCCATCCCTTCCGATTCCAGGCATGTGTGACAGCTGCTGCTTCAATGAGTTTGTCAGCAATGCAAAGATCTGATCATCCCCTCCTCACCCCCCTTTCGATCCAGTCCTGTGTGTCAGCTCCATCTTGAATGAGATCATCAGCACTGCATGGAGATCTGCCCCCCCCCTCCCTCCTCACCCCCCTTTCGATCCAGTCCTGTGTGTCAGCTCCATCTTGAATGAGATCATCAGCACTGCATGGAGATCTGACCCCTCCCCCCCCCTCACCCCCCTTTTGATCCAGGCTTGTGTGTCAGCTCCATCTTGAATGAGATCATCCGCACTGCCTGGAGATCTGCCCCCCCCCCTCCCTCCTCAACCCCCTTTTGATCCAGGCTTGTGTGTCAGCTCCATCTTGAATGAGATCATCCGCACTGCATGGAGATCTGACCCCCCCCCCCCTCCTCAACCCCCTTTTGATCCAGGCTTGTGTGTCAGCTCCATCTTGAATGACATCATCCGCACTGCCTGGAGATCTGACCCCTCCCCCCCTCCTCACCCCCCTTTTGATCCAGGCTTGTGTGTCAGCTCCATCTTGAATGAGATCATCAGCACTGCATGGAGATCTGACCCCTCCCCCCCCCCTCACCCCCCTTTTGATCCAGGCTTGTGTGTCAGCTCCATTTTGAATGAGATCATCAACACTGCCTGGAGATCTGCCCCCCCCCTCCCTCCTCAACCCCCTTTTGATCCAGGCCTGTGTGTCAGCTCCATCTTGAATGAGATCATCCGCACTGCATGGAGATCTGACCCCCCCCCCCCCCCTCCTCACCCCCCTTTCGATCCAGGCCTGTGTGTCAGCTCCATCTTTAATGAGATCATCAACATTGCGGAGGGCAATGCTCAGGCCAAGGCAAACAACATCAACCGCGGCACCATCACCTCAACGTAAGCAGGGGGAGAGGAGGGGGGAAGATGGGAGGGGGAGGGGGAGGGGGAGGGGGAGGGGGTGAGCAGGTCAATTGGTCATGAAATAGCGACCAAGGCAAACAGCATCAAACATGGCATCATCGCCTCTACCTAAGCAGGGGGGAGGAAGAGAGGTAAAAGGAGTGGGAAGAGTGGTGATGTGACATAAGGAAGTTCATTTCGTGAACACGTTTTAAATTGTGTAGACGAGTGTGAAGAACTGAGATAGGGGATACACAAGTTGCCTTCTTGTTTGGTATTCGAAATCAAAGCCAGGGCAGCAGATCACTCACCTGCCATCAGACCACTCACCTGGCATCAGACCATTTGCATTCCTCAGACCATTCACCATTCACCATACCACTCACATGTCACGAGACCAATCACATGGCATCATACCACACACATGTCACCATACCACACACCTGTCACCAGACCACTCACCTGCCACCAGACCGCTCACATGTCACTAGACCACTCACATGCCACCCGGCCACTCACCTGTCATCAGACCACTCTCATGTCGTCAGACCCCTCACCTGTCACCAGCCCACTTTAATATCACCACGCCACTCGCATCTCACCAGACCACTCACATGTCACCATATCACACACATGACACCAGACCACTCACCTGGCACCACATCACACACATGGCACCATACCACTCACCTGGCACCACATCACACACATGTCTCCAGACCACTCACCTGACACCATATCACACACATGCCACCAGACGACTCACCTGACACCATCTCACACACATGCCACCAGACGACTCACCTGCCACCATCTCACACACATGTCACCAGACGACTCACCTGACACCATCTCACACACATGCCACCAGACGACTCACCTGACACCATCTCACACACATGTCACCAGACCACTCACCTGGCACCATATCACACACATGTCACCAGACGACTCACCTGGCACCATATCACACACATGACACCAGACCACTCACATGGCATCATATCACACACATGTCACCAGACCACTCACATGGCACCACATCGCACACATGTCACCAGACCACTCACATGCAACCATATCATACACATGTCACCAGACCACTCACCTGCCACCATGCCACACACATGTCACCAGACCACTCACATGTCACCAGACCACTCACATGTCACCAGACCACACACATGTCACCATATCAAACGCATGTCACCATATCACACGCATGTCACCAGACCACTCACATGTCACCAGACCACTCACATGTCACCAGACCACTCACATGTCACCATATCACACACATGACACCAGACCACTCACCTGGCATCATATCACACACATGTCACCAGACCACTCACCTGGCACCACATCACACACATGTCACCAGACCACTCACCTGGCACCACATCACACACATGTCACCAGACCACTCACCTGGCACCACATCACACACATGTCACCAGACCACCCACCTGGCACCACATCACACACATGTCACCAGACCACTCACCTGGCACCACATCACACACATGTCACCATACCACCCACCTGGCACCACATCACACACGTGTCACCATACCACCCACCTGGCACCACATCACACACATGTCACCAGACCACTCACCTGGCACCACATCACACACATGACACCAGACCACTCACATGTCACCATATCACACACATGTCACCATACCACTCACATGGCACCACATCACACATATCACAGACCACTCACATGTCACCATATCACTCGCATGTCACCAGACCACTCACATGGCACCACATCACACCCATGTCTCCAGACCACTCACCTGTCACCATATCACACACATGTCACCAGATCACTCACATGTCACCATATCACTCACATGTCGCCAGGCCACTCACCTGGCACCACATCACACATGTCACCAGACCACTCACATGTCACCATATCACACACATGGCACCAGACCACTCACATGTCACCATATCACACACATGTCACCAGACGACTCACCTGACACCATATCACACACATCTCACCAGACCACTCACCTGTCACCAGACCACTCACATGTCACCAGACCACTCACATGTCACCATACCACACACCTGTCACCAGACCACTCACTTGTCACCAGACCACTCACATGTCACCAGCCCACTCACATGTCACCATATCACACACCTGTCACCAGACCACTCACATGTCACCATATCACACACATGTCACCAGACCACTCACCTACCACCATACCACTTACCTGTCACCAGACCACTCGCATGTCACCTTAGCATACACATGTCACCAGACCACTCACCTGCCACCAGATCACACACATGTCACAAGACCACTCACCTGACACCATATCACACACATGTCACCAGCCCACTCACATGTCACCATATCATACATATGTCACCTGACCACTCACATGTCACCATACCACTCACATGTCACCAGACCACACACGTGTCACCATATCACACGCATGTCACCATATCACACGCATGTCACCAGGCCACTCACCTGTCACCAGACCACTCACATGTCACCATATCACACACATGACACCAGACCACTCACCTACCACCATACCAATCACCTGTCACCAGACCACTCACCTGCCACCAGACCACTCACGTGTCACCAGTCCACTCACATGTCACCAGGCCACTCACATGTCACCATATCACACACATGTCACCAGACCACTCACATGTCACCAGACCACTCACATGTCACCATATCACTCGCATGTCACCAGACCACTCACCTGCCACGAGGCCATTCACCTGCCACCAGACCACTCACGTGTCACCAGTCCACTCACCTGTCACCAACCCATGCACATGCCACCAGACCACTCACGTGTCACCAGACCACTCACATGTCACCAGACCACTCGCATGTCACCAGACCACTCACATGTCACCAGACCACTCACATGTCACCAGACCACTCACATGTCACCAGACCACTCACATGTCACCAGACCACTCACATGTCACCAGACCACTCACATGTCACCAGACCACTCACATGTCACCAGATCACTCACATGTCACCAGATCACTCGCATGTCACCAGACCACTCGCATGTCACCAGATCAATCACATGTCACCAGATCACTCACATGTCACCAGACCACTCACATGTCACCAGACCACTCACATGTCACCAGACCACTCGCATGTCACCATATCACACACATGTCACCAGATCACTCACATGTCACCATACCACTCACCTGGCACCATACCACTCACCTGGCACCACATCACACACATGACACCAGACCACTCACCTGTCACCAGAGAGCATTGATAGTATATAATTACCACACAAGTGGGAAACCCCTAGGTGTTTACAAGGAGGGGGAGGAAGGAAAGTGACAAATGTACATTTTTTATTAATCTGTTTTCAATACCTGAAGGTGTGTTGCTCATTTCCAATGCTTATCCTTTTACCCTTGACCCTAAACAACACCTCTGTACTTGTGATGAAACTCTACAGGCTGAGTGGCTGTGGCGTGAAGTATTCTGGATCTGGCTGCTAATGGGCAGGCGGATTGAGCGGATCTGGCTGCTAATTACCAGGCGGTTAGCGGATGTAGCGGATCTGGCTGCTGATTACCAGGCGGTTAGCGGAGCCAGCGGATCTGGCTGCTATTTACCAGGTGGTTGGCAGATGTGGCGGATGTGGCTGCTAACTGGCAGGTGGTTGGAGGATAAAGTGGATCTGGCTGCTAACTGTTAGGCGGTTGGCGGATCGAGCAGATTTGGTTGCTAATTATCAGGCGGTTGGCGGATCCAGCGGATCTGGTTGCTAAGTTTCAGGCGGTTAGCGGATGTATCGGACCTGGCCGCTAAGTACCAGGTGGTTGGCTGATCTAGCGGATGTGGCTACCAACTAGCATGCGGTTGGCGGATCCAGCGGATGAGGCTGCTAATTTTCAGGCGGTTGGCGGATCTAGCAGATCTGGCTGTCAATTGCCAGGCGGTTGGCGGACCCGGTTGCTAATGGTCAGGCGGTTGGCGGATCTAGCGGATCTGGTTGCTAACTGCCACGCGGTTGGTGGATCTGGCCGCTAATCGTCTAGCGCTTGATTGGTGGATCTGGCTGTCCCAGATCTAGCTCCTCTGGATCCTAGTAGAGTGTTGTAATTTTAGCTGGCTGCTGACCCCGCTTTGTTGTTGTTCGTGTGTAGGCAAGATCCTTATATGCCAGATATCCCGATTTCCCTGATTATCCTGGTAAGTTGTTACAATGCCTAGAGTTGTGTCGGTTGTCGCTATGTGATGCGGTGCTTTGAGACGTGCTCCGACCATAATTCGGTTTCCTTGCATGCTCTCCTGACAGTCGCCATACTGCCTTCGGGGCATGAAGTGAGTTGTGAAATGAGTGGATAAGTGAAGGTCGGACAATGAGATGGAGATTTCGGTGAGAACATATTTTAGAGAGGAAGATGTGGAAAGAGGAGGTGACACTTCTCTTGGAAATGTGTGACGCTATTGACTTGTTTTGAAAATGCCACATAGACGCCGCGTGGACGTGTTGCTTCATATTCGAGGCATGAGCTGTGGGATGACTTGTTGATTACGATGTTTCTATGAGCCCGGACCAGAAAGTTGAGCTGCGTGGGTCGGTGCTCTCAACTTTTTTGAACTGCTGCATTTCGTTTTATGTAACTGCTCAATTGGCTCAAGGGCAGAAGGCTCGGTTGTAGGAGGTCATGTGCCACGTCTATGACGTTACACCTCTGGGCCCTGCTGAAATAGAACTTGGTCGCGCGGGCGCCTCACGAAAGATTTGGAAGGCTAGATGGAAAGAAATACAGAATGGGGCAAAAGAAATGGGGTAAAGTGGGAAATAAAGTGAAGTGACTAAACAAAAAGCTGGAAAATCAAAACAATTTCCAACCTCTGAATAAATCTACGCCTGAACGATATCTACCACAAAGGCCCGGGCATCCCACCCAAGCCTGCCCCGGTATAACTCTAGAAATATGTAGCACCGTTCGGAGGACCTACCCATCCCCGCTCTCTAACTTGATTCTGCAAGCTGGGGCATAAAAACAAGCATGCAGCGCGTCCGTCCTCAGGAGGCCATGCCAAGTGCACAAGGTGGAGGCAGCATGTTGTTGTTACGAAGTTGACGCAACCACCCACAGCCTTTTGCGAAAGGGCCAGACAAAGCGAACCGGAGAGAAACCAGGGAGCAGGAAAGGCACAAAAAACACAGATGGGTGGACATTAAACATAGACAGAAGCGGAGACACAGGTGCAATAGACAGTCAATCGAAAATAGAACAAGAAGCTCAGGCGGGAAAGAGTCAATGACGGTAACCCTCTGGGCTATGTTTTTCTCCTTCTTCCCCTATTTCCATAACTTCCTATTATTTTCTCCCAATGGGAACGTTGGGCGCCCACGGGATAATTGGGCGCCCGTGCGGGCGAGCCTTTTTGAGCAAGGCCTGGAGGACAATCGTTATTGACCTCTGGGCCATGCTCGAAAAGGCTCGGCCGTTTAGGCGCCAAACTGTTCTGGTGGAAAAAAATAATGAACTAAAAGGAAGAGAGGGGACATTACAAAAAAGGAACGAAGTGAGAGGTCGGGGAAGTAAACAAGCTCTGGCACCCGAGATCCCTTTGTTGAGGGCTAGTCTCTAGTGGAACTCAGGTGTCAGACTTGGTCCCCTTTGCCTTCCCAGCCTTTCATTTTGTTCCTTTCCCCCCCTTCTCCTTTTAGTTTCTTCTCTTCTCCCTTCTGGACAGTTGAGCGACCACGCGGCCGAGCTTTGAGCGGGCCTAGAGGTCGATGACGTTATACCTCTGGGCCCGCTCAAAGCTCGGCCGTGTGGGCGCCCAACTGTTCAGGAGGGAGTAAATAAGGAACTAAAAGGAAGAGAGGGGGAAAGGAACAAAAGGTCGCTGTGGTACAGACGAACCAGCAGAGGGCTCAGAGGACAGCCCTGCTTGATGCCTCTGGTGCAAGGCACATGACCAGTGCGCGTGTGGCCGTCTTTAAGCGTGTATACTGCACCAGCCTAAAGCGCTTGCGCAACGCGTTTCAGTCATGCAAGCATGTAAAGGTGCTGGTCATGCAAGCATGTGAAGGTGCTGGCATAAATGTGAAGGTGCTGGCATAAATGTTAAGGTGCTGGCATAAATGTGAAGGTGCTGGCATAAATGTGAAGGTGCTGGCATAAATGTGAAGGTGCTGGCATAAATGTGAAGGTGCTGGCATAAATGTGAAGGTGCTGGCATAAATGTGACCACAACTGTCCATGCGGCACGCTGACTCCTGAGGAGATGATGACAGTGCACGCTCGCTATGCCGGCCAGGGTCACCCAGGACGACCGACTAGGTCCAAATCCCGTACCATTTACCGTACACCGTTTAACAATACCATACCGTGTAAGAACAGATGGTGATAGTGCAAGCTCTCTGTGCCGGTCAGGGTCACCCTCCGACTCGCGACCGACTGGGTCCAAATACCGTACATACCGTTTACCGTCCACCGTTTGAAAAAATGCCATACCGTGGTAGAACACCGTGTCTGCCATTTCTTGTCTGTCCGGCCATTTTAGCCGTACCGTATCCGTATCTGTACCGCACCGTTTGACCGTACCGTATTGCCGTACCGGGTAACACTGATGCAGGCCCACGCCTCAAACGTCACCTTATGATACCGCCTCCAGCTCACGCACTCAAAAAAAAGTATGACATATTACGCCCCCGAGAGTCGGTGGCGTGATGGGTTGGGAGTCCTTAGGCCGCGGCTTTTGAAATCCTACTAGTGATATATTTACATGGACCCGCACCACTCTTTCCTGCCTAAGCGCACGATTTTGACATGTCCCTCGGAAAGGTGCATTCCAGCGGAATCGGACCCGTGCAATCCAGCCATGGCCTCCTAAACCGTCACAAGAACTACATGCACTGGGGAGGCTACATCGGGCTGCCTTTTCCTTTGGAGGGGGGTATTTCTTCCTTCTCTGCGTTCGTCTCCTCGTTTACTTCCCCCTCTTTCTTTAAGTTCCTTTTCTTTTCTCCCAACCGGACAGTTGGGTGCCCACGTGGCCGAGCTCTGTCTGGGGATATGGAGACAGCTCGACCTCTCTATGTCAACCCAAGACCCTAATATTCATCTGTAACGATACAGCCACAGGTTCATGCACTCCATCCAAACACCCCTCTACATCCCCGCCAGCCTCTACAACTCCGGACTTGGTCTTCACTGCCTTCCCGGCCTCTACTTTTGCCCCCCACCCCCTCTTCCTTTTCATGTCTTCTTTTCTCCCTTCTGAACAGTTGGGCGCCCACGCGGCCGAGCTTTGGGCGGGCCTAGAGGTGAAACGTCATTGACATCCCCGCTGGCTGCTGGGGAGCAGCTCTGCCTGGGGATATGCCGATATGGAGACAGCTCGCCCTCTATATGCCGACCCAATGCCCTTATAGCCATCTATAGCTAAACGACCACACGTTCATGCCCCCAGCCACATCCTCCGGTTGCGTCTCAGGCAGCTGCTTCTCTTCCTGGGCAACCCCTCTCCTCCCGCCAAAGGCCCTCATAGTCATACAGTTGTACACCCACCAGATCATGCACCCCAGCCACACACCCCTCTTGCTTCTCATGCACCTGTTGGTGAGGCAGCTCTTCCTGGGGAGATGAAGGCAGCGCGGCCTCTATATGCCCAAAGGCCCTCAATAGTCATCCGATTATACAACCACCAGCTCATGCACCCAACCATGTTTTCCTCTAGCGTCTCATTCAGCTGTTGGGGAGGCTCTTCGTCCTTTGCATATGGAGACATCTTGTCTTCTCTACGCCCAAAGCCCCGCATGGTCATCTGGTCATCCGTCTACGTCTTCTCTACGCCCAAAGCCCCGCATGGTCATCTGGTCATCCGTCTACGTCTTCTCTACGCCCAAAGCCCCGCATGGTCATCTGGTCATCCGTCTACGTCTTCTCTACGCCCAAAGCCCCGCATGGTCATCTGGTTATAATCCACCAGCTCATGCACTGGCCAGCTACACCCCCATCTTAAGTCTCAGGCAGTTGCTTCTCTCCCTTGGGAGATGGCGACAGCTCAACCTCTCTATGCCGACCCAAGGCCCCAATATCCACATGTAACTAAACAGCCATCAACTCATGCACTCCATCTACATCCCCCCTCTAACGTCTCAGGCATCTGCTGGGGGGGGCAGCTCTTCCAGCTCATGCACCCCATCGACCCCGTCATGTTACGTCTCAGACAGCTGCTTCTCTTCCTGGGCAATACCTCTCATCCCGCCAACGGCCCTCAATAGTCATCTTTTTATACAGCCACCACCTCATGCACTCCAGCGACATCCCCCCTCTAACGTCTCAGGCATCTGCTGGGGGGGGGGTAGCTCTTCCTGGGGAGATGGAGACAGCTCAGCCTATCGATGCCCAAAGGCCATCAACGTCATCTATCTATCCAACCACTAGCTCCAGTCATGCACTACAGCCAAATGCTCCTCTAGCATCTTAGACAGCTATTGCTGGTGCAAGGTAGATGGAGACATCTTGACTTATCTCCGTCGACCTAGGCCCTCAGCCCCAGAGCCTATGGGGAGCACATGCACCATCGACCCAAACAGGCTGAAAGCGTTGCATCGGTCAATCTCTCTCTCTCTCTGCCTGCCAAAGGCCCTCAATAGTCATCTAGTCATACACCCACTAGCTCATGCACCCCAACCATGTCCTCTTCTATCGTCCCATGCAGCCGCTGGGGAGGCTCTTCGTCCTGGGCAGATGGAGACAGCTTGACTTCTCTCCATCGACCCAGACCCTCAGCTCCATAGCCGATCGGAAGCGACTCGACCCTCCCCTATCTGGCACCATGCTCCATCCTCCTCTTTCCATACTTTTGGTGCGAGTGTGAAGTTTTCTGAAGTAATCTTTATCTATACGGCCACCAGCTCATGCACCCCAGCCTCGTCCTCCTCTAGAGTCTCATTGCATGGAAGATGGATACATATTGGCTACTCTCTGTCAACCCAGACCCTCAGCCCCAGAGCCGATCGGGAGCGACTCGACCCTCCCCTATCTGGCACCATGACCCAGCCTCTTTCCATACTTTTGGTGTGTGTGTGTGAAGTTTTCTGAAGTCATTGGTATCTATACGGCCACCAGCTCATGCACCCCAGCCTCGTCCTCCTCTAGAGTCTCATTGCATGGAAGATGGATACATATTGGCTACTCTCTGTCAACCCAGACCCTCAGCCCCAGAGCCGATCGGGAGCGACTCGACCCTCCCCTATCTGGCACCATGACCCAGCCTCTTTCCATACTTTTGGTGCGTGTGAGTGAAGTTTTCTGAAGTCATTGGTATCTATACGGCCACCAGCTCATGCACCCCAGCCACGTCCTCCTCTAGCGTCTCAGGCAGGTGTTGCATTTCCACGGAAGAGGGAGACAGCTCGATTTCTCTCCGCCGGCCCAAGCCCTCAGCCCCAGAGCCGATGGGGAGGACCTCCACCATTGACCCAAACAGGCTGAAGGCGTTGCACTGATCCAGCTTGACCATGACCAGGCGGCCCTTGAGCGCCGCGCCGTCGCCGTTGAAGTACACGAGCTTGTTGTGCCGGATGCGGCCGAACGCCTAGGGGTGGCAGCGGGGTGGTTGGGGTTAGTTGTGGTGGTAGGAATTGGTTGAAACACTTGATCCAGCGGCCCTTGAGCGCTCCGCCGTCGCCTTACAAGTAGACGGGCTTGTTGTGTCGGATGCGGCAGCTATCTTTGTGCCCTAGTGACTCTCTTTTCGTGATTCAGCTACATGTCAGCTACATGTCCGCCACATTTAATCCACACTCCGGTTTCTGGCCGGTAGCCCCGATTGTGGGCCACCATACTGCTTTCGCCACCGGCCGTAGGCCGGTCCAGGTTCGCTCTCTGTCGGGCCTCTAACGGCCGCATATCGGCCTGCCGAAGGTGGACTCGTGGCCGAAAGGTGGACTTGAAGACGAAAAAACGAACCCTGGTGTGAACAGTATGAGGCCGCCCTGCTCGCAGGAATCGCCCACACTTTCTTGTGCGGGGCGACAAACCTGAAACCGATCTCACTACTGTAAAATGGGAAAGGGTCCGCGCACCCCTGTTGATAACCGATACCGGTATATCAAATTCGTCGTGCGGGCTCAAAGATCCCTACCCTGCGCACGTCCGCGCACCCCTGTTGATAACCAATACCGGTACATCAAATTCGTCGCGCGGGCTCAAAGATCCCTACCCTGCGCGCGCGCAGCTTTTATTTTGATACATGGTGCCGGACACACAACTCTGCCCACCCCCAAAATAGTTGTTACTTATTCAACTGTCGCGCACCACTCCGCGCACCACTCCGCGCTCCTCCAAAAATAATAATTGAAAGGAACGAGTCTAACCCGTATTTCGGCTACTCGTACTTTGACATCCCCCGCCGTCCCCTCATGGGCACAGCTGAGAGGCCGCCCTTCCCCCCCCAAATCGCCTTACGGTAACGTACATTGACATCCCCCCCTCCCCCACACTTTCTTGTGTGGGGCTTAAACCCCGGGAAATAACCCCTTAAACCCCGGGAAATAACCCCTTAAACCCCGGGAAATAACCCCTTAAACCCCGAGAAATAACCCCTTAAAACCCGGGATAATTTTTTAGCACCCGGTTCTTGTGAGGACACGCTTGACACTATTCACACTATTCTCCTGCACCTCAAAGATACGGCAGGACCCCCTGCATCGCCACACTTCTTAAGTACGTGCTATATTTAACCCCAAACCCTCACCTGTTCAGGGCTCAGGGTTCAGGGTTTAGGGTCAAGCGCTTACCTGTTTGGGGTTAAGGGTTAAGGTTTTAGCCCTTACCTGTTCGGGGATCTTGGTGTTCCACTGTCACCTAAAAGGTGCGGTCCTGGAACCACCTGCCCCTCCCCTCCCTGCACCACCTACACTTTCGAGTATGTGCATGTGGTTTGAAACCCTAAACCCTCACCTGTTCGGGGGGTTCCAGGGGTTCAGCCCCTGCAACAGCCCCTCCAGAGCGCAACAGCCCCCCTCCCCCCCTGTACGGCCCACACCTTGGAAGATGTGTGCGTTTTTAAATGCTAGACCCTCACCTGTTCGGGGTTCTTGGGTTCAGCCCCTCCACCAGCACCTCCACAGCGCAAGAGCCCCCCCTCCCCCCCTGTACGGCCCACACCTTGGAAGATGTGTGCGTTTTTAAATGCTAGACCCTCACCTGTTCGGGGTTCTTGGGTTCAGCCCCTCCACCAGCACCTCCACAGCGCAAGAGCCCCCCCTCCCCCCCTGTACGGCCCACACCTTGGATGATGTGTGCGTTTTTAAACGCTAAACCCTCACCTGTTCGGGGTTCTTGGGGTTCAGCCCCTCCAACAGCCCCTCCACAGCGCAAGAGCCCCCCCCCCCCCCCGTATGGCCCACACCTTGGATGATGTGTGCGTTTTTAAACGCTAGACCCTCACCTGATCGGGGTTCTTGGGTTCAGCCCCTCCAACAGCCCCTCCACAGCGCAAGAGCCCCCCCCCCCCCCCGTATGGCCCACACCTTGGATGATGTGTGCGTTTTTAAACGCTAGACCCTCACCTGATCGGGGTTATTGGGTTCAGCCACTCCACCAGCCCCACCACAGCGCAAGAGTCCCCCCTCCCCCCTGTATGGCCCACACCTTGGATGATGTGTGCGTTTTTAAACGCTAGACCCTCACCTGATCGGGGTTCTTGGGTTCAGCCACTCCACCAGCCCCTCCACAGCGCAAGAGCCCCCCCTCCCCCCCGTACGGCCCACACCTTGGAAGATGTGTGCGTTTTTAAACGCTAGACCCTCACCTGATCGGGGTTCTTCGGGTTCAGCCCCTCCAACAGCCCCTCCACAGCGCAAGAGCCCCCCCCCCCCCCCCGTATGGCCCACACCTTGGATGATGTGTGCATTTTTAAACGCTAGACCCTCACCTGATCGGGGTTATTGGGTTCAGCCCCTCCAACAGCCCCTCCACAGCGCAAGAGCCCCCCCCCCCCCCCGTATGGCCCACACCTTGGATGATGTGTGCGTTTTTAAACGCTAGACCCTCACCTGATCGGGGTTCTTGGGTTCAGCCCCTCCAACAGCCCCTTCACAGCGCAAGAGCCCCCCCTCCCCCCTGTATGGCCCACACCTTGGATGATGTGTGCGCTTTAAACGCTAGACCCTCACCTGATCGGGGTTATTGGGTTCAGCCACTCCACCAGCCCCACCACAGCGCAAGAGTCCCCCCTCCCCCCTGTATGGCCCACACCTTCGATGATGTGTGCGTTTTTAAACGCTAGACCCTCACCTGATCGGGGTTCTTGGGTTCAGCCACTCCACCAGCCCCTCCACAGCGCAAGAGCCCCCCCTCCCCCCCGTACGGCCCACTCCTTGGAAGATGTGTGCGTTTTTAAACGCTAGACCCTCACCTGATCGGGGTTCTTCGGGTTCAGCCCCTCGAACAGCCCCTCCACAGCGCAAGAGCCCCCCCCCCCCCCCGTATGGCCCACACCTTGGATGATGTGTGCGTTTTTAAACGCTAGACCCTCACCTGATCGGGGTTCTTGGGTTCAGCCCCTCCAACAGCCCCTCCACAGCGCAAGAGCCCCCCCCCCCCCCGTATGGCCCACACCTTGGATGATGTGTGCGTTTTTAAACGCTAGACCCTCACCTGATCGGGGTTCTTGGGTTCAGCCCCTCCAACAGCCCCTCCACAGCGCAAGAGCCCCCCCTCCCCCCTGTATGGCCCACACCTTGGATGATGTGTGCGCTTTAAACGCTAGACCCTCACCTGATCGGGGTTATTGGGTTCAGCCACTCCACCAGCCCCACCACAGCGCAAGAGTCCCCCCTCCCCCCTGTATGGCCCACACCTTCGATGATGTGTGCGTTTTTAAACGCTAGACCCTCACCTGATCGGGGTTCTTGGGTTCAGCCACTCCACCAGCCCCTCCACAGCGCAAGAGCCCCCCCTCCCCCCCGTACGGCCCACACCTTGGAAGATGTGTGCGTTTTTAAACGCTAGACCCTCACCTGATCGGGGTTCTTCGGGTTCAGCCCCTCCACCAACACCTCCAGCGTTCTACCATGGAACCGCTGAGACCTCTCTGTGGCTACGTCCATGACCACCCGATTGAGCCTGGTAGGGATATGAGGGTTCAGGAATTAGGGTGTGGGTTTTTTGTTTTAATTCGGGGGTTTGGGGTCAGGGACCTCTCGGTGGCCACATCCATGACCACTCGATTGAGCCTGGTAGGGATGAGGGTTCAGAAATTAGGGCGTGGCTTAATTATTTTTTAATCCGGGGTTTAGGGTCAGGGACCTCTTCGAGGCTGCGTCCATCACCACTCAATTGCGCCTGATAGGGATGAGGGTTTCGGAATAAGGTGTCCGGCATTAGGGCCAAGGGGCCTGTCACTGGGGGGGCGGATGAGTCTCCCAATAAAAGCAGTCGACCCTTAGGATGAGGTCGTTCCGCGCGAATTTTTTACTGTCGTCCAGGACTTTTAATGATGGAAAGAAAGTTCGTTTCTTTTCCTGACACACTTTTTTTGTGGAAAGGCTCCGTCCCAGCCGAAACCCCTAGTTTGGGGGGACTCGTCTCCCTAAGTGGCAGGCCCCTTTGTAGGGTTCGGGCATGAGGGGGAGGGGTGGAGGGGGAGGGGGGGGGGGGGTGGAGGGGGGGGGGTGGAGGGGAGTTGGGACACTTCCCTCCCCCCTCCCCCCCCCCCCCCCCCCCCCTTCCCCCACTCCACCACCATCCTCCTTCTCCCCTCTCCTTCTCCCCCCTCCATCTCCCCCCTCCTTCCCCCCCCTCCTTCTCCCCTCTCCTTCTCCCCCCTCCTTCTCCCCCCTCCCTCTCCCCCCCCCCCACTCAACTCCCCCCTGCTGACCCCCTGCTGACCCCTCCCCCCTGCTGCCCCCCCCCCTGCTGCCCCCCTCCCCTCCCGCTCCCGAACCTCACCTGTTCAGCCGATCCGCCTTAATCAGATCTGCCACTTGGTTGTCCCACTCTGCCGCCGGGGTGTTGGGCCACTTCCCTACCCCCCCCCCCCCACTCTCCCGCTCCCGAACCTCACCTGTTCAGCCGATCCGCCTTAATCAGATCTGCCACTTGGTTGTCCCACTCTGCCGCCGGGGTGTTGGGCCGCGGGGAATACGCCGCCGTGTTCACGCGGTCAAAGCCGACCTCCCGCACCAGCGCCTCGGTTTTCAGGTACTGCTCCTCTGTCTCGCCTGCACACAAGTGTGGATAAGAGTGTATACGTGTGGAACAGTGTGGAATGCAGCGATTGCACCGCAATGTTCACGCGGTCAAAGCCGACCTCCCGCTCCAGCGCCTCGGTTTTCAGGTACTGCTCCTCTGTCTCACCTGCACACAAGTGTGGATACGTGTGCGGCAGTGTGGAATGCATCGGTTAGCGGCAGTGTTCACACAGTCAAAGCCGACCCCCCGCACCAGCGCCTCGGTTTTCAAGTACTGCTCCTCTGTTTTGCCTACAAGTGAATACATATTGGTAAGTGTGGACCTGAAGACCCTACGATCGCGCCCTTGCTAATGCTTGCATCCGGTTGTACCGCTTGTACCGCCCCACTGTACTGCCCTCTCACCTGGGAGCCCCACAATCACATCCCCGCTAATACTGGCATCCGGCATGTACCGCCTGCATCATCCAGCATGTACGGATTGTACCGCCCCAATAATAATACTGGGAAAGTTTCAAAGAAAGTACTGCCCTCTCACCTGGGAACCCCACGATCGCGTCCCCGCTAATGCTGGCATCCGGCATGTACCGCCGGATGTTGTCGATGATGGCGCGGTACCTGATATGCAGTACGGGTGTTGCGCTTCCTTAGGAAATAAATGACAATTATATACCGTATGCAATTTAGCATGTGGATTGAGGATGTTGTCAATGATGGCGCGCAGTACCCAGTAATCAGTGTTGTGCAGTACGGGTTGTGCAGTACGGGTTGTGCAGTACGGGTTGTGCAGTACGGGTTGTGCAGTACGGGTTGTGCAGTACGGGTTGTGCAGTACGGGTTGTGCAGTACGGGTTGTGCAGTACGGGTTGTGCAGTATGGGTTATGCAGTACGGGTTGTGCAGTACGGGTTATGCAGTACGGGTTGTGCAGTATGGGTGTTGCGCTTCCTTTTGAACAAAACGAAGGGGGGGAACTCAGTGTTGCACCTCATAATGAACAAATTGAAGGCAAACCATATATATGCAAACAAGCGAATAGTTTGGGGACGCCGCCCATACTGGACGCGGAGTATGCCATAAGAGTTAGGGACATAGTTATGGTACCCTTTCTTGCGCGGTGATTGACCACCATATACAGAAAGCTACACCCTAATAGGGTGTGGAGATTAAGGAAACAATGCAGCTTGGGGCCCCGTAGCAACATCCGCGTCGTTACCATGAGGCAGCAAGCAAGAAGCCACTTCCTCACGGCAGTTTAACGGTCAGTCAGTTTGACCTTGAGTCAGTTTGGGGCAGTTTGACTGTCAGGCAGCAAGCAAGAAGCAGCGTCCTTGTGGCGGTTTGATGATGAATGAGTTTGACCGTGAGTCAGTTTAAATGTGTGTCAGTTTGAACGTGTGTCAGTTTGACCGTGAGCCAGTTTGACCGTGAGTCAGTTTAAATGTGTGTCAGTTTGAACGTGTGTCGGTTTGACCGTTAGTCAGTTTGGCTGTCAGGCAGTTTGACCGGGAGTCAGTTTAAATGTGTGTCAGTTTGACCAGGAGTCAGTTTGACCGGGAGTCAGTTTGACCGGGAGTCAGTTTGACCGGGAGTCAGTTTAAATGTGTGTCAGTTTAAATGTGTGTCAGTTTGACCGGGAGTCAGTTTGACCGGGAGTCAGTTTGACCGTGAGTCAGTTTAAATGTGTGTCAGTTTGAATGTGTGTCGGTTTGACCGTGAGTCAGTTTGGCTGTCAGGCAGTTTGACCGGGAGTCAGTTTAAATGTGTGTCAGTTTGACCGGGAGTCAGTTTGACCGGGAGTCGGTTTGAACGTGTGTCGGTTTGACCGTGAGTCAGTTTGGCCGTCAGGCAGTTTGACCGTCAGGCAGTTTGACACAGTTTGACTGTCAGGCAGCAAGCAAGAAGCAACGTCCTCACGGCGGGTTGACCGCATTGTCACGGAAAAAGCAATTAGCCTCGCGCTTCATCTCACTGAGGATGTCATTGTTCCCACATTGTTCCCACATTGTTCCCACACTGATTCATGTGACACTGATGATATGTTGAAGGTTCGATTTTGAGGGCCAAGGGATAGAGTACACGCTATTCTTTTACGGTTTGAGGGTGTAGGGTTTGAGGGTTTAAGGGTGTGTAAGGGTTACGGTTTTAGATTTTAGGGTTTGAGGGTTTAAGGATGTGTGAGGGTTACGGGTTTGAGGGTCAAGGGATGCCGTACACGCTATCATGTTACGGTTTTATGTTTTAGGGTTTTATGTTTTAGGGTTTAGGGTTTGAGGGTTAAGGGATACCGTACACGCTATCATGTTTATGTGTCCTACCGCTGGTGCGTGTAGCCGCGTTTCATCTCGCGGAGGATGTCATTGTCACCGCACTGGAAGGGGATGTGGTAGAACTCACAGAGCTTGGGCAATTCGGAACACGCGCGCACCAGTCGATCTGGCAGTTACAAGAAACAGGACAGTTACAAGCGGTTAGTTGGAGTTACTTTCTCACCGCATTGGAAGGGGATGCGGTAGAACTCACAGAGCTCCTCGGCCCTCCTCCCCCTCCCCCCCCTCCCCTTCCCTCCCCTTCCCTCCTAACCTCTTACCGGTGAAGTAGCGGGGATGAGAGGTCGTGAACCGGATGCGTTCAATGCCCCTCGGCCCTCCCCCCCCTCCCGTCCCCATCCCCTTCCCTCCTAACCTCTCACCGGTGAAGTAGCGGGGATGAGAGGTCGTGAACCGGATGCGTTCAATGTCCCTCGGCCCTCCCCCCCCTCCCCTCCCCATCTCCTTCCCTCCTAACCTCTCACCGGTGAAGTAGCGGGGATGAGAGGTCGTGAACCGGATGCGTTCAATGAACCTCGGCCCTTCCCCCCCTACCACCCCTCCCCTTCCCATCTCCTTCCCTCCAATCCACTCACCGGTGAAGGAGTGGGGATGAGAGGTCGGAACCGGATGCGTTCAATGAACCTCGGCCCTTCCCCCCCTACCCCCCCTCCCCTTCCCATCTCATTCCCTCCAATCCACTCACCGGTGAAGGAGCGGGGATGAGAGGTCGGAACCGGATGCGTTCAATGAACCTCGGCCCTTCCCCCCCTACCCCCCCTCCCCTTCCCATCTCCTTCCCTCCAATCCACTCACCAGTGAAGGAGCGGGGATGAGAGGTCGGAACCGGATGCGTTCAATGCCCCCCCCCCCCCATCCTTCCCCTTCCCTCCCCTTCCCTCCTATACCCCCCCTCCCTCCTATCCTCCCACCGGTGAAGTAGCGGGGATGCGATGTCGCGAACCGGATGCGCTCCCCCCCCCCCCCCCCTCCTCATCCCTTCATCGCAACCCCCCTTCCCCATCCCTTTAATCCCTCCCCTTCCCTCCTATCCTCTCACCGGTGAAGTAGCGGGGATGCGATGTCGCGAACCGGATGCGTTCAATGCCCGGGGTGTCGTGGATGGTGCGCAGGAGGTCTGTGAACGTCCAGGCACGCCGGCCAGAAGCATCATCCGCCATGCCCGGGAGATCCCTAGTTTGATACGAGGGGGAGTGGCAAGACCATGAGAAAGTGGACAGTTGATAGTGAATGGTGCGCAGGAGGTCTGTGAACGGACAAGCACGCCAACCAGAGGCATCATCCGCTATACCAGGGAGATCCCTAACATCAAACGGGTTGAAGGGTTTCAGTTTTACAGGAGGAATGATGCGTCAAGTCCAGGCCCTCCCCTCCCCCCCCCTCCTCTCCTCCACACCTCACGTCCCCCTCCCCCTCCCCCTCCACACCTCACCTCCTCTCCCCCCCTTCCTCACCTTCCGCAGGCGTCGATATTGTGTCCCAGCAGCGTCACCTCCCGGTACCCCGCCTCTCCTAGAGGAAGCATCTCTTCGCTTCCCCCACCCCCTCCACACCTCACCTCCTCTACTTCCCATGCCCCCCCTCCTCCCCTCCCCTCCCCCCCCACTGCACACCTCACCTCCTCTCCCCCCCCTCCTCACCTTCCGTACGCATCGATGTTTTGTCCCAGCAGCGTTACCTCCCGGTACCCCGCCTCTCCTAGAGAAAGCATCTCCCGAGAGATGTCCTGCGCCTTACGGCTCTGCTCCTGGCCCCTAGCAGCAGAGAACGGAAATAAGGGTTAAGGGTTTGGGGTACTGGGTTTAGGGTTTAGGATATAAGATTTAGGTGTGTCCTGCGCTTTACGGCTCTGCTCCTGGTTCCTGACAACAGAGAACGGGTTAGGGTTAAAGAGTTTGGGTATAAGGTGTGTCCTGCGCTTTACGGCTCTGCTCCTGGCCCCTGACAACAGAGAACGGGTTAGGGTTAAAGAGTTTGGGTATTAGGTGTGTCCTGCGCCTTGAAGCCCTGCACCTGGCCCCTGACAACAGAGAACGGGTTAATGGATTAGGGTTAAAGGGTTTAGGGTTTAGGTGTGCCCTGCGCCTTGTGGCTCTGCTCCTGGCCCCTGACAACGTAGAACGGAGTTCGGGTTCAGGGTTCAAAGTGTAAGGAGTATAAGTGTCTTGTTCTCTGTTCCTGGCGCATGTCAAGAAACCCGAATTAGGGTTCAGGGTTGAAGTGTCCTGCACTTTGCGGCTCTGCTCCCAGTCCCTGACAACAGGGAACGAAAACAAACAGGTTGAAGGTTTAGGTGTGTCATGCGCCTTGGCGCTTTGCTCCTGGCACCTGACAACAGGGAACGAAAACAAACAGGTTGAAGGTTTAGGTGTGTCCTGCGCCTTGGCGCTTTGCTCCCGGCCCCTGACAGCATGGAACAAAACAAACAGGTTGAAGGTTAAGGTGTGTCCTGCGCCTTGGCGCTTTGCTCCTGGCACCTGACAACAGGAAACGAAAACAAACAGGTTGAAGGTTTAGGTGTGTCCTGCGCCTTGGCGCTTTGCTCCTGGCCCCTGACAGCAGGGAACAAAAACAAAGAGGTTGAAGGTTTAGGTGTGTCCTGCGCCTTGGCGCTTTGCTCCCGGCCCCTGACAGCAGGGACCAAAACAAACAGGTTGAAGGTTAAGGTGTGTCTTGCGCCTTGGCGCTTTGCTCCTGGCCCCTGACAGCAGGGACCAAAACAAACAGGTTGAAGGTTTAGGTGCGTCCTGCGCCTGGGCGCTTTGCTCCTGGCCCCTGACAGCAGGGAACGAAAACAAACAGGTTGAAGGTTAAGGTGTGTCCTGCGCCTTGGCGCTTTGCTCCCGGCCCCTGACAGCATGGAACAAAACAAACAGGTTGAAGGTTTAGGTGCGTCCTGCGCCTTGGCGCTTTGCTCCTGGCACCTGACAACAGGAAACGAAAACAAACAGGTTGAAGGTTTAGGTGTGTCCTGCGCCTTGGCGCTTTGCTCCTGGCCCCTGACAGCAGGGAACAAAAACAAAGAGGTTGAAGGTTTAGGTGTGTCCTGCGCCTTGGCTCTTTGCTCCCGGCCCCTGACAGCAGGGACCAAAACAAACAGGTTGAAGGTTAAGGTGTGTCTTGCGCCTTGGCGCTTTGCTCCTGGCCCCTGACAGCAGGGAACAAAACAAACAGGTTGAAGGTTTAGGTGCGTCCTGCGCCTGGGCGCTTTGCTCCTGGCCCCTGACAGCAGGGAACGAAAACAAACAGGTTGAAGGTTAAGGTGTGTCCTGCGCCTTGGCGCTTTGCTCCCGGCCCCTGACAGCATGGAACAAAACAAACAGGTTGAAGGTTTAGGTGCGTCCTGCGCCTTGGCGCTTTGCTCCCGGCCCCTGACAGCAGGGAACAAAACAAACAGGTTGAAGGTTTAGGTGCGTCCTGCGCCTTGGCGCTTTGCTCCTGGCCCCTGACAACAGGAAACGAAAACAAACAGGTTGAAGGTTTAGGTGTGTCCTGCGCCTTGGCGCTTTGCTCCCGGCCCCTGACAGCAGGGACCAAAACAAACAGGTTGAAGTGTTAGGTGTGTCCTGCGCCTTGGCGCTTTGCTCCCGGCCCCTGACAGCATGGAACAAAACAAACAGGTTGAAGGTTTAGGTGCATCCTGCGCCTTGGCGCTTTGCTCCCGGCCCCTGACAGCAGGGAACGAAAACAAAGAGGTTGAAGGTTTAGGTGTGTCCTGCGCCTTGGCGCTTTGCTCCTGGCCCCTGACAACAGGGAACAAAACAAACAGGTTGAAGGTTTAGGTGCGTCCTGCGCCTTGGCGCTTTGCTCCTGGCCCTGACAACAGGGAACAAAACAAACAGGTTGAAGATTTAGGTGCCTCCTGCGCCTTGGCGCTTTGCTCCCGGCCCTGACAACAGGGAACGCAAACAAACAGGTTGAAGGTTAAGGTGTGTCCTGCGCCTTGGCGCTTTGCTCCCGGCCCCTGACAGCAGGGACCAAAACAAACAGGTTGAAGGTTAAGGTGTGTCCTGCGCCTTGGCGCTTTGCTCCTGGCCCCTGACAGCAGGGAACAAAACAAACAGGTTGAAGGTTTAGGTGCGTCCTGCGCCTTGGCGCTTTGCTCCTGGCCCTGACAACAGGGAACGCAAACAAAGAGGTTGAAGGTTAAGGTGTGTCCTGCGCCTTGGCGCTTTGCTCCTGGCCCCTGACAACAGAAAACACAAACAAATTGGTTGAAGGTTAAGGTGTGTCCTGCGCCTGGGCGCTTTGCTCCTGGCCCCTGACCACAGGGAACGCAAACAAAGAGGTTGAAGGTTAAGGTGCGTCCTGCGCCTTGGCGCTTTGCTCCCGGCCCCTGACAGCAGGGACCAAAACAAACAGGTTGAAGGTTAAGGTGTGTCCTGCGCCTTGGCGCTTTGCTCCTGGCCCCTGACAACAGGGAACAAAACAAACAGGTTGAAGGTTTAGGTGTGTCCTGCGCCTTGGCGCTTTGCTCCCGGCCCCTGACAGCAGGGAACAAAACAAACAGGTTGAAGGTTTAGGTGTGTCCTGCGCCTTGGCGCTTTGCTCCTGGCCCCTGACAGCAGGGAACGAAAACAAAGAGGTTGAAGGTTAAGGTGTGTCCTGTGCCTTGGCGCTTTGCTCCCTGAACACGACTCTGGGGGGGGGATGTGTGAAAACCGCACAGTATCCTGACCATTTCCTGACCAGTCCGGCCATTTCCTGACCAGTCCGGCCATTCCTGACCAGTCTGGCCATTTCCTGACCAGTCCGGCCATTTCCTGACCAGTCCGGCCATTTCCTGACCAGTCCGGCCATTTCCTGACCAGTCCGGCCATTTCCTGACCAGTCCGGCCATTTCCTGACCAGTCCGGCCATTTCTTGACCAGTCCGGCCATTTCCTGACCAGTCCGGCCATTTCCTGACCAGTCCGGCCATTTCCTGACCAGTCCGGCCATTTCTTGACCAGTCCGGCCATTTCTTGACTAGTCCGGCCATTTCCTGACTAGTCCGGCCATTTCCTGACCAGTCCGGCCATTTCCTGACCAGTCCGGCCATTTCCTGACCAGTCCGGCCATTTCCTGACCAGTCCGGCCATTTCCTGACCAGTCCGGCCATTTCCTGACTAGTCTGGCCATTTCCTGACCAGTCCGGCCATTTCCTGACCAGTCCGGCCATTTCCTGACCAGTCCGGCCATTTCCTGACCAGTCCGGCCATTTCCTGACCAGTCCGGCCATTTCCTGACCAGTCCGGCCATTTCCTGACCAGTCCGGCCATTTCCTGACCAGTCCGGCCATTTCCTGACCAGTCCGGCCATTTCCTGACCAGTCCGGCCATTTCCTGACCAGTCCGGCCATTTCCTGACCAGTCCAGCCATTTCCTGACCAGTCCGGCCATTTCCTGACCAGTCCGGCCATTTCCTGACCAGTCCGGCCATTTCTTGACCAGTCCGGCCATTTCCTGACCAGTCCGGCCATTTCCTGACCAGTCCGGCCATTTCCTGACCAGTCCGGCCATTTCCTGACCAGTCCAGCCATTTCCTGACCAGTCCGGCCATTTCCTGACTAGTCCGGCCATTTCTTGACCAGTCCGGCCATTTCCTGACCAGTCCGGCCATTTCCTGACCAGTCCGGCCATTTCCTGACCAGTCCGGCCATTTCCTGACCAGTCCGGCCATTTCCTGACCAGTCCGGCCATTTCCTGACCAGTCCGGCCATTTCCTGACCAGTCCGGCCATTTCCTGACCAGTCCGGCCATTTCCTGACCAGTCCGGCCATTTCCTGACCAGTCCGGCCATTTCCTGACCAGTCCGGCCATTTCCTGACCAGTCCGGCCATTTCCTGACCAGTCCGGCCATTTCCTGACCCGTCCGGCCATTTCCTGACCAGTCCGGCCATTTCCTGACCAGTCCGGCCATTTCCTGACCAGTCCGGCCATTTCCTGACCAGTCCGGCCATTTCCTGACCAGTCCGGCCATTTCCTGACCAGTCCGGCCATTTCCTGACCAGTCCGGCCATTTCCTGACCAGTCCGGCCATTTCCTGACCAGTCCGGCCATTTCCTGACCAGTCCGGCCATTTCCTGACCAGTCCGGCCATTTCCTGACCAGTCCGGCCATTTCCTGACCAGTCCAGCCATTTCCTGACCAGTCCGGCCATTTCCTGACCAGTCCGGCCATTTCCTGACCAGTCCGGCCATTTCTTGACCAGTCCGGCCATTTCCTGACCAGTCCGGCCATTTCCTGACCAGTCCGGCCATTTCCTGACCAGTCCGGCCATTTCCTGACCAGTCCAGCCATTTCCTGACCAGTCCGGCCATTTCCTGACTAGTCCGGCCATTTCTTGACCAGTCCGGCCATTTCCTGACCAGTCCGGCCATTTCCTGACCAGTCCGGCCATTTCCTGACCAGTCCGGCCATTTCCTGACCAGTCCGGCCATTTCCTGACCAGTCCGGCCATTTCCTGACCAGTCCGGCCATTTCCTGACCAGTCCGGCCATTTCCTGACCAGTCCGGCCATTTCTTGACCAGTCCGGCCATTTCCTGACCAGTCCGGCCATTTCCTGACCAGTCCGGCCATTTCCTGACCAGTCCGGCCATTTCCTGACCAGTCCGGCCATTTCCTGACCCGTCCGGCCATTTCCTGACCAGTCCGGCCATTTCCTGACCAGTCCGGCCATTTCCTGACCAGTCCGGCCATTTCCTGACCAGTCCGGCCATTTCCTGACCAGTCCAGCCATTTCTTGACCAGTCAGGCCATTTCCTGACCAGTCCAGCCATTTCCTGACCAGTCCGGCCATTTCTTGACCAGTCCGGCCATTTCCTGACCAGTCCGGCCATTTCCTGACCAGTCCGGCCATTTCCTGACCAGTCCGGCCATTTCCTGACCAGTCCGGCCATTTCCTGACCAGTCCGGCCATTTCTTGACCAGTCCGGCCATTTCCTGACCAGTCCGGCCATTTCTTGACCAGTCCGGCCATTTCCTGACCAGTCCGGCCATTTCCTGACTAATCCGGCCATTTCCTGACCCGTCCGGCCATTTCCTGACCAGTCCGGCCATTTCCTGACCAGTCCGGCCATTTCCTGACCCGTCCGGCCATTTCCTGACCAGTCCGGCCATTTCCTGACCCGTCCGGCCATTTCCTGACCAGTCTGGCCATTTCCTGACCAGTCCGGCCATTTCCTGACCAGTCCGGCCATTTCCTGACCAGTCCGGCCATTTCCTGACCAGTCCGGCCATTTCCTGACCAGTCCGGCCATTTCTTGACCAGTCCGGCCATTTCCTGACCAGTCCGGCCATTTCCTGACCAGTCCGGCCATTTCCTGACCAGTCCGGCCATTTCTTGACCAGTCCGGCCATTTCCTGACCAGTCCGGCCATTTCCTGACCAGTCTGGCCATTTACTGACCAGTCCGGCCATTTCCTGACCAGTCCGGCCATTTCCTGACCAGTCCGGCCATTTCTTGACCAGTCCGGCCATTTCCTGACCAGTCCGGCCATTTCTTGACCAGTCCGGCCATTTCCTGACCAGTCCGGCCATTTCGGCCGTACCATTTCTGGTATCCAAACCAAACCGTATAAAAACAAAATTAACATATCCACCTAGTGAAAGGAACCACGCAGTAGGTACACTTCTCGTTGCATCCATCCACAAAGGATAAGTATATTATAATATATTATTTATATAAAGTATTTAGTACTAAAAAGAAATACATCGGCAACATCGCGGATGTGGCTTTGGCCCAGGCTTTGCTGTTTCCTTAACTCTCACGCCTCCCCCGTGGCGTAGCTTTATTTCTTTATAACGATATATATTGCAAACGCAACTAGTGAAAGGAACCACGCAGTAGGTACACTTCTCATTGCAGCCATCGACAAAGGATTATATGGTATTGCAAATTAATATAAATATCGGTAAACGAGATATAAAATACAAATATACATATAAACGCACCTCGTGAAGGGAACCACGCAGTAGGTACACTTCTCATTGCATCCGTATATTGCGTTGACCCAGGCCGTGACCTCACTCTCTCGGCGGGGCGTCGCAATGTCCTCCTCAATCTGAAACAGGAACATAAAACATGCTTCAGGGATTCAGGTATAGGGTTCTGGTGTATGGGGGGTCAAAATTAGGGTCCAGGGTTCAGGGTCGAGGGTTTACTGTCAACCAGGGTCTGGCAGGGTTCAGGGTTCAGGGTTTAGTGTCAACCAGGGTCTGGCAGGGTTCAGGGTCGAGGGTTTCCTGTCAACCAGGGTCTGGCAGGGTTCAGGGTCGAGGGTTTAGTGTCAACCAGGGTCTGTCAGGGTTCAGGGTCGAGGGTTTAGTGTCAACCAGGGTCTGGCAGGGTTCAGGGTCGAGGGTTTAGTGTCAACCAGGGTCTGTCAGGGTTCATTTTTTTTTTGCAACCAAAAATTGCGCTCAACCAGGCCGTGACCTCACTCGCAGGGTTTAGTGACCAGGGTTCCGGGTCCCCGAGGCGCGGGGCTTAGAGGCAAACGTTGCGTCAGGCCCCGCCTGTCTTGGAGGGATACGTCGCATCACACTTTCCGTATTTGAGGGACGTTTGACATCACACTTTTCGTATTGGAGGGATGCGTCACGTCACACTTTTATTCGGCAGCAGGGCTGGCCGAACAAGAGGCGTGGCCAGGGGCTACATTGTAGCTGAACTGTAGCTGAACTGAAGCTGAAAGTGGTAAGCCACTCACTAAAAAAAAAAGGTATCCTGGTTGTGCAGCTTTGCCATATATTTGTAATTAGAACTCTGGAGCGCCACTCCCTGAATTTCGATTATAAAAAAAATTAAAAAGTTTTCCCCTAGATTCTAATTGTTTTAATCTGTTTTCATCTGGATTCTGATTATTTAGTTAATTAGTCTTCATTTTCACCTGGATGTGTTCAGTTGCACACACTTGGGACGAGTCTGCCTGCTCCAGTAGGCTCGCGATCTGGTTGGCGTATTGAGGGCCTGCGACACAGTGCGGAGAATAAATAAAATCCAGATTAAAGAACTAGAAACAAATATCTGGGAATTACAATTTATAAAAACACACACGGAAGTAATAGCCCGGGCTAAATGGTCCTGCTCCAGTAGGCTCGCGATCTGGTTGGCGTATTGAGGGCCTGCCACGCAGTGCGAAAACGTATTGAAGGGATTTAATCTGGGGAGGGAACTTGTCATAAATACCTAGGAATTCCAAAATAAATACATTTGTAGGGGTTAAATCTTGGTAAAGGAAATTCTTTCAAATACCCAGGAATCCCAAACAAAAAGCAAATGAACACACGCGGTACGGTGGCAAAAATGGTCCCCAAATGGCGGTCCAGGCGGGTCCAAGTCTGGTTGCATAAATAAATAATATATAAGAAAACAATAAATATATAAGAAATAAATAAATAAGTAAAAAACGATATGCCCTGAGCCGTGGATTAAGGAAGCCACCCTCCTCCAGGCGGCTCAAATAAACAGCGCAGCAAATCATTAAAATTGAGGATATGTGACGGTAACGGCGCGGATGTAATAAATGAAATAAATAAAGGAGCCCTAAACCCTAATTAGCCCTAAACCCTAATTAACCCTAAATAAAGGAGCCCTAAACCCTAATTAACCCTAAACCCTAAATAACCCTGCACCCTAAATAACCCTGCTCCCTAAATAACCCTGAATAACCCTAAACCGTGTCTCACCCATGACAATATCCACTTCAGGCACCCTCCGCAGCATGGCTTGACCCTCCTGCTGCGCCACACACCCTGCCACAACGATTTTCACACTTCCCACATTTGCACGCTTGCGCTTCGCCTGTGAGTGGCAGGGTGGTTAAGGTGGTTGGGGCGGTTGGGGTGGACAAGGCTGAGCACCACACACCCGGCCACGGCGATTTGCACACTCCCCACAGTGGCACGCCTGCGCTTCGCCTGTGAGTGGCAGGGTGGTTAAGGTGGTTGGGGCGGTTGAGGTGGACAAGGTTGAGTGTCAAACACCTGGCCACAACGCTTTTCACACTTACCACATTTGCACACATGTGCTTCGCCGATTGGGGTCGGGTGGTTAGAATTACAAAATCCTCCTCTCACCCCCCCCCCCCCCCCCTCCTCCTCGCACCCCCCCTCCTCCCCCCCCTCCCCCTTATCTCACCCCCTCCCCTCTCACCACCCTTCCTCTCACCCACCCACCCCCTCTCACAACCCCACCTCTCCCCCGTCTCCCCCCCCCCTCTCACCTGCCTCCCCATGGCCTCTTCTCACCTGCCTCCCACGGCCTCCTCTCACCTGCCTCCCCACAGCCTCCTCTCACGTGCCTCCCCAGGGCCTCCTCTCACCTGCCACCCAACAGATGATTACACTTTGGTCTCCGCCTTCTCCCGAATGCTACACGTGTTGTAGATCAACACATCCGCACCATCCACCTCTTCCCTCACACCCTCACATCCCTCTCACCCCCCTCCCCTCTCACCTGCCTCCCCACCGCTGAGTACACTTTGTTCTCCGCCTTCTCCCGAATGCTACACGTGTTGTAGATCAACACATCGGCATCATCGGGCTCCTCGGTACAAATGTACCCAGCCACCTCCAAAGCTCCGGCCATTCGCTCGGAATCAGCTGAATTCATCTAAATGAAAAAGGTGCAGAGGGGTGGGTGGGTGAGGAGGAAGGGGGGCAAATGTACCCGGCCACCTCCAGAGCTCCGGCCATTCGCTCGGAGTCAGCTGAATTCATCTAAATGAAAAAGGTGCAGAGGGGTGGGTGGGTGAGGAGGAAGGGGGGCAAATGTACCCGGCCACCTCCAGAGCTCCGGCCATTCGCTCGGAGTCAGCAGAATTCATCTAAATGAAAAAGGTGCAGAGGGGTGGGTGGGTGAGGAGGAAGGGGGACAAATGTACCCGGCCACCTCCAGAGCTCCGGCCATTCGCTCGGAGTCAGCAGAATTCATCTAAATGAAAAAGTTGCAGAGGGGTGGGTGGGTGAGGAGGAAGGGGGACAAATGTACCCGGCCACCTCCAGAGCTCCGGCCATTCGCTCAGAGTCGGCTGAATTCATCTAAATGAAAAAGGTGCAGAGGGGTGGGTGGGTGAGGAGGAAGGAGGACAAATGTACCCGGCCACCTCCAGAGCTCCGGCCATTCGCTCAGAGTCGGCTGAATTCATCTAAATGAAAAAGGTGCAGAGGGGTGGGTGGGTGAGGAGGAAGGGGGACAAATGTACCCGGCCACCTCCAGAGCTCCGGCCATTCGCTCAGAGTCGGCTGAATTCATCTAAATGAAAAAGGTGCAGAGGGGTGGGTGGGTGAGGAGGAAGAGGGACAAATGTACCCGGCCACCTCCAGAGCTCCGGCCATTCGCTCAGAGTCGGCTGAATTCATCTAAATGAAAAAGGTGCAGAGGGGTGGGTGGGTGAGGAGGAAGGGGGACAAATGTACTCCGGGTGGGTAGGAGGGGGGAGGGGGGGAAAGGGTAGGGGCCAGGGTTAAGGGGAACACAAAGTGTCCCACCAACTCAGGATTCCCTGCCATTTGCTCAACAAGTCAGCAGAATTCATCTGAACAAAAAGACAGTGCAGGACAATGTGGGGACAAAGATATAAATGGCTCAGGGTCCAGGGTTGAGGGTTGAGGGTTGAGGGTTGAGGGTTGAGGGTTGAGGGTGAGGGTTGAGGGTTGAGGGTGAGGGTTGAGGGTGAGGGTTGAGGGTGTGGGTGGGTGGGTGGGGTTTGGGTTGTGGGTGGATGTGTGTGTGGGGGGGGGGTGTAGGTGGTGGTGGTGGGGGGGAGGGGGGGTCAAGGTGCATCGTGTAGAGCATAACTTGAAGTGGCTGACCATGCAGGATGTCCCCTCCCATACAAGCCATGCAGCATGCCCCCCCTTATGCTAGCCATGCAGGATGTCCCCTCCCATACAAGCCATGCAGCAGGCCCCCCCTTATGCTAGCCATGCAGGATGTCCCCTCCCATACAAGCCATGCAGCATGCCCCCCCTTATGCTAGCCATGCAGGATGTCCCCTCCCATACAAGCCATGCAGCATGCCCCCCCTTATACTAGCCATGCAGGAGTCCCCTCCCATACAAGCCATGCAGCATGCCCCCCCTTATGCTAGCCATGCAGGATGTCCCCTCCCATACAAGCCATGCAGCATGCCCCCCTTTATGCTAGCCATGCAGGATGTCCCCTCTCATACAAGCCATGCAGCATGCCCCCCCTTATGCTAGCCATGCAGGATGTCCCCTCCCATACAAGCCATGCAGCATGCCCCCCCTTACGCTAGCCATGAAACATGTCCCCTCCCATGCAAGCCTTGCAGCATGCCCCCTCCCATGCTAGCCATGCAGCATGCCCCTCCCACACTAGTCATGCAAAGTATCCTCACGCTAGCCATGCAGCCTGCCTTTTAAAGCTAGCAGTGCACTATGCCCCCATGCTAGCAATGCAGCCTGCCCCCCTTATGCTAGCCATGCACCATGCTACCATGCTAGCCATGCACCATGTCCCCCCCATTCTAGCCATGCACCATGCCTCCTATGCTAACCATGCAGCATGCCTCCCATGCTAGCCATGCACCATGCCTCCCATGCTAGTCATGCATCACGCCTCCCATGCTAGCCATGCAGCATGTCCCACCACACTAGCCATGCACCAAGCCTCCTATGCTAACCATGCAGCATGCCTACCATGCTAGCCATGCACCATGCCTCCCATGCTTGCCATGCACCATGCCCCCCATGCTAGTCATGCAGCCTGCCTTCTCATGCGAGCCATGCAGCACGACCTCTGCTTTTATCTCTCTGCAGATTCTTTCATCAAGCAATTGAAAAGTGGCCACATCAAACAAAACGGGCGCCACAGCCGTCCATACCTGGCATCCAAAAGTGTGAATGTGGAAGCGCTTGCCGTTGGCTGGCACGTCCACTGGTGCCGGGCGAGAAAGCACGAAACCTAGGGAGCAAACAGGGCAGGAATATGTTTGTATGGTGGGGAACCCAATGCTATAACCAGATGGTAAGCCTCCTTCGTCAACGTCCAGGGTTTCTATTTTCGTGACTCAGCTACATTTCAGCTACTCTGCAGCCTCTGGCTGAGGGGCCCATGCTTTGCCAGCCATGCTGCTGTGGCCACGAGGCCGGTCCAAGTTTGGTCCAAAGTTTGGGCTTCTCGCCGCCACGGGGTGGCCTGCTGAACCCTAGGGAGCAATCAGGGCAAACCAAATAAGTTGGTCAGGAACCCAATACCACAACCCAATGGTAGGCGGCCTTCATCAATGGGTTTATATTTCCGTGATTCAGCTACATTTCAGCTACACGCCAGAGCCTCTAAACAGGGCAAAAATATGTTCTTGTGGTGGGGAACCTGACGCTACAACCGAACAATACCCTCCTTCGTCGTAGCCCAATGTTTACATTTTCGTGATTCAGCTACAATTCAGCTACACTCCAGCCTCTGGCTCGGGGGTCCATTTGCGGCCAGCCATGCTGCTTTGGCAAAGAGTCATAGGCCGGTCCAGGTTTGATCCCAATCGGGCTTCTCGCGGCCGCGGGTCGGCCTGCTGAACGTGGAATAATCATCGAAAACGAAACCCCTGTCAACACCTCCCACCCCTAACCCTAACCCCTGTCAACACCTCCCACCCTTAACCCTAACCCCTGTCAACTCCACCCACCCCTAACCCTAACCCCTGCCAACACCTCCCACCCTTAACCCTAACCCCTGTCAACACCTCCCACCCCTAACCCTAACCCCTGTCAACACCTCCCACCCCTAACCCTAACCCCTGTCAACACCTCCCACCCTTAACCCTAACCCCTGTCAACTCCTCCCACCCCTAACCCTAACCCCTGCCAACACCTCCCACCCTTAACCCTAACCCCTGCCAACACCTCCCACCCTTAACCCTAACCCCTGTCAAAACCTCCCACCCCTAACCCTAACCCCTGTCATCACCTCCCACCCTTAACCCTAACCCCTGTCAACACCTCCCACCCCTTACCCTAACCCCTGTCAACACCTCCCACCCTTAACCCTATCCCCTGTCAACACCTCCCACCCTTAACCCCAACCCCTGTCAACACCTCCCACCCTTAACCCTAACCCCTGCCAACACCTCCCATCCTTAACCCTAACCCCTGCCAACACCTCCCACCCTTAACCCTAACCCCTGTCAATACCTCCCACCCTTAACCCTAAAAACTCAGGGAAGTATGATTTCTTCTGCACGACAGCTCAGCCTGTTATGTTTCTGCGTGCGTTCACACTCTACCGTGCCCCCCTTTGAATCAACATTTCACGGAGGCGGAAACGGTGCATAGATGGCTTCGGCCCATCCTCATGTATATCCACGTGCGTTCGTGTGCGCCCCTACACACTGCTATCACCCTAAATCCTAAACCTAAACACTGCAATCACCTCCCACCCTAAACTCTTAACCCCTAAACCCTATACGCTGGCCATGCCTCAGGGCGTATGATATCTTCTGCGTGACAGCACAGCCTCGTGTGTGTCTGCGTGCGTTCATGGGGGCACCAGATGGAGTTCGGGTGAACAGGGGATGGCGGGGATATGGCTTTGGCCCAGGCTGCGCTGTTTCCTTAACTCTCACGCCTCCTACGGGACGTAGTGTTCTTTCTTTCTAAAGTAATCTTCGATCTTTCCTTTCTTCCTTTCTGTCTTTCCTCCTTTCTTTCTTTCGTTCCTTCTGAAGTGACCTTTGTAAGTTTTCTTCAATTCTCCCACTCATTCATTCTTCCTTTCTCCTTTTCTTTAACCTAACTTTCTTTCTGAACAGGGTCATAAACCATGGACAGCCTAAACCCTAAACCCTCAACCATGGCCAGTCTAAACCCTAAACCATAAACCATGGCCGGCCTAAACCCTAGAACCTAAACCCGTCTAAACCCTTAACCATAAACCATGGCTGGCCTTAACCCTGGACCCTCGCTATCCTTAATGATCGGAATGGTCGGCGCGGAATGGTAGGCGCGGACAAGGCGGAATGGTAGGCGGAATGGTAGGCAGAAGGGTAGGCAGAATGGTAGGCGGAATGGTAGGCGGAATGGTAGGCGGAATGGTAGGCAGAATGGTAGGCGGAATGGTAGGCGCGGACAAGGCGGAAAGGTAGGCGGAATGGTAGGCGCGGACAAGGCGGAATGGTAGGCGGAATGGTAGGCGGAATGGTAGGCAGAAGGGTAGGCAGAATGGTAGGCGGAAGGGTAGGCGGAATGGTAGGCGGAATGGTAGGCGGAAGGGTAGGCGGAATGGTAGGCGGAATGGTAGGCGGAATGGTAGGCGGAATGGTAGGCGGAATGGTAGGCAGAATGGTAGGCGGAATGGTAGGCGGAATGGTAGGCGGAATGGTAGGCAGAATGGTAGGCGGAATGGTAGGCGGAATGGTAGGCGGAAGGGAAGGCGGAATGGTAGGCGGAATGGTAGGCGGAATGGTAGGCGGAAGGGAAGGCGGAAGGGAAGGCGGAAGGGAAGGCGGAAGGGTAGGCGGAATGGTAGGCGGAATGGTAGGCGGAATGGTAGGCGGAATGGTAGGCGGAATGGTAGGCGGAATGGTAGGCGGAATGGTAGGCGGAAGGGAAGGCGGAATGGTAGGCGGAATGGTAGGCGGAATGGTAGGCGGAATGGTAGGCGGAATGGTAGGCGGAATGGTAGGCGGAATGGTAGGCGGAATGGTAGGCGGAATGGTAGGCGGAATGGTAGGCAGAATGGTAGGCGGAATGGTAGGCGGAATGGTAGGCGGAAGGGAAGGCGGAATGGTAGGCGGAATGGTAGGCGGAATGGTAGGCGGAATGGTAGGCGGAATGGTAGGCAGAATGGTAGGCGGAATGGTAGGCGGAATGGTAGGCGGAAGGGAAGGCGGAATGGTAGGCGGAATGGTAGGCGGAATGGTAGGCGGAATGGTAGGCGGAATGGTAGGCGGAATGGTAGGCGGAATGGTAGGCGGAAGGGAAGGCGGAATGGTAGGCGGAATGGTAGGGGGAATGGTAGGCGGAATGGTAGGCGGAATGGTAGGCGGAATGGTAGGCGGAATGGTAGGCGGAATGGTAGGCAGAATGGTAGGCGGAATGGTAGGCGGAATGGTAGGCGGAATGGTAGGCAGAATGGTAGGCGGAATGGTAGGCGGAATGGTAGGCGGAATGGTAGGCAGAATGGTAGGCGGAATGGTAGGCGCGGACAAGGCGGAAAGGTAGGCGGAATGGTAGGCGCGGACAAGGCGGAATGGTAGGCGGAATGGTAGGCGGAAGGGAAGGCGGAATGGTAGGGCGGAATGGTAGGCGGAATGGTAGGCGGAATGGTAGGCGGAATGGTAGGCGGAATGGTAGGCAGAATGGTAGGCGGAGTGGTAGGCAGAATGGTAGGCAGAATGGTAGGCGGAATGGTAGGCGGAATGGTAGGCAGAATGGTAGGCGGAATGGTAGGCGCGGACAAGGCGGAAAGGTAGGCGGAATGGTAGGCGCGGACAAGGCGGAATGGTAGGCGGAATGGTAGGCGGAATGGTAGGCAGAAGGGTAGGCAGAATGGTAGGCGGAATGGTAGGCGGAATGGTAGGCGGAATGGTAGGCGGAATGGTAGGCAGAATGGTAGGCGGAATGGTAGGCGGAAGGGTAGGCAGAATGGTAGGCAGAATGGTAGGCGGAATGGTAGGCAGAATGGTAGGCAGAAGGGTAGGCAGAATGGTAGGCGGAATGGTAGGCGGAATGGTAGGCGGAATGGTAGGCAGAATGGTAGGCGGAATGGTAGGCGGAATGGTAGGCAGAAGGGTAGGCAGAATGGTAGGCGGAATGGTAGGCGGAATGGTAGGCGGAATGGTAGGCGGAATGGTAGGCGGAAGGGTAGGCGGAAGGGTAGGCAGAATGGTAGGCGGAATGGTAGGCGGAAGGGTAGGCGGAAGGGTAGGCAAAAGGGTAGGCGGAAGGGTAGGCGGAATGGTAGGCGGAAGGGTAGGCGGAAGGGTAGGCGGAAGGGTAGGCGGAAGGGTAGGCGGAAGGGTAGGCGGAAGGGTAGGCGGAAGGGTAGGCGGAAGGGTAGGCGGAAGGGTAGGCGGAAGGGTAGGCGGAAGGGTAGGCGGAATGGTAGGCGGAATGGTAGGCGGAATGGTAGGCGGAATGGTAGGCAGAATGGTAGGCAGAATGGTAGGCGGAATGGTAGGCGGAATGGTAGGCGGAATGGTAGGCGGAATGGTAGGCAGAATGGTAGGCGGAATGGTAGGCGGAATGGTAGGCGGAATGGTAGGCGGAATGGTAGGCGGAATGGTAGGCGGAATGGTAGGCGGAATGGTAGGCGGAATGGTAGGCGGAATGGTAGGCGGAATGGTAGGCGGAATGGTAGGCGGAACGGTAGGCAGAACGGTAGGCGGAATGGTAGGCGGAAGGGAAGGCGGAATGGTAGGCGGAAGGGAAGGCGGAATGGTAGGCGGAAGGGTAGGCGGAATGGTAGGCAGAATGGTAGGCGGAATGGTAGGCGGAATGGTAGGCGGAATGGTAGGCGGAATGGTAGGCGGAATGGTAGGCGGAATGGTAGGCGGAATGGTAGGCAGAATGGTAGGCGGAATGGTAGGCGGAATGGTAGGCGGAATGGTAGGCGGAACGGTAGGCGGAACGGTAGGCGGAATGGTAGGCAGAATGGTAGGCGGAATGGTAGGCGGAATGGTAGGCAGAATGGTAGGCGGAAGGGTAGGCGGAAGGGTAGGCAGAATGGTAGGCGGAATGGTAGGCGGAATGGTAGGCGGAATGGTAGGCAGAATGGTAGGCAGAATGGTAGGCGGAATGGTAGGCGCGGACAAGGCCTGGGCCCATGTCGCGTTGTTTCCTTAACCCTCGCGTCCATGCGGGGCGTACTTGTATTTATTTATACTGGTCGTAACCAGAACAGCAGGTTGGTTATGCATGCAGAGGAGAGGCAGGCATGCCTTGAAACCAACGATATTACACTTAACCATATTACACTTAACCATATTACACTTAACCATATCACACTTAACCCAGTGTGATCTCAACCATTCAAACAGTTTGGCTAGTGGTTTCGCATGCCAGCTCAGCCCTACTGCGCATGCCAGCTCAGCCCTACTGTGCATGCCAGCTCAGCCCTACTGCGCATGCCAGCTCAGCCCTACTGTGCATGCCAGCTCGGCCCTACTGTGCATGCCAGCTCAGCCCTACTGTGCATGCCAGCTCATTCCAACTGCACACGCCAGCTCAGCCCTTCTGTGCACGCCAGCTCAGCCCTACTGCGCGTGCCAGCTCGGCCCTACTGTGCATGCCAGCTCAGCCCAACTGTGCATGCCAGCTCGGTCCTACTGCGCATGCCAGCTCCGCCCTACTGCGCATGCCAGCTCATCCCAACTGTGCATGCCAGCTCAGCCCTACTGTGCATGCCAGCTCATCCCTACTGTGCAAGCCAGCTCAGCCTAACTGTGTATGCCAGCTCAGCCCAACTGTGCATGCCAGCTCAGCCCAACTGTGCATGCCAGCTCAGCCCTACTGCGCATGCCAGCTCAGCCCTACTGCGCATGCCAGCTCAGCCCTACTGCGCATGCCAGCTCAGCCCTATTGAGCATGCTAGCTCAGCCCTACTGCGTATGCCAGCTCAGCCCTACTGCGTGTCTATATGGAGAGGGTAGGCAGCCATGCCGTCCTCCCACCAGTTGCACGCCACACCCAGTGATGTAATGCAGCAGAGCTGATTGGTTCTGTATGGCCCTTCAGACCTCTTGCGTGGAGAGAATAGGCCGCCATGCCTCCCACCAGTTGTGCATTCAACCCAATGTGACTTAAACCATTCAACCTGGTTGGATAATTCTGCATGGCAGTTTCGACCAACTGTGTCTGCATGGCCCTTTCAGCCCTACTGTGTGTCTGCATGCACAGGATAGCCAGCCATGCATCCAGTTGCGCGACGCACCCGTTGAGTTAACCCATTCAAACAGGTTGCTAACGCATGGCAGTTCAGCCCAATTGCACATCTGCATGTACAGGATAGCCAGCCATGCATCCAGTTGCGCGACGCACTTAATGAGTTCACCCATTCAAACAGGTTGCTAACGCATGGCAGTTCAGCCCAATTGCACATCTGCATGTACAGGATAGCCAGCCATGCATCCAGTTGCGTGAAGCACTTAATGAGTTCACCCATTCAAACAGGTTGCTAACGCATGGCAGTTCAGCCCAATTGCACATCTGCATGTACAGGATAGCCAGCCATGCATCCAGTTGCGTGACGCACCCAATGAGTTCACCCATTCAAACAGGTTGCTAACGCATGGCAGTCCAGCCAAATGCACATCTGCATGTACAGGACAGCCAGCCATGCATCCAGTTGCGCGACGCACTTAATGAGTTCACCCATTCAAACAGGTTGCTAACGCATGGCAGTTCAGCCCAATTGCACATCTGCATGCACAGGATAGCCAGCCATGCATCCAATTGCGCGACGCACTTAATGAGTTAATCCATTCAAACAGGTTGCCAACGCATGGCAGTTCAGCCCAATTGCACATCTGCATGTACAGGATAGCCAGCCATGCATCCAGTTGCGTGACGCACCCAATGAGTTCACCCATCCAAACAGGTTGCTAACGCATGGCAGTTCAGCCCAATTGCACATCTGCATGTACAGGATAGCCAGCCATGCATCCAGTTGCGCGACGCACTTAATGAGTTAACCCATTCAAACAGGTTGCTAACGCATGGCAGTTCAGCCCAATTGCACATCTGCATGCACAGGATAGCCAGCCATGCATCCAGTTGCGCGACGCACCCAATGAGTTCACCCATTCAAACAGGTTGCGAACGCATGGCAGTTCAGCCCAATTGCACATCTGCATGTACAGGATAGCCAGCCATGCATCCAGTTGCGCGACGCACCCGTTGAGTTAACCCATTCAAACAGGTTGCTATCGCATGGTAGTTCAGCCCAATTGCACATCTGCATGTACAGGATAGCCAGCCATGCATCCAGTTGCGCGACGCACTTAATGAGTTCACCCATTCAAACAGGTTGCTAACGCATGGCAGTTCAGCCCAATTGCACATCTGCATGTACAGGATAGCCAGCCATGCATCCAGTTGTGCGACGCACCCGTTGAGTTAACCCATTCAAACAGGTTGCTAACGCATGGCAGTTCAGCCCAATTGCACATCTGCATGTACAGGATAGCCAGCCATGCATCCAGTTGCGCGACGCACTTAATGAGTTAACCCATTCAAACAGGTTGCTAACGCATGGCAGTTCAGCCCAATTGCACATCTGCATGCACAGGATAGCCAGCCATGCATCCAGTTGCGCGACGCACCCAATGAGTTCACCCATTCAAACAGGTTGCGAACGCATGGCAGTTCAGCCCAATTGCACATCTGCATGTACAGGATAGCCAGCCATGCATCCAGTTGCGTGACGCACCCAATGAGTTCACCCATTCAAACAGGTTGCTAACGCATGGCAGTCCAGCCAAATTGCACATCTGCATGTACAGGACAGCCAGCCATGCATCCAGTTGCGCGACGCACTTAATGAGTTCACCCATTCAAACAGGTTGCTAACGCATGGCAGTTCAGCCCAATTGCACATCTGCATGCACAGGATAGCCAGCCATGCATCCAATTGCGCGACGCACTTGATGAGTTAATCCATTCAAACAGGTTGCCAACGCATGGCAGTTCAGCCCAATTGCACATCTGCATGTACAGGATAGCCAGCCATGCATCCAGTTGCGTGACGCACCCAATGAGTTCACCCATCCAAACAGGTTGCTAACGCATGGCAGTTCAGCCCAATTGCACATCTGCATGTACAGGATAGCCAGCCATGCATCCAGTTGCGCGACGCACTTAATGAGTTAACCCATTCAAACAGGTTGCTAACGCATGGCAGTTCAGCCCAATTGCACATCTGCATGCACAGGATAGCCAGCCATGCATCCAGTTGCGCGACGCACCCAATGAGTTCACCCATTCAAACAGGTTGCGAACGCATGGCAGTTCAGCCCAATTGCACATCTGCATGTACAGGACAGTCAGCCATGCATCCAGTTGCGCGACGCACCCGTTGAGTTAACCCATTCAAACAGGTTGCTATCGCATGGCAGTTCAGCCCAATTGCACATCTGCATGCACAGGATACGCAGCCATGCCCTCCTCCCACCAGGAGTAATGGACACCCTATGTTATTTTCCAGGAAACCAACAGGCTGGTTCTGCATGGCATGGTATGGCACTCATACGGCACGAATGCATGCAGAGCCAGCCAGTTGATTTCACCCTTGCCGAATTCGTTTCTAATTGGCGCCAGGCATTGCGAACCGGATTTACGTAGAGGCTGTATGTTTGTGTCGCCCTGTCTTGGCTCACCCTCGGCTCCGCAGAATTCCGCCGCAACCAACTCGCCGTCAAGCTCAGCCACCGCGCCTGCTGCAGATGCGTGGTGCGCGATGTGCAGCTGCATCCGCTGCTGCCTGGTGTTGCTGCTGCAGCGGAGCCTCGCAGCGGGATGTGGCTGAGGCAGTAGCAGCGAGCTCGAGGCGGCCTGGCAGGCGAAGGGTATCCTGCTACTGCGTGAGAGGCGAAGATGATTCGATGCGACTGCGTGCTCAGATGCAGGCCTGCTGTTGATGTTGCAGCGAAGAGCCTGGGAAAAGCTCATGACGCCGGCGCGTTATTCCGCAAAGAGGTGATATATATTTGAATAGTGTTTGGTGGGGGCGGTGTAAGAGGAGATACAGGGAGAGTGAATCTGGACGGAGCTGGATGACATGGGTATGAGTACCGCGGACCGCAGGGCATATTGAGGTACATTATCCGATCACGCTTGTGTGGAGCTGTCACAGCTGTAGTGCGTTTCACAGACAAGAGTGACCTTCCCAGTTCTCGATTATTTAGAATGCTATGAAATGCCTCGTCGTGTGCATTTCAGAACTGAGCGCGGAATGTCGTGCATCAAAAATCTATGATATGCCGTTTTGCCGTTTTGCCCGAAAGAAAGGATTGGGGCGGTTTGGGGCGGGCATGCCAAATTCGTGTTGGAGACAGACCTGGGATCGTGGCTTGCATCTTCAATCTTTCAGCGGCTGACTCGCGTTTACAGCATCATATAGGTTTTAAATCAATTGTCTGGATCGGCGACAGCAACAGGAAAGAAAGAAAGAAAGAAAACGCCTGAGCGTGGCTTGAGGAATACGGGATTTTAAATGCCGTACACCGGGAGACAAAAAACCTGGTGGTTAAGGAGGGTCGTCAAGGGGTACCGGACAATAATGGGCAGGTGAGTTTTCCAGATGGCGACGCTGACGAAGGATGTTTATATGGCAGCGGATGATATGTTTCGTGAGACGGCTGAGGACGGAGGAGATGTCGTGTTTGGAGACACCGAGCATGCTGAGGATTTTATCGGCAGGATGAAAGAGGAAGCCTGCGGTTCCCAGAAGGATGATATGTGTATGAGAAGGAGGCGGGGAAGGATGAGGGGGGGGGGATGAGGAATCATGCTCTGGCGCCCTGCCTGACGGGGCGTTCAAACCGGTCGGCCATCGGCTGTGGAGCGATTCTGCATCGAAGGCGGCGATATAGAGGTGGTTTATCGTATGCAGAGACATAAAACTTGATTAAACGAATACCCACACGCCGCGGCGGTCTGGATTGAAACTTTCAATTTGTACATGCATGGCCCTGGTTTTGGGCAATCGGGCATGCCCATGAGCCCTCAGTGTTACCCCAGGTGTAACCCTATGTTATCCTACGGGAATATGGCAGCTCAATTTGGGGACATATACCCCATATGTGTGCAGAAGCATGGGACGGCTAGTTGTGGCCAGCATGCCATGCAGCCCCGCATGGCTGGATTATGCATGACGAAATGTTTCCACTCGCGATCGGAGCATTTCTGGCGGTCGACAGCATCCCTCGGGTTATTTGACTTGAGGACTCCGGGCAACTTTTCCCCCCTTTCTTGTGTCCTGCCCCCTTTTTTTCCATCTTTCATCCCAACTCTTTAGTTCGGCGCCCATGCGACCAAGCCTTATTTGAGCAGGGCCCAGAGGTGTAACGTCATTGACTTCGGGACACTAGGACGCCATGCTACAGGCGTTGCGGGCGGTAGCGCTTGCCAAGCCTCAGCCAGAGCCGGAAGAGGCGGATGGGGAGGAGGCTGACCCTGAGCCCATGCCTCCCCGTGGGGCCAGTGGGTGGCGGCTGCATAGGCTGCATCCAATATTGGATGGCTGGGCTGACCAGGGTAACCCGGTGCGGAAATACGGTACGGTCAAACAGTACGGTACAGCCAAAATGGCCGGACAGGTAAGAAATTGGCCAACACGGTGTATGAACACGGTACGGTATTGTTAAACGGTGTGATACGATACGGAAACGGTACGGGATTTTGACACAAACGGTCGTATTGGGTAACCCTGGGGCTAACTAGCACCTCAACCTAATCTCATGTCGCGGCGTGGCATCCAGTTTAATAGAACTTGTTTAAGAAAGAAAAAGTACCGGAGCAAAACCGGGATTCTCGAAGTAGGGCTACACACGTATTCAAGTTCACACATAACTTCCAACCGAAATACAGTTGGCGCGGTCAAACGCACGGTGCAGTCATACGTCGTGACACTCCAACTACATGGATGTCGCATGAGCGGTCAGGGGTATGGATCTGGCGTATGGAGAGCACGCCATCAACATGCCCACGGCGATGACCAGGGATTTTGTTAGTGGTTGTTTTTTACGAGTCGTACCCAAAGTGGTAACCAAGCCATTAATTCGGCGAAGCCGAGGTCAGTAGAGCGGTAATGAAAAACGACGAAGTCAATTAGGATCGGGAAAATTTCGGCGTGTGCGACAAACTCTTAACCAAGAACAACCTCAGAACTCCCTGCTCCAGGTAGCCAACATTCATGCTGTCACGAATGTCACTAAAAATTTCATGTCACCGATGACGTGACCGATGACGTGGTACAATAAGACCTCCTGCCTCTGAGCACCAGACAGTCCCTTCTCACAAGTCGGAAGAAGTCCCACTGCGGTCTAGAAGCAACCCTCAAGTGTCTTAGTGTCTCACATCAAAGATACGAAGTGAGCCTGCCTGATCAGCTGTGTTCACCGAAAATCCGGGGAAGAGCTTGTGCTAAGATATGGATGTTCGTTTGACCTGAAGAATCTGCCTTGGATTGCCTGTAAAGTGCTGAGAGCACAATTGGCGTTGTTGTACCAAGTGGGGACATGTTGCAACTGCAGGAATTGGCAATTTCTGAACAACCCAACTAACAGGGGAAACTTGAAGATCTGGCTGAAATTTATACACCCTGCGGATAATTGCCTGCGTGAAAGAATCTGCAGAGTGGTGCACCCATCGATGAAATCTGAGACCGCAGAAGTAGTGAGATCGCGGGCCAGCGGAAGCTGAGTGCCGAATTTTAAAAGTGACCCAGTTGCTGTACGGAGGAAGCAAGTGAGCAGCCTGCGAGGGAATCTGCAGGGCGTGCCGGAGTTGCCGAGCTACGGAACTGAGGAGGCAAGAGAGGCTCCGACCACCGGGAAGGTGAGGAGTGTGCCATTGAAGGGAGCTAAAATACGGGCTGATCTGGAAAGAGGTCCGGGAAGAATCAACTAAGGCTGAAAAGTGTGCGCATATTGTCCAGGCAATTTCGGATAAAGGGGCGTGAAATCTAATTCAAAAAGTATAGACAGGTGCCTACATTTCCTCCCTGGGTTGTGGATCCTAACCAGGTTACAACGGGCAAGGAAGCAGAAGGAAATCCGTTAGGCAGACATGGGAAGCTGTGCGCCAGAACAGTGAGCATAGCTGGGCAAACGGTGATCCGGCTGTGAGCAGCGGATCTGAACAAGTGTTTAAGGCCAGGAGCTGGCAGTGTGTGGAAAGGTACCTTGGACAGAGGTATGCCTAGATCTGAAGAGGAAATGGATCCGGATAGGCGCTAGCACCCTGACGGGTAGGCGTAGCGCGCGCAAAAGGAGGTGTGAGCCCGAAGAGGACAGTGAGGTCACACCCGAGATATTGCAAGAGGCTATGCAATATCTGTCTGTCTGTCAGTGAGGGCCCGGCCCGGATGGGTGCGGTGGCGGTGTTAGGACGGACAGCGCAACACCAGGGCGACGGCATGATTGCCTGACGGATATGTGAAGGTCCAAGTGTTGCAGAAGGGGATCGGTCGAGGGGGACCGTTGCCTCGGGAGATGTCGGAGACACTGGGACGGGGCTTAGAGTATGAGCAATGGGTGCGTCTGGCTAAAGGTGAGCCAAATCAGTACCAAAGTCAGTGCGCGAGATCTGATCGTGACAATGGCCCAGAGGTGTAATGTCATTAACCTATGGGCTATGCACATGAGGGCTCGGCCGCATGAGCGCCCGACTGTTCAGATGGGAGGAAAAGGAAACTAAACGGAAGAGGGGACACAAGGAGATGCCAGGAAGGCACACAACTAAGTCCGACACCTGAGCTCATGTAGTAATGACCCCTCAACAATGTATACAACGGCGACCATAAAAGCAAGTGCATCTAGTGTATCCCACCCTTGCTCGGCCTGGTACAATATTTGGTGGAATCCGTGGCCCCGTTCGGGGGACCCGTAACCCCTCGCCCCTTAACTGCTCCCTAGCACTAGGGCATTGGAATTTGGAAGCAAGCACGTAGTGCATCCTCCACATCCTCATGAGGTCCAATGACGTTACACCTCTGGGCCCTGCTCAAAAAGGCTCGGTCGCGTGGGTGTATAACTGAAAGGGGCAGATAAAAAAGAGGGAAAGGGGTGAATATAGTGAAAAGACAGACAAATATTGGAAAATAAAAAACAAAGGAAGTCTATCATACGGGTGGAGAAGTAGGAAAAGAAAGTGCCACACCCTTGCCTGTTTGGACGTTACAACTCTAGGCCCCGCTCAAAAAGGCTCGGCCGCGTGGGCGTCTAACTAAAAGGAGTTGGGAGGTGAGATGGAAACAGGCACTCGTCGCCCTATTTTCAGGCACTCGTCGCCCTATTTTCAGGCACTCGTCGCCCTATTTTCAGGCCCTCGTCGCCCTATTTTCAGGCCCTCGTCGCCCTAATTTCAGGCCCTCGTCGCCCTATTTTCAGGCCCTCGCCGTCGCCCTATTTTCAGGCCCCATCGCCCTATTTTCAGGCCCTCGTCGCCCTATTGCTCGGGCCCTCGTCGATATTTTTCGTTCGGCGCCAATGCTCTTGTTAGGCGCCGGTGCTTTGTTGGCGCCGGTGCCTGTGTTGGATTGCAGGCTTGCTGGGGCCTTTTCTCATTTATCTACCCGTGTGAAACACCAGCGCTCATAGTGGGAGCCAATGCTTTTGTTTAAATTAGAGGCTTATTCAGGCCCTTTCTTCTCTACGTATCCTTTGGAAAGCGGAGGCTGACCTGTCAGAAAGCGCAGATATGTGCGTTCAGCCCATGTATCAGGGGCTGTGTCTCTTTTTAGGCCACAAAAGTCCAATTGGGGCAAACCGCCCCACGGCTGCAATGGTCCGATGGGGACCAAACTTTACCTCATATGTATCCTTTGCGGAAGACCAGCGCTCTGGTCAATGACATAACACCTCTGGGCCCTGCTAAAAAAGGCTCGGTTGCGTGGACGCCCAACACCAACGCTCTTGTGTCACACCAGAGTCTTTGTTTAGATGTGAGAACGCAGAATGTCGTGAGTGGGCTATCCTACCAACCTGGATAGAGCTTCTGTGGGTTGAGCGGTTCTCACGCCTCCTGCTTTGGCGGCGGAGTAGTGTTTTTTCTTTCTTAGACGGGAGGCTTGTTGGGGCACTCTCTGGGGCCCTCTCCTAGGCTTGCTGGGGCACTCCCTGGGGCCCTATCCTAGGCTTGCTGGGGCACTCTCTGGGGCCCTCTCCTAGGCTTGCTGGGGCACTCCCTGGGGCCCTATCCTAGGCTTGCTGGGGCACTCTCTGGGGCCCTCTCCTAGGCTTGCTGGGGCACTCCATGGGGCCCTATCCTAGGCTTGCTGGGGCACTCTCTGGGGCCCTCTCCTAGGCCTTTTTTTTTGAGTGCTTCAGTGCATCTGTCTAGCGCTGTCAGCTCCCTAGACTAATCTGGAGGCCTGCTGACTGGGTCCCTACCCTCATATCGATCCGTTTTGCAGCGAGGCAATGCGCCAGGTTATCACCACCCAGGGGCTGATCCCTCATATGTTTCATTCGTTTAGCATACCCGCCAGGCCCTGCTGAATGCTCGGCCACGTGGGGCTGGTAGGGAATGACTAGGCTCAATTCCAGCTACCATGCACAGCTTGGGCCATGGTGCAGCCATTGATGACTAGGCGCAGTCCCAGCTACCATGCACAGCTTGGGCCATGGTGCAGCCATTGATAACTAGGCTCAATTCCCTACCATGCACAGCTAGGGCCGTGGTGCAGCCATTGATGACTAGGCTCAATTCCAGCTACCATGCACAGCTAGGGCCATGGTGCAGCCATTGATGACTAGGCTCAATTCCAGCTACCATGCACAGCTAGGGCCATGGTGCCGCCATTGATGACTAGGCTCAATTCCAGCTACCATGCACAGCTTGGGCCATGGTGCAGCCATTGATGACTAGGCTCAATTCCAGCTATTATGCACAGCTAGGGCCATGGTGCCGCCATTGATGACTAGGCTCAATTCCAGCTATCATGCACAGCTAGGGCCATGGTGCAGCCATTGATGACTAGGCTCAATTCCAGGTACCATGCACAGCTAGGGCCATGGTGCCGCCATTGATGACTAGGCTCAATTCCAGCTACCATGCACAGCTTGGGCCATGGTGCAGCCATTGATGACTAGGCTCAATTCCAGCTACCATGCACAGCTTGGGCCATGGTGCAGCCATTGATGACTAGGCTCAATTCCAGCTACCATGCACAGCTAGGGCCATGGTGCAGCCATTGATGACTAGGCTCAATTCCAGCTATTATGCACAGCTAGGGCCATGGTGCCGCCATTGATGACTAGGCTCAATTCCAGCTACCATGCACAGCTTGGGCCATGGTGCAGCCATTGATGACTAGGCTCAATTCCAGCTACCATGCACAGCTTGGGCCATGGTGCAGCCATTGATGACTAGGCTCAATTCCAGCTACCATGCACAGCTTGGGCCATGGTGCAGCCATTGATGACTAGGCTCAATTCCAGCTACCATGCACAGCTTGGGCCATGGTGCAGCCATTGATGACTAGGCTCAATTCCAGCTACCATGCACAGCTTGGGCCATGGTGCAGCCATTGATGACTAGGCTCAATTCCAGCTACCATGCACAGCTTGGGCCATGGTGCAGCCATTGATGACTAGGCTCAATTCCAGCTACCATGCACAGCTTGGGCCATGGTGCAGCCATGTCATCCTCCTATGTGAGGGGGCATGCAGGAACATGGAGCCCGGCGCTCTAGTCGAGGGGAGAGAGAAGATCGCTCAACTTCTGGGTATGGACGCCACCGGCGTTATACCACTGGACCATTTCCCTCATATGTTTCCTTTGTGATGACGTTGCACTTCAGGGCACCTTGTGTTCCTTCCATCTTTCCTCCCAACTCTTTTTAGTTAGGCGCCACGCTGCCGAGCCTTTTTTGAGCAGGGACCAGAGGTGTACCGTCATTGACCTCTGGGCCCTGCTTAATTAGAGATCGGCCACGTCGGCAAACATTAAGTCAGCACATGTTTCATTTGTGCAGCGCCAGAGCTCAGAGGTCTCTCATGTCATTGCCCTATTTCGTTCCACTTGTTCCTTTCCCTTCGCATCTGGCCGTACGTTTCTTTTCTCCCCGTACCGACAGTCGGGTGCCCACTTTACCGGGCCTTTTCAGCCTGGGCCAGAGGTACAATGTCATCGCCATTCGACAAGCCCAATAAGCCCATTATATTCCAACATACGGTATCAAATGCCACCCACCGGTATGTTCAAAAGCCAGAGCGACCCAACTGCCTGTCGTAAAATTTCAAAAAGTTGGGAAGCCCATGCCCAACCCAGCCCAGAGCTGTAGCATAAAAACGATATGTCGGCATTTCAACATACCTAATTGGGTGTATGATTTCGACTTGCCCTTGCATGATGTAGCGGCAGTCCTGCTAACTGCCTAGATCCAGGGGCTTGGATCCAGGAGTTCGGATACATGGAGTCAGGGACTTTGGATACCGGGGCTTGGATCTAGGGACTTTGATCAGATCGTTGGATCTATGGCTTAGATCCAGGGGTTTGGATCCAAATGTTCGGATCCAGGGACTTGGATCCAGATGTTCGAATCCAGGGGCTTAGATCCAGGGGCTTGGATCAGGGCTTGCTGACACCTGCGAGTCGTCCAGCCTTCCCCTTGACCTTGCGCAACTGCCTCCGCCTCTTCAGCTCCTCATACAACTGCAAACGGTTGCTGCCGGCAGCCGCGGCGACAGCCGCGGCCGTCGCCGCAGCCGCCGCAGCCGCGGCGGTGGCGCCGCGCGGCCGCTGCAACTTCTTCTTCTTCCCGCCGGTAACGGTATCCTCCATCTCCGTATCTTCATCCTTGGAGGCAGCCAGATCCACACCTCCGCTGGCCGCCACCGGCGTTACAGCGTCCGCTCCCTTTCCGGCGCTGATAGCAGGAGTAAGGTCCTTGCTCTTGCCCGTTCCGCGTGGCTGCTTGACGGCTTTCTGTTGCTTGGCGCGTGGCGGAGGAGCCTCCTCGTCCTCCTCCTCGGAGAGGCCTGTTGCGACGTTGAACTCGTGTTGGCTAATCTTGCCCCTGTGAGGATCAGTGTTTTGCAGTGCTTATCGCATCACTTTCAGCTACATTTAAGCCACACTGTGGCCTACGGCCACCAGCCCCTGGCTTGGCCAGCCCTGCTGCCAAGGCCTCCGGCCAGTCCAGGTTTGGTGTCAATCGGCCCAGGGGTGGCCACAGCACGGCCCATCAAATATAGTCCGGTAACCCCTAAAAACATCTGGTGAGGACCGGAGAACGTTGGTCTCGTGAGAAAGGTCCTGCCGAAACTAAGCTGCGTTGTTTCCTCAACCTCCACGCCCTAATAGGGCTTAACTTTCTTTCTTTCTTGCCGAAATCAGGCCAACCACCACACCCAATCCAACGGCCATAACCACCACAGCCCACCTACTGAATTTCTCTAGATGCCTATATTTGTAAGAAAAGTCTTGCCGCAGCCAGTCCAACCACCACAACCAATCCAACCGCCAAACCAAACCAATACTCACTTTTGAGTTCATGTGTATTCGCGTGAAAGGCCCTAGAGCTCGTCCAGCTCCTGAAGCTCCTGAAGCCGGACCGGCGTACGAGGACCATGCAGGGGCCCCCAAGCAGTATGGGGCCCCGGGAAAGAGGAAAAGGGGCCCACACCTAATCCAACCGCCAAACCAAACCGCCAAACCGACACTCCCTTTTTTTAGTTTCTTCAAAAGCGTGAATTTGTGAGACTAAGCTTGTCCCACTCCTGAAGCTGACACACATAACCCATCTGCCACAACCGCAACAACTGCCAAACTGCTACAACCGCCACAACCCACTTTTTGAGCTTCTTGAGAAGTGTGTATTCGTGTGAAAGGTCCTGGAGCTCGTCCCGCTCCTGAAGCTGCCGCCGCTTGGACGCGGTCAGACGCTCCCCCGCCAAGTGCTGCGTGGGGAGAGGGGAGAGAAGGGGTAGGGGGGATAGGGGTAGGGGTAGGGGGGGTGAGGATGGTCAGACGCTCCCCCGCCAAGTGCTGCGCGGCGAGAGGGGAGAGAAGGGGGCAGAAAGTTGAAGATATCCATATTTTGCTGTGCCTCCCAAAATTACAATTGCCCTCCTTATTGCAAACAAATACGGAGTCTTGCTCCTGCAGCTGCCGCCGCTTGAAAGCCGTAAGGCGCTCCCCCGCTACATACTACATGGCGAGGGGGGGAGGAGGGGGCAGGGAAGTCAGCATATCCGTAATTATAAATGCTGCGTGGGAAATGAGGGAAAAGGGGGAGAAAGGGGGGCAGGAAGGTCAGGCGCTCCCCCGCCAAATGCTGCATGGGAAATGGGGGAAAGGGGATAGGGGGGGGGGCAGGAAGGTCAGGCGCTCCCCCGCCAAATGCTGCGTGGGATATGGGGGAAAGGGGATCGGGGGGGGGGCAGGAAGGTCATGCGCTCCCCCGCCAAATGCTGCCTGGGATATGGGGGAAAGGGGATCGGGGGGGGGGCAGGAAGGTCAAGCGCTCCCCCGCCAAATGCTGCGTGGGAAATGGGGGAAAGGGGATCGGGGGGGGGGCAGGAAGGTCAGGCGCTCCCCCGCCAAATGCTGCGTGGGAAATGGGGGTAAGGGGATAGGGGGGGGGGGCAGGAAGGTCAGGCGCTCCCCCGCCAAATGCTGCGTGGGATATGGGGGAAAGGGGATAGGGGGGGGGGCAGGAAGGTCAGGCGCTCCCCCGCCAAATGCTGTGTGGGAAATGGGGGAAAGGGGATCGGGGGGGGGGCAGGAAGGTCAGGCGCTCCCCCGCCAAATGCTGCGTGGGATATGGGGGAAAGGGGATCGGGGGGGGGGCAGGAAGGTCATGCGCTCCCCCGCCAAATGCTGCGTGGGATATGGGGGAAAGGGGAGAGAGGGGGGCAGGAAGGTCAGGCGCTCCCCCGCCAAATGCTGCGTGGGATATGGGGGAAAGGGGATAGGGGGGGGGGCAGGAAGGTCAGGCGCTCCCCCGCCAAATGCTGTGTGGGAAATGGGGGAAAGGGGATCGGGGGGGGGGCAGGAAGGTCAGGCGCTCCCCCGCCAAATGCTGCGTGGGATATGGGGGAAAGGGGATCGGGGGGGGGGCAGGAAGGTCATGCGCTCCCCCGCCAAATGCTGCGTGGGATATGGGGGAAAGGGGAGAGAGGGGGGCAGGAAGGTCAGGCGCTCCCCCGCCAAATGCTGCGTGGGATATGGGGGAAAGGGGATAGGGGGGGGGGGCAGGAAGGTCAGGCGCTCCCCCGCCAAATGCTGCGTGGGATATGGGGGAAAGGGGATAGGGGGGGGGGGCAGGAAGGTCAAGCGCTCCCCCGCCAAATGCTGCGTGGGAAATGGGGGAAAGGGGATCGGGGGGGGGGCAGGAAGGTCAGGCGCTCCCCCGCCAAATGCTGCATGGGAAATGGGGGAAAGGGGATAGGGGGGCAGGAAGGTCAGGCGCTCCCCCGCCAAATGCTGCGTGGGATATGGGGGAAAGGGGATCGGGAGGGGGGCAGTAAGGTCAGGCGCTCCCCCGCCAAATGCTGCGTGGGAAATGGGGGAAAGGGGGGAGAGAGGGGCAGGAAGGTCAGGCGCTCCCCCGCCAAATGCTGCGTGGGATATGGGGGAAAGGGGGGAGAGGGGGGCAGGAAGGTCAGGCGCTCCCCCGCCAAATGCTGTGTGGGATATGGGGGAAAGGGGGGAGAGGGGGGCAGGAAGGTCAGGCGCTCCCCCGCCAAATGCTGCGTGGGAAATGGGGGAAAGGGGAGAGGGGGGGGGGCAGGAAGGTCAGGCGCTCCCCCGCCAAATGCTGTGTGGGAAATGGGGGAAAGGGGATCGGGGGGGGGCAGGAAGGTCAGGCGCTCCCCCGCCAAATGCTGCGTGGGATATGGGGGAAAGGGGATAGGGGGGAGTCAGGAAGGTCAGGCGCTCCCCCGCCAAATGCTGCGTGGGAAATGAGGGAAAGGGGATAGGGGGGGGGGCAGGAAGGTCAGGCGCTCCCCCGCCAAATGCTGCGTGGGAAATGGGGGAAAGGGGGGAGAGAGGGGCAGGAAGGTCAGGCGCTCCCCCGCCAAATGCTGCGTGGGAAATGGGGGAAAGGGGGGAGAGGGGGGGGGGCAGGAAGGTCATGCGCTCCCCCGCCAAATGCTGCGTGGGAAATGGGGGAAAGGGGATCGGGGGGGGGGGCAGGAAGGTCAGGCGCTCCCCCGCCAAATGCTGCGTGGGATATGGGGGAAAGGGGATCGGGGGGGGGGCAGGAAGGTCATGCGCTCCCCCGCCAAATGCTGCGTGGGAAATGGGGGAAAGGGGGGAGAGAGGGGCAGGAAGGTCAGGCGCTCCCCCGCCAAATGCTGCGTGGTAAATGGGGGAAAGGGGGGAGAGAGGGGCAGGAAGGTCAGGCGCTCCCCCGCCAAATGCTGCGTGGGAAATGGGGGAAAGGGGGGAGAGGGGGGGGGGCAGGAAGGTCAGGCGCTCCCCCGCCAAATGCTTCGTGGGAAATGGGGGAAAGGGGGGAGAGGGGGGGGCAGGAAGGTCAGGCGCTCCCCCGCCAAATGCTGCGTGGGAAATGGGGGAAAGGGGAGAGAGGGGGGCAGGAAGGTCAGGCGCTCCCCCGCCAAATGCTGCGTGGGAAATGGGGGAAAGGGGAGAGAGGGGGGCAGGAAGGTCAGGCGCTCCCCCGCCAAATGCTGCGTGGGAAATGGGGGAAAGGGGAGAGAGGGGGGCAGGAAGGTCAGGCGCTCCCCCGCCAAATGCTGCGTGGGATATGGGGGAAAGGGGAGAGGGGGGGGGGGGGCAGGAAGGTCAGGCGCTCCCCCGCCAAATGCTGCGTGGGAAATGGGGGAAAGGGGGGAGAGGGGGGGGCAGGAAGGTCAGGCGCTCCCCCGCCAAATGCTGCGTGGGAAATGGGGGAAAGGGGGGAGAGGGGGGGGGGCAGGAAGGTCAGGCGCTCCCCCGCCAAATGCTGTGTGGGAAATGGGGGAAAGGGGATAGGGGGGGGGGCAGGAAGGTCAGGCGCTCCCCCGCCAAATGCTGCGTGGGAAATGGGGGAAAGGGGATAGGGGGGGGGGCAGGAAGGTCAGGCGCTCCCCCGCCAAATGCTGTGTGGGAAATGGGGGAAAGGGGATCGGGGGGGGGGCAGGAAGGTCAGGCGCTCCCCCGCCAAATGCTGCGTGGGAAATGGGGGAAAGGGGAGAGAGGGGGGCAGGAAGGTCAGGCGCTCCCCCGCCAAATGCTGCGTGGGAAATGGGGGAAAGGGGAGAGAGGGGGGCAGGAAGGTCAGGCGCTCCCCCGCCAAATGCTGCGTGGGAAATGGGGGAAAGGGGATAGGGGGGGGCAGGAAGGTCAGGCGCTCCCCCGCCAAATGCTGTGTGGGAAATGGGGGAAAGGGGGGAGAGAGGGGCAGGAAGGTCAGGCGCTCCCCCGCCAAATTCTGCGTGGGAAATGGGGGAAAGGGGAGAGAGGGGGGCAGGAAGGTCAGGCGCTCCCCCGCCAAATGCTGCGTGGGATATGGGGGAAAGGGGATCGGGGGGGGGGGCAGGAAGGTCAGGCGCTCCCCCGCCAAATGCTGTGTGGGAAATGGGGGAAAGGGGATCGGGGGGGGGGGCAGGAAGGTCAGGCGCTCCCCCGCCAAATGCTGTGTGGGAAATGGGGGAAAGGGGAGAGAGGGGGGCAGGAAGGTCAGGCGCTCCCCCGCCAAATGCTGCGTGGGATATGGGGGAAAGGGGAGAGAGGGGGGCAGGAAGGTCAGGCGCTCCCCCGCCTAATGCTGCGTGGGAAATGGGGGAAAGGGGATAGGGGGGGGGGCAGGAAGGTCAGGCGCTCCCCCGCCAAATGCTGTGTGGGAAATGGGGGAAAGGGGGGAGAGAGGGGCAGGAAGGTCAGGCGCTCCCCCGCCAAATGCTGTGTGGGAAATGGGGGAAAGGGGATCGGGGGGGGGGCAGTAAGGTCAGGCGCTCCCCCGCCAAATGCTGCGTGGGAAATGGGGGAAAGGGGATCGGGGGGGGGGCAGGAAGGTCAGGCGCTCCCCCGCCAAATGCTGCGTGGGAAATGGGGGAAAGGGGATAGGGGGGGGGGGCAGGAAGGTCAGGCGCTCCCCCGCCAAATGCTGCGTGGGAAATGGGGGAAAGGGGATAGGGGGGGGGGCAGGAAGGTCAGGCGCTCCCCCGCCAAATGCTGCGTGGGAAATGGGGGAAAGGGGAGAGAGGGGGGCAGGAAGGTCAGGCGCTCCCCCGCCAAATGCTGCGTGGGATATGGGGGAAAGGGGAGAGAGGGGGGGGCAGGAAGGTCAGGCGCTCCCCCGCCAAATGCTGCGTGGGAAATGGGGGAAAGGGGATCGGGGGGGGGGCAGGAAGGTCAGGCGCTCCCCCGCCAAATGCTGCGTGGGAAATGGGGGAAAGGGGATAGGGGGGGGGGCAGGAAGGTCAGGCGCTCCCCCGCCAAATGCTGCGTGGGAAATGGGGGAAAGGGGATCGGGGGGGGGGCAGGAAGGTCAGGCGCTCCCCCGCCAAATGCTGTGTGGGAAATGGGGGAAAGGGGATAGGGGGGGGGGCAGGAAGGTCAGGCGCTCCCCCGCCAAATGCTGCGTGGGAAATGGGGGAAAGGGGGGAGAGAGGGGCAGGAAGGTCAGGCGCTCCCCCGCCAAATGCTGCGTGGGAAATGGGGGAAAGGGGATAGGGGGGGGGGCAGGAAGGTCAGGCGCTCCCCCGCCAAATGCTGCGTGGGAAATGAGGGAAAGGGGAGAGAGGGGGGCAGGAAGGTCAGGCGCTCCCCCGCCAAATGCTGCGTGGGATATGGGGGAAAGGGGAGAGAGGGGGGGGCGGGAAGGTCAGGCGCTCCCCCGCCAAATGCTGCGTGGGAAATGGGGGAAAGGGGAGAGAGGGGCAGGAAGGTCAGGCGCTCCCCCGCCAAATGCTGCGTGGGAAATGGGAGAAAGGGGATAGGGGGGGGCAGGAAGGTCAGGCGCTCCCCCGCCAAATGCTGCGTGGGAAATGGGGGAAAGGGGATAGGGGGGGGGGGGGGCAGGAAGGTCAGGCGCTCCCCCGCCAAATGCTGCGTGGGAAATGGGGGAAAGGGGATCGGGGGGGGGGCAGGAAGGTCAGGCGCTCCCCCGCCAAATGCTGCGTGGGAAATGGGGGAAAGGGGAGAGAGGGGGGCAGGAAGGTCAGGCGCTCCCCCGCCAAATGCTGCGTGGGATATGGGGGAAAGGGGAGAGAGGGGGGGGGCAGGAAGGTCAGGCGCTCCCCCGCCAAATGCTGCGTGGGATATGGGGGAAAGGGGGGAGAGGGGGGCAGGAAGGTCAGGCGCTCCCCCGCCAAATGCTGCGTGGGATATGGGGGAAAGGGGAGAGAGGGGGGGGCAGGAAGGTCAGGCGCTCCCCCGCCAAATGCTGCGTGGGAAATGGGGGAAAGGGGATAGGGGGGGGGGCAGGAAGGTCAGGCGCTCCCCCGCCAAATGCTGTGTGGGAAATGGGGGAAAGGGGATCGGGGGGGGGGCAGGAAGGTCAGGCGCTCCCCCGCCAAATGCTGCGTGGGAAATGGGGGAAAGGGGAGAGAGGGGGGCAGGAAGGTCAGGCGCTCCCCCGCCAAATGCTGCGTGGGATATGGGGGAAAGGGGAGAGAGGGGGGGGGCAGGAAGGTCAGGCGCTCCCCCGCCAAATGCTGCGTGGGATATGGGGGAAAGGGGGGAGAGGGGGGCAGGAAGGTCAGGCGCTCCCCCGCCAAATGCTGCGTGGGAAATGGGGGAAAGGGGGAGAGGGGGGCAGGAAGGTCAGGCGCTCCCCCGCCAAATGCTGCGTGGGAAATGGGGGTAAGGGGATAGGGGAGGGGGGCAGGAAGGTCATGCGCTCCCCAGCCAAATGCTGCGTGGGATATGGGGGAAAGGGGATAGGGGGGGGGGCAGGAAGGTCAGGCGCTCCCCCGCCAAATGCTGCGTGGGAAATGGGAGAAAGGGGAGAGAGGGGGGCAGGAAGGTCAGGCGCTCCCCCGCCAAATGCTGTGTGGGAAATGGGGGAAAGGGGAGAGAGGGGGGCAGGAAGGTCAGGCGCTCCCCCGCCAAATGCTGCGTGGGAAATGGGGGAAAGGGGATCGGGGGGGGGGCAGGAAGGTCAGGCGCTCCCCCGCCAAATGCTGCGTGGGAAATGGGGGAAAGGGGATAGGGGGGGGCAGGAAGGTCAGGCGCTCCCCCGCCAAATGCTGCGTGGGAAATGGGGGAAAGGGGATCGGGGGGGGGGGCAGGAAGGTCAGGCGCTCCCCCGCCAAATGCTGCGTGGGAAATGGGGGAAAGGGGATAGGGGGGGGGGCAGGAAGGTCAGGCGCTCCCCCGCCAAATGCTGCGTGGGATATGGGTGAAAGGGGATAGGGGGGGGGGCAGGAAGGTCAGGCGCTCCCCCGCCAAATGCTGCGTGGGAAATGGGGGAAAGGGGATAGGGGGGGGGGCAGGAAGGTCAGGCGCTCCCCCGCCAAATGCTGCGTGGGATATGGGGGAAAGGGGATAGGGGGGGGGGCAGGATGGTCAGGCGCTCCCCCGCCAAATGCTGCGTGGGAAATGGGGGAAAGGGGAGAGAGGGGGGCAGGAAGGTCAGGCGCTCCCCCGCCAAATGCTGCGTGGGAAATGGGGGAAAGGGGAGAGAGAGGGGCAGGAAGGTCAGGCGCTCCCCCGCCAAATGCTGCGTGGGATATGGGGGAAAGGGGAGAGAGGGGGGGGCAGGAAGGTCAGGCGCTCCCCCGCCAAATGCTGCGTGGGATATGGGGGAAAGGGGATAGGGGGGGGGGCAGGAAGGTCAGGCGCTCCCCCGCCAAATGCTGCGTGGGAAATGGGGGAAAGGGGATCGGGGGGGGCAGGATGGTCAGGCGCTCCCCCGCCAAATGCTGCGTGGGATATGGGGGAAAGGGGATCGGGGGGGGGGCAGGAAGGTCAAGCGCTCCCCCGCCAAATGCTGCGTGGGAAATGGGGGAAAGGGGATCGGGGGGGGGGCAGGAAGGTCAGGCGCTCCCCCGCCAAATGCTGCGTGGGATATGGGGGAACGGGGATAGGGGGGGGGGCAGGAAGGTCAGGCGCTCCCCCGCCAAATGCTGCGTGGGAAATGAGGGAAAGGGGATAGGGGGGGGGGCAGGAAGGTCAGGCGCTCCCCCGCCAAATGCTGCGTGGGAAATGGGGGAAAGGGGAGAGAGGGGGGCAGGAAGGTCAGGCGCTCCCCCGCCAAATGCTGCGTGGGATATGGGGGAAAGGGGAGAGAGAGGGGGGCAGGAAGGTCAGGCGCTCCCCCGCCAAATGCTGTGTGGGAAATGGGGGAAAGGGGGAGAGAGGGGGGGGGGCAGGAAGGTCAGGCGCTCCCCCGCCAAATGCTGTGTGGGAAATGGGGGAAAGGGGGAGAGAGGGGGGGGGGCAGGAAGTTCAAGCGCTCCCCCGCCAAATGCTGCGTGGGAAATGGGGGAAAGGGGAGAGAGGGGGGCAGGAAGGTCAGGCGCTCCCCCGCCAAATGCTGCGTGGGATATGGGGGAAAGGGGAGAGAGAGGGGGGCAGGAAGGTCAGGCGCTCCCCCGCCAAATGCTGCGTGGGAAATGAGGGAAAGGGGATAGGGGGGGGGGCAGGAAGGTCAGGCGCTCCCCCGCCAAATGCTGCGTGGGAAATGGGGGAAAGGGGATCGGGGGGGGCAGGAAGGTCAGGCGCTCCCCCGCCAAATGCTGCGTGGGATATGGGGGAAAGGGGAGAGAGAGGGGGGCAGGAAGGTCAGGCGCTCCCCCGCCAAATGCTGCGTGGGAAATGGGGGAAAGGGGATAGGGGGGCAGGAAGGTCAGGCGCTCCCCCGCCAAATGCTGCGTGGGATATGGGGGAAAGGGGATCGGGGGGGGCAGGAAGGTCAGGCGCTCCCCCGCCAAATGCTGCGTGGGATATGGGGGAAAGGGGATAGGGGGGGGGGCAGGAAGGTCAGGCGCTCCCCCGCCAAATGCTGCGTGGGAAATGGGGGAAAGGGGAGAGAGGGGGGCAGGAAGGTCAGGCGCTCCCCCGCCAAATGCTGCGTGGGATATGGGGGAAAGGGGAGAGGGGGGGGGGGGGCAGGAAGGTCAGGCGCTCCCCCGCCAAATGCTGCGTGGGAAATGGGGGAAAGGGGAGAGAGGGGGGCAGGAAGGTCAGGCGCTCCCCCGCCAAATGCTGCGTGGGATATGGGGGAAAGGGGAGAGGGGGGGGGGGGGCAGGAAGGTCAGGCGCTCCCCCGCCAAATGCTGCGTGGGAAATGGGGGAAAGGGGAGAGAGGGGGGCAGGAAGGTCAGGCGCTCCCCCGCCAAATGCTGCGTGGGATATGGGGGAAAGGGGAGAGGGGGGGGGGGGGCAGGAAGGTCAGGCGCTCCCCCGCCAAATGCTGCGTGGGAAATGGGGGAAAGGGGAGAGAGGGGGGCAGGAAGGTCAGGCGCTCCCCCGCCAAATGCTGTGTGGGAAATGGGGGAAAGGGGAGAGAGGGGGGGGGCAGGAAGGTCAGGCGCTCCCCCGCCAAATGCTGCGTGGGAAATGGGGGAAAGGGGAGAGAGGGGGGCAGGAAGGTCAGGCGCTCCCCCGCCAAATGCTGCGTGGGATATGGGGGAAAGGGGAGAGGGGGGGGGGGGGGCAGGAAGGTCAGGCGCTCCCCCGCCAAATGCTGCGTGGGAAATGGGGGAAAGGGGGAGAGGGGGGCAGGAAGGTCAGGCGCTCCCCCGCCAAATGCTGTGTGGGATATGGGGGAAAGGGGATAGGGGGGGGCAGGAAGGTCAGGCGCTCCCCCGCCAAATGCTGCGTGGGAAATGGGGGAAAGGGGAGAGAGGGGGGCAGGAAGGTCAGGCGCTCCCCGCCAAATGCTGCGTGGGATATGGGGGAAAGGGGAGAGGGGGGGGGGGGGCAGGAAGGTTAGGCGCTCCCCCGCCAAATGCTGCGTGGGAAATGGGGGAAAGGGGGAGAGGGGGGCAGGAAGGTCAGGCGCTCCCCCGCCAAATGCTGTGTGGGAAATGGGGGAAAGGGGGGAGAGGGGGGGGGCAGGAAGGTCAGGCGCTCCCCCGCCAAATGCTGCGTGGGAAATGGGGGAAAGGGGAGAGAGGGGGGCAGGAAGGTCAGGCGCTCCCCCGCCAAATGCTGCGTGGGATATGGGGGAAAGGGGAGAGGGGGGGGGGGGGGCAGGAAGGTCAGGCGCTCCCCCGCCAAATGCTGCGTGGGAAATGGGGGAAAGGGGAGAGAGGGGGGCAGGAAGGTCAGGCGCTCCCCCGCCAAATGCTGCGTGGGATATGGGGGAAAGGGGAGAGGGGGGGGGGGGGCAGGAAGGTCAGGCGCTCCCCCGCCAAATGCTGCGTGGGATATGGGGGAAAGGGGGAGAGGGGGGCAGGAAGGTCAGGCGCTCCCCCGCCAAATGCTGTGTGGGATATGGGGGAAAGGGGAGAGAGGGGCAGGAAGGTCAGGCGCTCCCCCGCCAAATGCTGCGTGGGAAATGGGGGAAAGGGGATAGGGGGGGGGCAGGAAGGTCAGGCGCTCCCCCGCCAAATGCTGCGTGGGAAATGGGGGAAAGGGGGAGAGGGGGGGGCAGGAAGGTCAGGCGCTCCCCCGCCAAATGCTGCGTGGGAAATGGGGGAAAGGGGATCGGGGGGGGCAGGAAGGTCATGCGCTCCCCCGCCAAATGCTGCGTGGGAAATGGGGGAAAGGGGATCGGGGGGGGCAGGAAGGTCATGCGCTCCCCGCCAAATGCTGTGTGGGATATGGGGGAAAGGGGGAGAGAGGGGCAGGAAGGTCAGGCGCTCCCCCGCCAAATGCTGCGTGGGAAATGGGGGAAAGGGGATAGGGGGGGGCAGGAAGGTCAGGCGCTCCCCCGCCAAATGCTGTGTGGGAAATGGGGGAAAGGGGATAGGGGGGGGCAGGAAGGTCATGCGCTCCCCCGCCAAATGCTGTGTGGGATATGGGGGAAAGGGGGAGAGAGGGGCAGGAAGGTCAGGCGCTCCCCCGCCAAATGCTGCGTGGGAAATGGGGGAAAGGGGATAGGGGGGGGCAGGAAGGTCAGGCGCTCCCCCGCCAAATGCTGCGTGGGATATGGGGGAAAGGGGGAGAGGGGGGCAGGAAGGTCAGGCGCTCCCCCGCCAAATGCTGTGTGGGAAATGGGGGAAAGGGGGGAGAGGGGGGGGGGGGGCAGGAAGGTCAGGCGCTCCCCCGCCAAATGCTGCGTGGGATATGGGGGAAAGGGGAGAGAGGGGGGCAGGAAGGTCAGGCGCTCCCCCGCCAAATGCTGCGTGGGAAATGGGGGAAAGGGGGAGAGGGGGGGGCAGGAAGGTCAGGCGCTCCCCCGCCAAATGCTGCGTGGGATATGGGGGAAAGGGGAGAGGGGGGGGGGGGGGCAGGAAGGTCAGGCGCTCCCCCGCCAAATGCTGCGTGGGATATGGGGGAAAGGGGATCGGGGGGGGGGCAGGAAGGTCAGGCGCTCCCCCGCCAAATGCTGCGTGGGAAATGGGGGAAAGGGGGAGAGGGGGGGGCAGGAAGGTCAGGCGCTCCCCCGCCAAATGCTGCGTGGGATATGGGGGAAAGGGGAGAGAGGGGGGCAGGAAGGTCAGGCGCTCCCCCGCCAAATGCTGTGTGGGAAATGGGGGAAAGGGGATAGGGGGGCAGGAAGGTCAGGCGCTCCCCCGCCAAATGCTGTGTGGGAAATGGGGGAAAGGGGATAGGGGGGGGCAGGAAGGTCATGCGCTCCCCCGCCAAATGCTGCGTGGGATATGGGGGAAAGGGGGAGAGAGGGGCAGGAAGGTCAGGCGCTCCCCCGCCAAATGCTGCGTGGGAAATGGGGGAAAGGGGATAGGGGGGGGGCAGGAAGGTCAGGCGCTCCCCCGCCAAATGCTGCGTGGGATATGGGGGAAAGGGGGAGAGGGGGGCAGGAAGGTCAGGCGCTCCCCCGCCAAATGCTGTGTGGGAAATGGGGGAAAGGGGGGAGAGGGGGGGGGGGCAGGAAGGTCAGGCGCTCCCCCGCCAAATGCTGCGTGGGATATGGGGGAAAGGGGAGAGAGGGGGGCAGGAAGGTCAGGCGCTCCCCCGCCAAATGCTGCGTGGGAAATGGGGGAAAGGGGGAGAGGGGGGGGCAGGAAGGTCAGGCGCTCCCCCGCCAAATGCTGCGTGGGATATGGGGGAAAGGGGAGAGGGGGGGGGGGGGCAGGAAGGTCAGGCGCTCCCCCGCCAAATGCTGCGTGGGATATGGGGGAAAGGGGATCGGGGGGGGGGCAGGAAGGTCAGGCGCTCCCCCGCCAAATGCTGCGTGGGAAATGGGGGAAAGGGGGAGAGGGGGGGGCAGGAAGGTCAGGCGCTCCCCCGCCAAATGCTGCGTGGGATATGGGGGAAAGGGGAGAGAGGGGGGCAGGAAGGTCAGGCGCTCCCCCGCCAAATGCTGTGTGGGAAATGGGGGAAAGGGGATAGGGGGGCAGGAAGGTCAGGCGCTCCCCCGCCAAATGCTGCGTGGGAAATGGGGGAAAGGGGAGAGAGGGGGGCAGGAAGGTCAGGCGCTCCCCCGCCAAATGCTGCGTGGGATATGGGGGAAAGGGGATCGGGGGGGGGGCAGGAAGGTCAGGCGCTCCCCCGCCAAATGCTGCGTGGGAAATGGGGGAAAGGGGGAGAGGGGGGGGCAGGAAGGTCAGGCGCTCCCCGCCAAATGCTGCGTGGGATATGGGGGAAAGGGGAGAGAGGGGGGCAGGAAGGTCAGGCGCTCCCCCGCCAAATGCTGCGTGGGAAATGGGAGAAAGGGGATAGGGGGGGGCAGGAAGGTCAGGCGCTCCCCCGCCAAATGCTGTGTGGGAAATGGGGGAAAGGGGAGAGAGGGGGGCAGGAAGGTCAGGCGCTCCCCCGCCAAATGCTGCGTGGGATATGGGGGAAAGGGGATCGGGGGGGGCAGGAAGGTCAGGCGCTCCCCCGCCAAATGCTGCGTGGGAAATGGGGGAAAGGGGAGAGAGGGGGGCAGGAAGGTCAGGCGCTCCCCCGCCCCTGCTTCTGCTGCTTCTTGCCCTTGCCTTTGGAGGACCCGTTCTGTTCAATCAATCAGACCCTATAGACAGTCCCGCTCCCGTCCTGCTGCTGCTTTTAACCGTGCACACTGAAATATGTTGGGTACCCTTACTCACCTCACCCTTAGATCACCGCACCTGCTCCTGCTTTTGCTGCCGCTCCCGCTCCTGCTGCTGCTGCTTCTTGCCGTTTGCCTTGGCAGCGGCAGAGTCCTCCGCATCCCGCTCCTCACTCCGAGTGACCAAAGTCTGCAACAAGCGTTAAGGGCAAAGGGTATAGGGTCACGGGTTTCGGGACAAAGGAATATGGTCAAGACTTCACATAACCGTTTAAAGGGTACAGGGACAAGGGTACAGGGTTTAGGCATGCATAGGGTACAGGGTTTAGGCATGCATAGGGTACAGGGACCAGGCATGCATAGGGTACAGGGACCAGGCATGCATAGGGTACAGGGACCAGGCATGCAGAGTTCCAAGGTGAGGTCCGCAACGTGGGTTCAGGAGTTGGGTCATGGTCTAGGGTCCGCATCCTGCTCCTCACTCTGAGTCACCAGGGTCTGTAACAACGTTTATGGTTGAGGGTTAGGGTTTAGGGTCAAGGGTTAGGGGTTTAGGGGTTAAGGGTCAAGGGTTATGGTTCAGGTTAAGGGTTTAGGGTTCGGGTATGGGTTTAGGGTCAATGGTTAGGGGTTTAGGGGTTAAGGGTCAAGGGTTATGGTTAAGGGTTAGGGTCAAGGGTTAGAGTTCGGGTTTAGGGTCAATGGTTAGGGGTTTATGGGTTTATGGTCAAGGGTCAAGGGTTATGGTTTAGGGTTTAGGGTCAAGGGTCAAGGGTTATGGTTAAGGGTTAGGGTTTAGGGTCAATGGTCAAGGGTTGTGGTTAGGGGTTAGGGTTTAGGGTCAAGGGTCAAGGGTTATGGTTAGGGGTTAGGGTTTAGGGTCAAGGGTCAAGGGTTATGGTCAGGGGTTAGGGTTTAGGGTCAAGGGTCAATGGTTATGGTTAGGGGTTAGGGTTTAGGGTCAATGGTCAAGGGTTGTGATTAAGGGTTAGGGTTTATGGTCAAGGGTCAAAGGTTATGGTTAAGGGTTAGGGTTTATGGTCAAGGGTCAAGGGTTATGGTTAAGGGTTAGGGTTTAGGGTCAAGGGTCAAGGGTTATGGTTAAGGGTTAGGGTTTAGGGTAAAGGCCTCAAGGGTCAAGGGTTATGGTTAAGGGTTAAGGGTTAAGGGTTAAGGTTATAATTAAGGGTTAAGGGTTAAGGGTCAAGGGTTATGGTTAAGGGTTCGGGTTTAGGGTCAAGGCCTCAAGGGTCAAGGGTTATGGTTAAGGGTTAAGGGTTAAGGTTATGGTTAAGGGATAAGGGTTAAGGGTCAAGGGTTATGGTTAAGGGTTAGGGTTTAGGGTCAAGGCCTCAAGGGTCAAGGGTTATGGGTGATATATTCAAGGTTTGTTGGCATCAATTTAATATGGTTTTGGGTAAAGGGTATAAGGTAAATCAAACAGGGACTAGGGTTGAGAATTTTAGGGCAAGGGTTGCAGATATTTGAAGGTGAAACGGCGGAGTCCTCTGCATCCCGGACCTTACTCCAAGTGACCAAAGTCTGCAATGCGCGTTTAGGGTTTAGGGTTTAGGTTTTATGCTTATTGTGTATAGGGTCATAGGTTATAGATGGTGAAGGGTGTGCGGTATAGACTTAATAAAACAGTGTTCAGGGTACATGATTTAGGGGCATTGGCATTACATTGTTTAGGGATTACATGGTTTAGGCACTACATGATTTAGGGTACATGATTTAGGCACTACATGATTTAGGGATTACATGGTTTAGGCACTACATGATTTAGGCAATACATGATTTAGGCACTACATGATTTAGGGTACATAATTTAGGCACTACATGATTTAGGCACTACATGATTTAGGCAGTACATGATTTAGGCACTACATGATTTAGGCACTACATGATTTAGGCAATACATGATTTAGGCACTACATGATTTAGGGTACATGATTTAGGCACTACATGATTTAAGCACTACATGATTTAGGGTACATGATTTAGGCACTACATGATTTAGGCACTACATGATTTAGGCACTACATGATTTAGGCAATACATGATTTAGGGTACATGATTTAGGCACTACATGATTTAGGCACTACATGATTTAGGCACTACATGATTTAGGCACTACATGATTTAGGCACTTCATGATTTAGGCACTACATGATTTAGGGTACATGATTTAGACACTACATGATTTAGGCACTACATGATTTAGGCACTACATGATTTAGGCACTACATGATTTAGGGTACATGATTTAGGCACTACATGATTTAGGGATTACATGGTTTAGGCACTACATGGTTTAGGCACTACATGATTTAGACACTACATGATTTAGGCACTACATGATTTAGGCACTACATGATTTAGGCACTACATGATTTAGGCACTACATGATTTAGGCACTACATGATTTAGGCACTACATGATTTAGGGTACATGGTTTAGGGGCAAAGAATGCAAAGGTCCGAAGGTGCAACGGGAACGTCCTCTACACCCTACTCCTCACTCTGAATGATCAAGGTCTTCAATGCGGGTTTAAGCTTTACGGGTGTAAGCTTACCTAAACCCTTAACCCTAAAAAAATACAGAAAGACAATTACGCCCCCTAGGGTCCCGCGGGTTTATGAAACAGCGCAGCTGGGGGCCCAAGCCACATCCGCACCGTTAACATGAAACAAGGGCTGCGGATAGCTAGTTATCAAACCCTATGCACTAACTGATAGCTAGTTATCAAGCCTCCAGAAATATTAAAAGTTAGGGCGACGGCTAGCTCGTTATGAACCACAATTAAAATTCCTGCGTGCCACCTTTCGCCGCCGTTGCATCTCTCTGGCCTCGCCGTTCAAGGAGCAATCGCGGCCTAGGGACTCCCCGACCCTTCACGACACCGCCTCGCGGTGGAGTAGTCTTTGTTTCTTTCTTTCCTGCGTGCCACCTTTCGTCGGCGTTGCTTCTCTCTAGCCTTGCCGTTCAAGGAGTAATCTCCCCCTACCCGAGCACGTGCTTTATCGCAATGTAAATAGATTGATTTGGGTGGGAGGCAGGGAAGGGTCTTTGGGGCCGGTGACTGGGGGAAAACCCTTAATCTATATCCTGCCCTTAGTTTTCTTTCTTTCAATAATTACAATTCCTGCGTGCCACCTTTTCTTCTGTGGGCTAACCACGGGGTCGCATTATAGGCCAGGGTTTGTCGGGGGACTAGTCTGACCCCCCTAGTGACAGATCCCTTGTGCCACCTTTCGTCGTCATTGCATCTCTAGAGCTATGTCCTTCAAGAAGTGCATTCCCTTACCCTTGCAAGCGCTTGATTTTTTGTATTAGCTTCAAGCCTAAACAATTCCGATTCCTGCGTGCCACCTTTTTACCGTTGCATTTCTCTAGCCTGGTCCCTCAAGGAGCAAGTTCCCCGAACCCAACATGCACTAAGTATTTTGCAAGTATCGTTGATCATTTCGGTTATGGTGTTTTTTGATTTTACAGTTCCTGCGAGTCACCTTTTGCCGCTGCTTCTCTCGAGCCTTGTCCTTGAACTTGATCGTGTCTGTATCAATCTGCAAAAAGAGTAATGTGGCACATATCAACATATCAATCTGTGAAAAGAGTAACATGTAGAATATAAACATACGAAAGAGTAACGTGCCAGATAGTAGCAGGTCATATCCCTGTCCTGCCCTTGAACTTGATGGTGTATGTATCAACCAGTGGAAAGAGTGACATGTTGAGGGGTCAGTTAGGGTTCATGGTCTGTAGGGTTTATGCTTTTAGGGTTTAGGGTGTGTAGGGTTAAGGTGGGTAGGGTAAAGGATCTGTAGGGTTGAGTGTGTGCCGGGTTTCGGGTGTGCAGGGTTGAGGGTTAGTCGGGTTTAAGGTTCAAGGTTTTACAGGGTATCGAGTGTGCAGGGTTCAGGGTTTGTAGGATTTTGGGTGTATAGGGTTGAGGTCTACATGGTGTAGGGTTTATGGTTTTTAAGGTGAAGGCTTTGCATGATTGTAGGGGTTGGGGTTAGTGGGGTTGGGGTTTGTGGGGTTAAGGGATTGTGGGGTTTAGGGTTTGTGGCGTTAAGGGTTTGAAGGGAAATTGGTTATGGCGGCGACCGCTGCCATACATCACAGCATTGATTTATTTATTACCCATTTATTTTTTTATTTTTTTCATACCCCAGGTCCGTGGGTGTGAAATGCTCCAGCAGCCCCCTTTCTTGATCTCATACGCGGCGGTTGCTGCCATAAATCACAGCACTAATTTATTAAATACATTTTGTGTTTTGTATTTCATTCATACCCCACATCCGTGGGTGTTAAGTGCTCCAGCTGCCCCCTTTCTTGATCTCATACGCGGCGGTTGCTGCCATAAATCACAGCACAATTGTTTAATTAAACCCCTCCCCTCTGTGGGGGTGATGTGCTCCAGCTGCCCTTGCGCCTTTTTTATCTCTGGCATGCGAGGCAGCCGCTTCTATTAATCACAACATTTAATAGATTTGCTTATTTATGTATTCAATTAATTAATTCAGATCCCACCTCAGTAGGTGTGCAATGCTCCACCTATCCCCTCCCCTTCTTGATATCAGGCATGCCAGCAGCCGCTGCTATTAAGCACATATTTACTTAATTAATATTTTTGTATTTAATCACCTCTTTTATGTACCGTAACTTCTATTTTGTATTTAATCGCATATTTTATTTTCACCACGAATTTGGTATTTAATTGTACACCCCACCTCTGTGGGCATGAAGTGTTCCAGCTGCCCTCGAGCCTTTTTGATCTCGGGCATACGCGGCAGCCGCAGTAGCGCAAAGGCATTGGCCAGCCTCCCAAAGCTGACATCCTGCAAAAAAAAGATATGAAATTAATCAAGGAAGAAAAAATATTTCATGTAACGACTGACTGGCCGCTGCAACGCGAAGACATTTGCCAGCCTCCCAAAGTTGACACCCTGCCACCTGTATCCTGAACATGCACTTCCAGTGGTGCTCCTTGCAACCCTGCACGCCTGTCAGCTACTGTTCAGCTACTATTCAGCTACACTCTCCTAAAAGCACCTTGTCACCTGTATCCTGAACATGCACTTCCAGTGGTGCTCCTTGCAACCCTGCACGCCTGTCAGCTACTGTTCAGCTACTATTCAGCTACACCCTCCTAGAAGCACCTTGCCACCTGTATCCTGAACATGCACTTCCAGTGGTGCTCCTTGCAACCCTGGACGCCTGTCAGCTACTGTTCAGCTACTATTCAGCTACACCCTCCTAAAAGCACCTTGTCACCTGTATCCTGAACATGCACTTCCAGTGGTGCTCCTTGCAACCCTGCACGCCTGTCAGCTACTGTTCAGCTACTATTCAGCTACACCCTCATAAAAGCACCTTGCCACCTGTATCCTGAACATGCACTTCCAGTGGTGCTCCTTGCAACCCTGCACGCCTGTCAGCTACTGTTCAGCTACTATTCAGCTACACTCTCCTAAAAGCACCTTGTCACCTGTATCCTGAACATGCACTTCCAGTGGTGCTCCTTGCAACCCTGCACGCCTGTCAGCTACTGTTCAGCTACTATTCAGCTACACCCTCCTAAAAGCACCTTGTCACCTGTATCCTGATGATGTACTTCCAGTGGTGCTCCTGACAACTCCCCTCACTCGTATCGTGGTAATTTGCCACATATTTCAGGGACATTTACAGCTACATTTTAACTACAACCTGCTACATTTCACCCAGCTACATTTCACCCAGCTACATTTCACCCAGCTACATTTCACCCAGCTACTTTTCACCCAGCTACATTTCACCCAGCTACTTTTCACCCAGCTACATTTCACCCAGCTACATTTCACCCAGCTACATTTCACCCAGCTACATTTACAGCCACATTTAAACTACACCCAGCTACATTTCAGCTACTCTTAAATTACACCCTGCTAAGAACCGACCATTCACCTGTATCCTGAAGATGTACTTGCAGTGGTGCTCCTTTGTAGCCCCCCTCAGTAGTGTCATATGTTCCTCAATTCAGCTACATTTCAGCGAGACTTCAGCTACAATTCAGCTACATTTCTGGTACAATTCACCCTGTCACCTGTATCCTGAAGATGTACTTGCAGTGGTGCTCCTTGTATCCCCGCACGTAGGACACAAACGCCTTGGTGCCTGCCTCCATCACCTGCCAGAGCATGATATAAATAATTAAACTATTATTCTCCTGTGAAAACGGTTTTTAATCAGACAGATCGCTAAAAAAAGGAAAATGGGAGACGAACGCCTCCATCACCCGCCTCCATCACCTGACAGCATGATAAAAAAAAGTAAACCATTGCCTCTTTGATGTTAAGAGTTTTGTTGATCATTCAGATCGCTGAGAACAGGAGGTGGGACACGAACGCCTTGGTGCCTGCCTCCATCACCTGCCAACAGGGAAAGGAAGAGCTTGCCTGTAGCTGAAACATAGCATATGTGTAGCTGAAATGTAGCTGAGATGGGAATGATAGGGGGAGGTGGGAGACAAAAACGCCTTAATGCCTGCCTCCATCACCTGCCAGAGCATGATAAACCGCGTCTGAGTAAATAAACGACCGCTCCTTATTCTCTGTGCACGGCAATCGTTTTCCCTGTAATCATGGGATCGCTTGATAAAGATGCCGGTTCACGCTAACGTGTGTTCATGTTAGTTAAAGCGTGAACGCCTGCGCCTGATAAAGAATGTTGGACACAAACGCCTTGATGCCTGCCTCCATCACCTGTCAGCAGAGAAAGGAAGACCTTGTGTGTAGCTGAAATGTAGCTGAAATGAACACCAGTAATGCGGATAGGCGTGCGGGGGAGGTTGGACACAAACGCCTTGATGCCCGACTCCATCACCGCCCAGCAGGGAAGATATCAGACTGCATGAATTTACGAACCAACTACCTAACCAACTAGTTAACCAACCACCTGACCAACTAACCAACTACCATCCACCCAACAAACCACGCACCTCTCTGTCCCCCTCGGCCTCCTTGCGGAGCATCATCAGCACTTGGCTAGCAGCCTCCGTCCCCTCAGAACCCGCCTGCCTCTCCTGCTCCTCCAGAGGAACCTACATATGACAAGTAATGCATGGTAGGTGAGTGGTGGTGAGTGAGTGGTGGTGAGTGAGTGGTGGTGAGTGGTGGTGAGTGGGTGGCGAGTGGTGGTGAGTGAGTGGTGGTGAGTGAGGGGAAGGCGCCCATGCGGTTGGCTGCCTCCGTCCCCTCAGAACCAGCCTGCCTCTCCTGCTCCACTAGAGGGACCTGCAAGCGAGGGGTGGGATATACAAGGTGAGAGAGGCCGATTCACTCTGCCCGGCCCTTTTGCAAATGGCTGTGGGTGATTGCATTAATTTACAAAAAAATATTGGTGAATACATATGACTGTGTGTTAATGAGTGTGTGTGGCTGGTGACCTCCGTCCCCTCAGAACCAGCCTGCCTCTCCTGATCTACCAAAGGGACCTGCAAGTGAGTGGTAGCCCATACAGGGGTCAGGGTTAAGCATAACCCTGAATCATATTGGCTGCACCCTAAGCCCTAAACCCTATTGACTGCACCATAAGCCCTAAACCCTATTGGCTGCGCCCTTAGCCCTAAACCCTATTGGCTGCACCCTTAACCCTAAATCCTATTGGCTGCACCCTTAACCCTAAACCCTATTGGCAGCACCCTTAACCCAAAACCCTATTGGCTGCACCTTTAACCCTAAATCCTATTGGCTGCACCCTTACCCCCCTAAATCCTATTGGCTGCGCCCTTAACCCTAAATCCTATTGGCTGTGCCCTTAATCCTAAATCCTGTTGGCTGCACCCTTAACCCTAAATCCTGTTGGCTGCACCCTTAACCCTAAATCCTATTGGCTGCGCCCTTAACCCTAAATCCTGTAGGCTGCACCCTTAACCCTAAATCCTGTTGGCTGCACCCTTAACCCTAAATCCTGGTGGCTGCACCCTTAACCCTAAATCCTATTGGCTGCACCCTTAACCCTAAATCCTATTGGCTGCGCCCTTTACCCTAAATCCTGTTGGCAGCACCCTTAACCCTAAATCCTATTGGCTGCACCCTTAACCCTACATCCTGTTGGCTGTATCCTTAACCCTAAATCCTATTGGCTGCGCCCTTAACCCTAAATCCTGTTGGCTGCACCCTTAACCCTAAATCCTATTGGCTGCGCCCTTAACCCTAAATCCTGTTGGCAGCACCCTTAACCCTTAATCCTATTGGCTGCACCCTTAACCCTAAATCCTGTTGGCGCTGCACCCTTAACCCTAAATCCTATTGGCTGCGCCCTTAACCCTAAATCCTGGTGGCTGCACCCTTTACCCTAAATCCTGTTGGCTGCACCCTTAACCCTAAATCCTGTTGGCTGCACCCTGAACCCTAATTCCTTTTGGCTGCACCCTTAACCCTAAATCCTATTGGCTGCGCCCTTAACCCTAAATCCTGTTGGCTGCATCCTTAACCCTACATCCCATTGGCTGCACCCTTAACCCTAAATCCTGTTGGCTGCATCCTTAACCCTAAATCCTATTGGCTGCACCCTTAACCCTAAACCCTATTGGCTGCACCTCACCTTTCGCAGCTGCAAGAACTCCACGTAAGAAGCCTCGTGGGGCATAAGCATGACCAGCGCATGGCCGGTCCGGCCCATGCGGGCGGTGCGTCCGACTCGGTGCACGAAGGAGGCCGGGTCCTGCAAAGCATATAATCAATAATTATTAATTCAATACAATCTAATTGTTCATTAAATAATTTGCTGGTCCGGCCCTTGCGGGCTGTGCGTCTGACTTAGTGCACGAAGGAGGTTGGGTCCTGCGTAGCATGCCGCAAAACAAATCATTGATAGTTAATAAATAAACGAATTCTTAAAAATCAATTCCCAATCCATTCCCCAATAATTGATGATTCAATCATTTGTCGGTCCGGCCCATGCGGGCTGCGCGTCCAACTCTGTGCACGAAGGAGGCGGGGTCCTGCAAAGCAAATAAATAACAATTACATAAAACGTAATTAATGATTAGATAATTTGCCGCCCCGGCCCATGTGGGCTGTGCGTCCGACTCGGTGCACAAAGGAGACCGGGTTCTGCGAAGCAAATAATTTGTAATTAATAATTCATTAACAAAACATTATTAAAAAATAGCCGGTCTGGCCCATGCGGGCAGTGCGTCCGACTCGGTGCACGAAGGAGGCCGGGTCCCGCGCAGCATGCAGCAAATAGAGCAAACAAATCATAATTAAATAAAAAATTAAATTAAATGAATTAAATTAAATGAATTAAATAAACAATTCGTAATTTGTTCAATACTTAAGATTGCTTGTGCCTCAATACAAAACACAAGAAACTTATTTCAGAAAGAAATGAAGCTACGCCCCTTTGGAGGCATGAGAGTTAAGGAAACAGCGCAGCCAGGGCGGAAGCCACATCCTGTTTCTGTCCGCTGTGAAAAATCGATTCGAAGGGGGGAGAGCAATAAAAAAGAAATATTGTTTCAACAGTACCGTATGATAAAAGAGTAAATGGGCCCAAACGGCCATACTGGGTAACCCTGATCGTATCTGTACCGTACTGTACCGTACCGCACCGTACCGCACCGTACTGCACAGCACCGTACAACACCGTATCGTACGATACCGTACCGTACAGCACCGTACAGCACCGTACCGTATGTCCGTATTGGGTAACCCTGCCTGGGCCGCGTACCCCAGCCTAGGCCGGTCAAGGCTTGGTCAACAAGTGTGGCTTGGTCTCTTGGTCACAGGCCCAATGCAGCTTAAACGCGACCCATGGCGCACACTTAACCCTAACCAATGCACCCTAAACCCTAAACCCTGAATGCTAAACCCTGCACTTTAAACGTCGAAAGCTTAACCCTGAATGCATAATCCTAAAATAAGGACCCATCACACTAAACACTAAACCCTAGACCCCCAAACGCCCAACCCTAAACGCTCAACCCTCAACCCTAACAATGTGATCGAACTCAACAATCCAGCTGACGCCTCACTGCATCAGGCGGTGCTCGTATTCGACGGCCACACTTCATTTCCACACTGTGTGTCCATACATTCAACCTGTTCACACCTGGGTTAATCAAACTGGACGATCCAGTTGACGTCTGGCTGCATCAGGCGATGCTCACATCTCATGCCCACACTTTACTTCCACACTTTGTGTTTATAAATTCAACCTGTCCACACCTGCGGCGGATCGAACTGGACAATCCATTTGACGTCTGGTTGCATGAAGCGTTGCTCACACTTCATGCCCACACTTTATTTCCACACTTTGTGTCCATACATTCGTCCGAGTCACAACTGAGGCGGATCGAACTGGACAATCGAATTTACGCTAGTGATATCCATGCCCACTCTTAAATTTCCACACTATGTGTTCATACATTCACAATGTTCACACCTGGGGCGGATCAAACTGGACGATCCAGTTGACTACAGGGGTGTCCATACCCACACTTAAGTTTCCACACTATATGTTCATGCATTCACCATGTTCACACCTGGGGCGAATCAAACTGGACGATTCAGTTGAAGACTGGAATGTCCATGCACACACAATAATTCCCTACTTTATGTTCACACATTTGCCATGTTCACACCTGGGGCGGATCAAACTGGACAATCCAATTCACGTCGGGGATGTCCAGGCCGCGAGCCGCCAGGTCGGTACAGAGCAAACAGCCTGGGAGCAAAAAGTGGGAGGTGGCTGAATAATAGTTGAGGGGTAGCTGAATTGTAGCTGTATTGAGGCTGTATTGTAGCTGACATGCCCAGCCACACAAGTGCGATTGATGTCGCAAGCCGCCAGGTCGGTACAGAGCAAACAACCTGGGAGCAAAAAGTGGGGGGAAGCTGAATTGTAGCTGAGACGTAGCTGTATTCAGGCTGAATTGTAGCTGACAAGCCCAAGTGCGGTTCACGCTGCGAGCCACCAGGTTGGTGCAGAGTAACAACCTAGGGGGGGGGGAAGGGGGTAGCTGAATTGTGGCTGAGGTGGACTCAAATTGTAGCTTGTAATAGCTGAATTGTAGCTTATTTGCAGCTGAATTGTAGCTGGATTGTAGCCAAATTGCAGCTGAAGCGCTCTCACACTCCAACACATTACAAATGTAGCCGCCAAGTCCGCCTCCCTTACCCCCCCCCCCCCCCCCTCCCACTCCATCAGCCCCCCCCCCTCCCCCCACCCTCCAGTCAGGACTGTATATGCCTCCAGCGTCGTCTCCCCCCCCCCCTTCCTTTCATCCCCTCCCCCCCCCCCCCCCCCCCCCCTCTTCCTTTCATCCCCCCCCGCCCCTCCCCCTCCTCCCCCTCCTCTCACCTCGAGTCAGGACGGTATATGCCTCCAGCATCGTGCCCCCCCCCCTTCCTTACATCCCCTCCTCTCCCCCCCCCCCCCCCCGCCCTTCCTTTCATACCCTCCTCCTCTCCCCTCACCCCCCCCCCCTCCTCTCACCTCCAGTCAGGACGGTATATGCCTCCAGCGTCGTCTCCCCCCCTTCCTTTCATACCCTCCTCCTCTCCCCTCCCCCCCCCCCCCTCTCACCTCCAGTCAGGACGGTATATGCCTCCAGCGTCGTCTCCCCCCCCTTCCTTTCATACCCTCCTCCTCTCCCCTCCCCCCCCCCCCCCCCCTCTCACCTCCAGTCAGGACGGTATATGCCTCCAGCGTCGTCTCCCCCCCTTCCGTTCATACCCTCCTCCTCGCCCCTCCCCCCCCCCCCACCTCTCACCTCCAGTCAGGACGGTATATGCCTCCAGCGTCGTCTCCCCCCCTTCCTTTCATACCCTCCTCCCCTCCCCCCCCCCCCCCCCCCGCCCTTCCTTTCATACCCTCCTCCTCTCCCCTCCCCCCCCCCCCCCCCCCCCTCTCACCTCCAGTCAGGACGGTATATGCCTCCAGCGTCGTCTCCCCCCCTTCCTTTCATACCCTCCTCCTCGCCCCTCCCCCCCCCCCCCCCCCCCCCTCTCACCTCCAGTCAGGACGGTATATGCTTCCAGTGTCGTCTCCCTGGCCGCCTGCTTCATGCGGCCATGCAACGCCTTGACCTACGACCAAGAGAAGCATGCACATTTCGAAAGGTGATAACCAATACTTTGTATCTTCCCCTCCCCCTCCCGCCCCTCCCTCCCTCCCCCTCCCCCCCCTCCTCTCACCTCCAGTCAGGACGGTATATGCCTCCAGCGTCGTCTCCCCCGCCCTTCCTTTCATACCCTCCCCCCCCCCCCCCCCCCCCCCATTTTAAATTTAGCATGGCTTGGTATATTCTGGATGCTTTCTCTTATCAGCCAGGCTCCACAAAACCCGACCTCCCTCTCCTGCAGAACCAGGTTAAACCCCGCACCCTCACCGCCCACTATTTCAAACCCAACCGCGGTAGTTTAGGCCTGAGCCATTAGCTGTGATCCCGTCATACAACCTAACCCCTAAACACACGATACAACCTGTCTTAAACCCTAAACCCAGCCATACACACCTGAACCCTAAACCCATCAGAAACCCTAAACCACCAGAATTCCCTTAACCCAGCCACACGCACCTGAACCCTTAACCCATAAGATACCCTAAACCCAACATAATTCCCTAAACCCAGCCATACGCACCTGAACCCTAAACCCATCAGATACCCTAAACCCAACACAATTCCCTAAACCCAGCCATACGCACCTGAACCCTAAACCCATCAGATACCCTAAACCCATCAGATACCCTAAACCCAACATAATTCTCTAAACCCAGCCATACGCACCTGAACCCTAAACCCATCAGATACCCTAAACCCATCAGATACCCTAAACCCAGCCATACGCACCTGAACCCTAAACCCATCAGATACCCTAAACCCAACATAATTCCCTAAACCCAGCCATACGCACCTGAACCCTAAACCCATCAGATACCCTAAACCCAACACAATTCCCTAAACCCAGCCATACGCACCTGAACCCTAAACCCATCAGATACCCTAAACCAAACATAATTCCCTAAACCCAGCCATACGCACCTGAACCCTAAACCCATCAGATGCCCTAAACCCAACATAATTCCCTAAACCCAGCCATACGCACCTGAACCCCAGGAGCAGCTTGGGTCGGATCCTCTTGCGGGCCAGGCTCACACACCCTGGCGAGCTGAAACTATAAAACCCATCCCCAACCCCGATAAGCAGCTTGTGTTAGGGTTTTAGGGTTGAGGTTGTAAGGCTTAACCAAACCCTTAACCCTAACATTGGCAATGATGTGACACTGCGCAACTGGATGGCAGGGAGCAAATTGGGACCGAGTCACTTGAGGGCCAGGCTCACCAAATCCTTCTCCCTAACCCTTAACCCTGAACCCTAGCCTTGAGCACCTGAACCCCGGGCAGCAGCTTGGGACTCAGTCGTTAGAGGGCCAGGCTCACTATACCCTGATATGCCTAAAGCCCTGAGCCCCGAACCCCAACCCCCAACCGCACGCACCTGGACCCCGGGGAGCAGCTTGGGACCGAGTCTCTTGAGGGACAGGCTCAATAAACCCTGACATCCCTTGACTGTAAACCCTGACATCCCTTGACTGTAAACCCTGACATCCCTTGACTGTTAACCCTGACATCCCTTGACTGTAAACCCTGACATCCCTTGACTGTAAACCCTAGCCTTGCGCACCTGAACCCCGGGGAGCAGCTTGGGCCCAAGTCGTTAGAGGGCCAGGCTCACTATACCCTGATATGCCTAAAGCCCTGAGCCCCGAACCCCAACCCCCAACCGCACGCACCTGGACCCCGGGGAGCAGCTTGGGCCCAAGTCGCTTGAGGGCCAGGCTCACAAAGTCCACGCAGCTGCATGTGAGGAAGTATACGATGACCTTCTCGGTGGCGTGCTGCTTGAGGAAGATCACCTGAAAAGCGGTTACACAGGCATTCAGCTTTACAATGCATGTTATAGTGAGGCGACCTGCTAGGAGCAGGGTTTATTTTTAGGTCACTCAGCTACATGTCAGCTACCTCCCGGCCTCTGGCCAGCGGCGATGTTTGTGGCCAGACCTGCTGCCTTTACCTCCGGCCATTGATTGCCCTAGGTTAGGTCCCACATTGACCCAGTGGTGACTGCCCGACGGCCTGCTGTGTGCTTTGTTCTTTTCTTGTGTGGCTCAGGTACATGTCAGCTACCTCCCAGCCTCTGGCCAGCGGCGATGTTTGTGGCCAGACCTGCTGCCTTTGCCTCCGGCCATTGATTGCCCTAGGTTAGGTCCCACATTGACCCAGTGGTGACTGCCCGACGGCCTGCTGTGTGATGTTTTTTTTCTTGTGTGGCTCAGGTACATGTCAGCTACCTCCCGGCCTCTGGCCAGCGGCGATGTTTGTTGCAAGCCCAGCTACTTAGCCGACCAGCCATTGACCGCTCTAGATTTGGTTCCCATCGGCCCAGTAGTAGCCGCCCAGCAGCTAGCCTGCCGGAATCGGACGCTATAGTGCGCACAAACTAAAAAACGACATCTTCTGATATGGATATTTCAGCAAGCCCTGCTGCTTTTGCCGACCGGCCATTGACTGCTCTAAATCTGGTCTCCAGTGGCCCAGTGGTGGCCATCCGGCGGCCTTCTGGGAGCAGTCCCCCCCTGGGAGCAGTCCCCCCCCACTTGTCTCAGCTTCATGTCAGCTACCACCCAGCATCTGGCTAGTGGCCCTGTCTGTGTCAAGCCCATATACATATCAGCTACATATCAGCTACATATCAGCTACATATCAGCTACATATCAGCTTCCTCCCGGCCTCTGTGACTGGACGCCATATACGCGGCAGGCCCTCCTGCTTAGACCTTTGGCCATTGACTGCCCTAGGTTGAGTCCCCATTGGCCCAGTGGTGGCCGCCCGGCAGCTAACCTGGCTGAATCGGATGCTACGATGTGCACAATTGAGAATTATATCTACCGAGGCGCATTATTCAGCAAGCCTTACCACTTGAGCCGCCTGTCATCAAACGCCCTTCGCCTGGTTCCCCATCGGCCCCGGAGTGCACTTCAAGGGCTAAGGGTTTACTGCTTAGGGTTTAAGGGTTCAAGGTTAAGGGATAAGGGTGTAGGGTTTTAGGTTTATGGTTAAGGGTTTAGGGTTAAAGGTTAATAGGTCAGGGTTGAAGGTTTAGGGATTAGGGTTTAGGGCTAAGGGTTAAGTACTAGACCCTAAACCCTACAACTAGCCTACAGTGTGCACATTCGAATAATGAAATCTTTGGATGTGGAAATTTGAAAGTGAGTGCCACCCCTACACAGTGCAAACAGGTTGGGTGTGACCACATCCACACCCTGACTTGTCACCAGCACCTCCACTGAACATGCACAGAATTGTGAACACATCCACACCCTGGATGTTTGCCAGCTCAGCCAGCTTCCGGTAAACTCCACTGTGAATTTGAAGTGTAACCATTCACACCCTGGCTTCTTACCAGCTCCTCCAGAGTCTGGTCAGCTTCATACTGCACGAGGTTAAAGTGTAACCATCCACACTTTGGAAATTAAAATCCCATTAGCTTCTCACCAGCTTCGCATTGCATAAAAGGAAAGTAAACTGAACTTCATTCATACTGCCGCCTGAACGATTGGTAAAACCTTTTGGCGTGAAATGCCGTAGCTGGTCGTGAGGGGAAGTACAAAAGATTACTGAGGTACCGTCGAGCGATTGATCCACAATTGCAATGACACGGGGAAGAATGCGCGTATCCTGTACGGGAGGTCTGTCCCTTGGGATTGCCTATACCTAAGGATTCGTTAACACGCACGAAGGATTGGGAACCATACGTAGTTCTAACTTCTTACTTCTTATTCATACTGCGTGAATTGAAAGTGTGACCCCATCTAGACCCTGGCTTCTCACCAGCTCCTCCAGCTTCTGGTCAGCTTCGCATTGCATGAACTGAATATGTAATCCCATTGGCGTCTTTTGAGTAATCTCCGCTTCGCCAGCAGAAGATGCGCCGCCGTCTGCAAGTGAGAAAACATCAGTAGTGTGGATTTTCAGTCAAAGTGTGAATGTTCAGGCGGTGCACTGTACTGGGCTGTATCCAGTACAAAACTACACCGTAGCACCACTTAGATTCCGCGCACCCCAATAAACAAAAAAGAAATTACGAGCGGAGTCAAAGTGGTTCTACGGTACAGTACGGGATGTTTGGCCAAACCGCCACATATTCCTATATGTCCCTGCCAGGTTTTAGAGGAATGGTTTTAGAGGTATTTCATTTACCATGGCTCCATTTTGGGGACTTTCTGAAAGCTAACTTTAACCATGGATCCGAGGCGAAGCCTCGGTGCCGGGGGGGCCGGGGGGGCGCCCAAGCCCTCCTGCCATGGGGGTTCGGGGGCCACCCCACGGTGGGGGTTCGGAGGCCACCCCACAGTGGGGGTTCGGGGGCCACCCCACGGTGGGGGTTCGGGGGCCACCCCACGGTGCGGGTTCGGGGGCCACCCCACGGTGGGGGTTCGGGGGCCACCCCACGGTGGGGGTTCGGGGGCCATCCTACAGTGCGGGTTCGGGGGCCACCCCACGGTGGGGGTTCGGGGGCCACCCCACGGTGCGGGTTCGGGGGCCACCCCACGGTGGGGGTTCGGGGGCCACGCCACGGTGGGGATTCGGGGGCCACCCCACGGTGGGGGTTCGGGGGCCACCCCACGGTGGGGGTTCGGGGGCCACCCCACGGTGGGGGTTCGGGGGCCACCCCACGGTGGGGGTTCGGGGGCCACCCCACGGTGGGGGTTCGGGGGCCACCCCACGGTGGGGGTTCGGGGCCATCCCACAGTGGGGGTTCGGGGGCCATCCCACGGTGGGGGTTCGGGGGCCACCCCACGGTGGGGGTTCGGGGGCCACCCCACGGTGGGGGTTCGGGGGCCACCCCACGGTGGGGGTTCGGGGGCCACCCCACGGTGCGGGTTCGGGGGCCACCCCACGGTGGGGGTTCGGGGGCCACCCCACGGTGGGGATTCGGGGGCCACCCCACGGTGGGGGTTCGGGGGCCACCCCACGGTGGGGGTTCGGGGGCCACCCCACGGTGGGGGTTCGGGGGCCACCCCACGGTGGGGGTTCGGGGGCCACCCCACGGTGGGGGTTCGGGGGCCACCCCACGGTGGGGGTTCGGGGCCATCCCACAGTGGGGGTTCGGGGGCCATCCCACGGTGGGGGTTCGGGGGCCACCCCACGGTGGGGGTTCGGGGGCCACCCCACGGTGCGGGTTCGGGGGCCACCCCACGGTGGGGGTTCGGGGGCCACCCCACGGTGGGGGTTCGGGGGCCACCCCACGGTGGGGGTTCGGGGGCCACCCCACGGTGGGGGTTCGGGGCCATCCCACAGTGGGGGTTCGGGGGCCATCCCACGGTGGGGGTTCGGGGGCCACCCCACGGTGGGGGTTCGGGGGCCACCCCACGGTGGGGGTTCGGGGGCCACCCCACGGTGGGGGTTCGGGGGCCACCCCACGGTGGGGGTTCGGGGGCCACCCCACGGTGGGGGTTCGGGGGCCACCCCACGGTGGGGGTTCGGGGGCCACCCCACGGTGGGGGTTCGGGGCCATCCCACGGTGGGGGTTCGGGGGCCACCCCACGGTGGGGGTTCGGGGGCCATCCTACAGTGCGGGTTCGGGGGCCACCCCACGGTGGGGGTTCGGGGGCCACCCCACGGTGCGGGTTCGGGGGCCACCCCACGGTGGGGGTTCGGGGGCCACCCCACAGTGGGGATTCGGGGGCCACCCCACGGTGGGGGTTCGGGGGCCACCCCACGGTGGGGGTTCGGGGGCCACCCCACGGTGGGGGTTCGGGGGCCACCCCACGGTGGGGGGTCGGAGGCCACCCCACGGTGGGGGTTCGGGGGCCAGCCCACGGTGGGGGTTCGGGGGCCACCCCACAGTGGGGGTTCGGGGGCCACCCCACGGTGGGGGTTCGGGGGCCACCCCACGGTGGGGGTTCGGGGGCCACCCCACGGTGGGGGTTCGGGGGCCACCCCACGGTGGGGGTTCGGGGGCCACCCCACGGTGGGGGTTCGGGGGCCACCCCACGGTGGGGGTTCGGGGGCCACCCCACGGTGGGGGTTCGGGGGCCACCCCACGGTGGGGGTTCGGGGGCCACCCCACGGTGGGGGTTCGGGGGCCACCCCACGGTGGGGGTTCGGGGGCCACCCCACGGTGGGGGTTCGGGGGCCACCCCACGGTGGGGGTTCGGGGGCCAGCCCACGGTGGGGGTTCGGGGGCCACCCCACGGTGGGGGTTCGGGGGCCAGCCCACGGTGGGGGTTTGGGGGCCACCCAACGGTGGGGGTTCGGGGGCCAGCCCACGGTGGGGGTTCGGGGGCCACCCCACGGTGGGGGTTCGGGGGCCACCCCACGGTGGGGGTTCGGGGGCCACCCAACGGTGGGGGTTCGAAGCCCCCCGAACTTCAGAAACAGCTCACGTGAAACATATTTTGTGTCCCTGCTATACCCGATATTGCCCTGCTCATTTTCACTGGGCTGCACAGCCCGGCACGGGCCAGGACCAAATGGTAATTAAATCAATTAACCCAAGGAAAATGTACATAATATATAATATCCCACCTGGCCTGCTGCCCGTGACGGCCACATTAATCCTGACGGGGTTTCGGAGCCCGGCGCGGGCCAGCACCAAAACAGTAATCAAAATAGTAATTATCACATAAATACACAGGCCAGCAAAAAGTAGTCATCAAAATGCTCATACCTACTGGAATATAGCCCACATCTGATCCCACCTGGCCTGCTGCCCGTGACGGTCACGTTACTCCTGACAGGGTTCCGGAGCCCGGCGCGGGCCAGTGCAAAAATAGTAATTAAATCAAGAAACCAAAATGGTAATTAAATCAATCAACCAAGGGAGATCTTACACACACTCACTTGGCCTGCTACTCGTGAGGGCCATGATAATCCTGACTGGGCTACGGAGCCGGCACGGGCCAGATCCAAAATGGTAATTAAATTAAGAAAACAGGTTATTTAATATAAAAAACAGGTACATGTGTAACAATGTAACAACCACACCTACCCCCACCTGGCCTACTGCCCGGCAAAAATGGTAATCAAAATAGTAATCAAAGTAGTAATCTCACCTGGCCTGCTGCCCGTGACGGCCACGTTAATCCTGACAGGGTTTCGGAGCTCGGTGCGGGCCAGCATAGATTTCTTACTTGAATAAACCTAGTGAATTGTAGCCCACATCTGATCACACCTGGCCTGCTGCCCGTGACGGCCACATTAATCCTGACAGGGTTTCGGAGCTCGGTGCGGGCCAGCATAGATTTCTTACTTGAATAAACCTAGTGAATTGTAGCCCACATCTGATCCCACCTGGCCTGCTGCCCGTGACGGCCACGTTAATCCTGACAGGGTTTCGGAGCTCGGTGCGGGCCAGCATAGATTTCTTACTTGAATAAACCTAGTGAATTGTAGCCCACATCTGATCCCACCTGGCCTGCTGCCCGTGACGGCCACGTTAATCCTGACAGGGTTTCGGAGCTCGGTGCGGGCCAGCATAGATTTCTTACTTGAATAAACCTAGTGAATTGTAGCCCACATCTGATCCCACCTGGCCTGCTGCCCGTGACGGCCACGTTAATCTTGACAGGGTTTCGGAGCTCGGTGCGGGCCAGCATAGATTTCTTACTTGAATAAACCTAGTGAATTGTAGCCCACATCTGATCCCACCTGGCCTGCTGCCCGTGACGGCCACGTTAATCTTGACAGGGTTTCGGAGCTCGGTGCGGGCCAGCATAGATTTCTTACTTGAATAAACCTAGTGAATTGTAGCCCACATCTGATCCCACCTGGCCTGCTGCCCGTGACGGCCACGTTAATCCTGACAGGGTTTCGGAGCTCGGTGCGGGCCAGCATAGATTTCTTACTTGAATAAACCTAGTGAATTGTAGCCCACATCTGATCCCACCTGGCCTGCTGCCCGTGACGGCCACATTAATCCTGACAGGGTTTCGGAGCTCGGTGCGGGCCAGCATAGATTTCTTACTTGAATAAACCTAGTGAATTGTAGCCCACATCTGATCCCACCTGGCCTGCTGCCCGTGACGGCCACGTTAATCCTGACAGGGTTTCGGAGCTCGGTGCGGGCCAGCATAGATTTCTTACTTGAATAAACCTAGTGAATTGTAGCCCACATCTGATCACACCTGGCCTGCTACCCGTGACGGCCACGTTAATCCTGACAGGGTTTCGGAGCTCGGTGCGGGCCAGCATAGATTTCTTACTTGAATAAACCTAGTGAATTGTAGCCCACATCTGATCACACCTGGCCTGCTACCCGTGACGGCCACGTTAATCCTGACGGGGTTCCGGAGCCCAGCGCGGGCCAGCGCCACAACCGCCTCGGTCTGCGTCGCGCTGAACAGGCCGGTACGCCTTTGCCTGCGAGGGGGAGGTCGCAGGGAATAATCAGCTTGACTCGTGATTTGGGACTTGTGATGCGCTGAGTTCAAGGTTTAGGGTTTAGGGTTTAGGGTTTAGGGTTTAGGGTTTAGGGTTTAGGTTAAGGGAACATAGCCGCCTCGGTCTGCGTCGCGGGCAACAGGCCTGAGCGCCTTTGCCTGCCAGCAAGGGCGCAGGCAATGCTCAGTTCCACTTGTGACTCGTTTTGGGGTTTGCATTGCGCTGATTAGGATTTAGGGTTTAGGGTTCATGTCTGCCTAGGTGGCGCTGAACAAGCCTGTACGCCTTTGCCTGCGAGAAGGAGGGCCACAGGGAATACTCAGATTGACTCGTTATGTGTTTTTAAACTTGCCTTGTGCTGATGAGGGTTCAGGGTTCAGGGTTCAGGGTTCAGGGTTCAGGGTTCAGGGTTCAGGGTTCAGGGTTCAGGGTTCAGGGTTCAGGGTTCAAGGTTCAGGGTTCAGGGTTTAGGGTTCATTACCGCACAGGAGATGCCTTGTCTGCAAGGAGGAGGGTTGCAGGGAGTATTAGCTATACCCGTTATGTATCTGACTCGCGTATTTAGGGATTAGACGTTCAGACCCTGGGTTCATGGCAGATGTACAATCCCGCCTGCCAGGGTCGCGTTGAACAAGCCACCAGCCAGTACATGTTTCTTGTACCGCCGTAGTGTTGCCTTGTTAAGATGGGGGGTTTATTAATTTGTTTTCAGCGTGTTGGGTGTTGTGCACAGAAAGCATGAGCATCGGTGTGGAAAGCGCGGACAGTTTGGTACGGGTACGGGGCTTGTTACGGAGGGGTGACTCCTACGGTTTGGTACGGGTACGGGGCTTGTTACGGAGGGGTGACTCCTACGGTTTGGGTCTGCTAGGTGATTGACGTCCGCGTTGCTGGATAAACCAAGACCTTCGCTACGTTGCAAGAATAGAAAACTAGGGCCCGCAGAGGTTCGAACTCCAGACCTGCCGCTCTGCAGGCGGCCGCTCTGCCACTGAGCTACAGACCCACATGCACACTACAAGCGGGATTGCACTAGACACGGTGTGCATGGCAAAGAGACACGGTGTGCATGGGACACGGTGTGCATGGGAAAGACAACAAGGAAACAGTGAGGCATGGTCTGGCCCAGGTACCATGTCTGGGGAACGTTCGGTCGCATACCGTAGATTTGCCTTGCCTTCCCTCACAATGTAAGTTGTTTGGGGTAGAGAGATCCATGACAACCAGGTGTCCTCAGCATACTAATTATCGATCGTCGACGCCAGTTTTCAGTCGGAGTTTTCAGTCTTGGTCGATAATGTGCCATTAGGGCACCATGGAAGGAAAGGCGTTTCTTAACACCGTAGTCACAGCCGTATTTCGTTGTTTTGGTCGTTGTTCAGGGAGCAAAGAAATCAATTTTGGAATGTTTGTGACTGGAATTTTGCAGGTGAAGGGGCAACGAATAAAAAAACGCTAAACAGCGACTTTTTAAGCAACAACGAACATCGAAAACAACGCAACACGTCCGTGACTACGGTACCCGAGGGAAGGCAATCAAGTCTACGGTAGGCAGGGAGGAAATAATGCGGCAAAACCTGCGTCGTTGAGGAAACAGTGCAGCATGCCATGGGCCGAACGGCGGGCATGGGCTGCAAAGCAATAATGTGGCATTTGCATAGGAGGCGGTGTGCACTGCAGAGACAACAAGCAAACAGTGCGGCATGGGGTGGGGCATGTTCGGTCGCAGAGACAGGAATGAAGTAATGCGGCAACAAAAGGAACAGAGGGCCCCTTGGCATCGCTTGGGAGGTAGTGACAGTGTCGTCAAAAAGTCTCCTCACCCAGGATCGGACTGGGGACACCTGGATGACAGCCATCTGCCCTTTCAGACTGGTTACAGTCCAGTGCTCTACCAACTGAGCTATGAAGAGAGAAATGAAGGCCTTCAGAGGTTCGAACTCGATACCTGTCACTCAGCCACTGGGCTACAGACCCACATGTACACAGCAGTGAAAACCCCATCAAGAACAGAGCAGGGGCGTCAAGAAAACAGTGCAACACGTGGCTGCTTTACTGCATTTTTTGAAGCCATGGCACTTTTTCCTACCCAGCCCCACACTGGTGGCCTTGCCTGGTCCGCTCAGCCACTGAGCTACATACCCACACGATAGCAGCAGTGCAAGCCCCTATTGAGAGCAGAGCAGGAGCGTCAATAAAACAGTGCAACACGTGGCTGCTTTACTGCATTTCTTGGGGCTATGCCTGCTTTACTGCAGTTCTTGGGGCTATGCCTGCTTTACTGCAGTTCTTGGGGATATGCCTCCTTTACTGCAGTTCTTGGGGCTATGCCTGCCTTACTTTAGTTCTTGGGGCTATGCCTGCTTTACTGCAGTTCTTGGGGCTATGCCTGCTTTACTGCAGTTCTTGGGGCTATGCCTGCTTTACTGCAGTTCTTGGGGCTATGCCTGCTTTACTGCAGTTCTCGGGGCTATGCCTCCTTTACTGCAGTTCTTGGGGCTATGCCTGCCTTACTTCAGTTCTTGGGGCTATGCCTGCTTTACTGCAGTTCTTGGGGCTATGCCTCCTTTACTGCAGTTCTTGGGGCTATGCCTGCTTTACTGCAGTTCTTGGGGCTATGCCTGCATTACTTCAGTTCTTGGGGCTATGCCTGCTTTACTGCAGTTCTTGGGGCTATGCCTGCTTTACTGCAGTTCTTGGGGCTATGCCTGCTTTACTGCAGTTCTCGGGGCTATGCCTGCTTTACTGCAGTTCTCGGGGCTATGCCTGCTTTACTGCAGTTCTTGGGGCTATGCCTGCTTTACTGCAGTTCTCGGGGCTATGCCTGCTTTACTGCAGTTCTTGGGGCTATGCCTGCTTTACTGCAGTTCTCGGGGCTATGCCTGCTTTACTGCAGTTTTTGAAGCCATGGCACTTTGTCCTACCCTACCCCACAGCTGGTCGGCTCAGCAACTGAGGTACACACCCACATGTGTTGTGTACATTTGCCACGTTTTTGTTCTCGGAATCATTCACATAGATAGCCCCAGCCAGCCCCTTGTAACAGAAGCCGACAACGGTTTGTAACAGAAGCCGACAACGGTTTGTAACAGAAGCCGACAACGGTTTGTAACTGAAGCCGACAACGGTTTGTAACAGAAGCCGACAACGGTTTGTAACAGGAGCCGACAACGGTTTGTAACAGAAGCCGACAACGGTTTGTAACAGAAGCCGACAACGGTTTGTAACAGAAGCCGACAACGGTTTGTAACAGAAGCCGACAACGGTTTGTAACAGAAGCCGACAACGGTTTGTAACAGAAGCCGACAACGGTTTGTAACAGAAGCCGACAACGGTTTGTAACAGAAGCCGACAACGGTTTGTAACAGAAGCCGACAACGGTTTGTAACAGAAGCCGACAACGGTTTGTAACAGAAGCCGACAACGGTTTGTAACAGAAGCCGACAACGGTTTGTAACAGAAGCCGACAACGGTTTGTAACAGAAGCCGACAACGGTTTGTAACAGAAGCCGACAACGGTTTGTAACAGAAGCCGACAACGGTTTGTAACAGAAGCCGACAACGGTTTGTAACTGAAGCCGACAACGGTTTGTAACAGAAGCCGACAACGGTTTGTAACAGAAGCCGACAACGGTTTGTAACAGAAGCCGACAACGGTTTGTAACAGAAGGCGACAACGGTTTGTAACTGAAGCCGACAACGGTTTGTAACAGAAGGTGACAACGGTTTGTAACAGAAGCCGACAACGGTTTGTAACAGAAGCCGACAACGGTTTGTAACAGAAGCCGACAACGGTTTGTAACAGAAGCCGACAACGGTTTGTAACAGAAGCCGACAACGGTTTGTAACAGAAGCCGACAACGGTTTGTAACAGAAGCCGACAACGGTTTGTAACAGAAGCCGACAACGGTTTGTAACAGAAGCCGACAACGGTTTGTAACAGAAGGCGACAACGGTTTGTAACTGAAGCCGACAACGGTTTGTAACAGAAGGTGACAACGGTTTGTAACAGAAGCCGACAACGGTTTGTAACAGAAGCCGACAACGGTTTGTAACAGAAGCCGACAACGGTTTGTAACAGAAGCCGACAACGGTTTGTAACAGAAGGCGACAACGGTTTGTAACAGAAGGCGACAACGGTTTGTAACAGAAGCCGACAACGGTTTGTAACAGAAGCCGACAACAGTTTGTAACAGAAGCCGACAACGGTTTGTAACAGAAGCCGACAACGGTTTGTAACAGAAGCCGACAACGGTTTGTAACAGAAGCCGACAACGGTTTGTAACAGAAGCCGACAACGGTTTGTAACAGAAGCCGACAACGGTTTGTAACAGGAGCCGACAACGGTTTGTAACAGGAGCCGACAACGGTTTGTAACAGAAGCCGACAACGGTTTGTAACAGAAGCCGACAACGGTTTGTAACAGAAGCCGACAACGGTTTGTAACAGAAGCCGACAACGGTTTGTAACAGAAGCCGACAACGGTTTGTAACAGAAGCCGACAACGGTTTGTAACTGAAGCCGACAACGGTTTGTAACAGAAGCCGACAACGGTTTGTAACAGGAGCCGACAACGGTTTGTAACAGAAGCCGACAACGGTTTGTAACAGAAGCCGACAACGGTTTGTAACAGAAGCCGACAACGGTTTGTAACAGAAGCCGACAACGGTTTGTAACAGAAGCCGACAACGGTTTGTAACAGAAGCCGACAACGGTTTGTAACTGAAGCCGACAACGGTTTGTAACAGAAGCCGACAACGGTTTGTAACAGAAGCCGACAACGGTTTGTAACAGAAGCCGACAACGGTTTGTAACAGAAGCCGACAACGGTTTGTAACAGAAGCCGACAACGGTTTGTAACAGAAGCCGACAACGGTTTGTAACTGAAGCCGACAACGGTTTGTAACAGAAGCCGACAACGGTTTGTAACAGAAGCCGACAACGGTTTGTAACAGAAGCCGACAACGGTTTGTAACAGAAGCCGACAACGGTTTGTAACTGAAGCCGACAACGGTTTGTAACTGAAGCCGACAACGGTTTGTAACAGAAGCCGACAACGGTTTGTAACAGAAGCCGACAACGGTTTGTAACTGAAGCCGACAACGGTTTGTAACAGAAGCCGACAACGGTTTGTAACAGAAGCCGACAACGGTTTGTAACTGAAGCCGACAACGGTTTGTAACAGAAGCCGACAACGGTTTGTAACAGAAGCCGACAACGGTTTGTAACAGAAGCCGACAACGGTTTGTAACAGAAGCCGACAACGGTTTGTAACAGAAGCCGACAACGGTTTGTAACAGAAGCCGACAACGGTTTGTAACTGAAGCCGACAACGGTTTGTAACAGACGCCGACAACGGTTTGTAACAGGAGCCGACAACGGTTTGTAACAGAAGCCGACAACGGTTTGTAACAGAAGGTGACAACGGTTTGTAACAGGAGCCGACAACGGTTTGTAACAGAAGCCGACAACGGTTTGTAACAGAAGGTGACAACGGTTTGTAACAGAAGCCGACAACGGTTTGTAACAGAAGCCGACAACGGTTTGTAACAGAAGCCGACAACGGTTTGTAACAGAAGGTGACAACGGTTTGTAACAGAAGGCGACAACGGTTTGTAACAGAAGGCGACAACGGTTTGTAACAGAAGCCGACAACGGTTTGTAACAGAAGCCGACAACAGTTTGTAACAGAAGCCGACAACGGTTTGTAACAGAAGCCGACAACGGTTTGTAACAGAAGCCGACAACGGTTTGTAACAGAAGCCGACAACGGTTTGTAACAGAAGGTGACAACGGTTTGTAACAGAAGGCGACAACGGTTTGTAACAGAAGGTGACAACGGTTTGTAACAGAAGGTGACAACGGTTTGTAACAGGAGCCGACAACGGTTTGTAACAGAAGGTGACAACGGTTTGTAACAGAAGCCGACAACGGTTTGTAACGCCCAAGTTTCGGCACAGCCCCCGAATAATTGTACACCCTTAACCCTTACACCACTACCCTTAAACAGGTTTAGGCAAACCCTAAACAGTGTCATAAACCCTCATACCTCAACCCTAAACCACACCTGGGCAGGTGGTTGACGATCGTGTCCACTAGTGCCTTAAAGCCTAAGCCCGTATCCCTTAACCTCCAATTGTAAACCCTGAAATCGCAAGCCTTAAACCCATACACCACAACCCTTTACCCTAATCCCCTAACCTACACCACTGAAACATGTAAACATTGACCCTTGGCCTGCACCCTTTAACCCTTACACCACTACCCTAAACCCTGGGTCCACACCTGGGCAGGCGGTTGACGATGTTGTCCACCTTGCGCCTTGAGGCCTCAACCCTTATCCCTAGCCTCTAATTACAAACCCTTAGACCACAACCCTAAACCCTTAACCCTTGATCCTGGGTCCACACCTGGGCAGGCGGTTGACGATGTTGTCCACTTGCGCCTTGAAGCCCATGTCTAGCAAGCGATCCGCCTCGTCCAGGACCAGCACCTGTCAGCAGGTTGAGGGTTCAGGATGCGAGATTTCGGGCTAGGAAAATTTGACAACGTCCAGAAAGCGATCTGCCTTGTCCAGAACTAGCACCTGGCAGCAAGAGGGGTTTGTCCTTAGGGTTTAGGTTTACACACCAATGTAGGGTTTGTGGTTAAGGGTTAAAGGTTGAGAGTCATGGGTGTGAGATTTTGTGTTCGAAGCGGTTGACCATGTCTAGCAAGCGATCCGCCTCGTCCAGGACCAGCACCTGGCAGCAAGATGGGGGGGGGTCCGAATAGGCGGACAATGTGCAGGGTTTAGGATTTGTGGTTTAGGGTGCAGGGTGAATGAAAGAGTGTGGTTTTGTGTGGAAATAAATTAAATAAATGCCCTTGACGCGTATGGATTAAGGGAGCCACTCTTTTGGCCGTAGGTAAGGTGAGTAACCATGGATTTGGGGTTAAACTGAGTTACAGGATACTGGTGCAGTACGGTGCAGTACGGTGTAGTATGGTGCAGTACGGTGCAGTACAATGCAGTACAATAACATGGACGGACTGGTCAGAAAATGGCCGATATGGTCTTCCCACACAGTACGATATTGTACGACGGTGCGGTACGGTGCAGAACGGTGCGGTCAACGGTACGGGATTGGGGCCCAAACAGCCGACCTGGGATAACCCAGTGGGATAACCCAGTGGGATAACCCAGTGGGATAACCCAGTGGGATAACCCAGCCAGAACCAACACCTGACAGCGAGAGGGTGTACATGACTTAGGGTTCAGGATTTCCGTGAAAGCTTCAACATAGCAGTGGGCCTGCCCCTTCTAGAGCTAACACCTGACAGCAAGAGGGGGGCACATGACTCAGGGTTCAGGGTTGCCGTGAAAGCTTCAACATAGCAGTGGGCCTGCCCCTTCTAGAACTTACACCTGACAGCAAGAGGGGGGCACATGACTCAGGGTTCAGGGTTTCCGTGAAAGCTTCAACATAGCAGTGGGCAAGCCTGCCACGTTCAGATACTATACGTGGCGAAAACAAAAACAGCATCGTGTCCAACCAGCCCATCCAAGTATGGCTTCACCTGTACCGTATCCTGCTACTTTGCTAGCTGGTGCAATTCGGCTTATAGTGCGCCGTATCGTGAAGTTTCGCGCCGAATAAAGTATCATGACGTATTGCGCCGTATCGCGAAGTATCGTGCCGTATCGTGGAGTATTGCGCTGTATCAAGTATAGAGCCGTATCGTGAAGTATCGCGCCTTATCGTGCTACCATGCATCCAAGGCAGAGGACGCTCGACGTAATAACGCAATGGGACTGCCTCATCCAGATCCAGATCCAGATCCAGATCCAGATCCAGCTCCAGCAAAGGGGGGACATGCCTTAAGGAATCAGGTTTTGAAGGTTATGGGTGAACGCAATAAGCCTGCCACGACCAGATCCAGCACCTGGCAATGAGAGGAGTTCATTACTTAGGGTTTGAGGTAAGTGTGAAAGCAAATGGGCCTGCCACGACCAGATCCAGCACCTGGCAATGAGAGAAGTTCATTACTTAGGGTTCAGGGTTAAAAGGTTATGTTTGGAACACAATGGGCCTGCCATGTCCAGATCCGGCACTTAGCAGCGGGAGGAGTTCATGACTCAGGGTTTAGGGTTTAAGGGTGAGTCAAAGGTTAAGTGTGCAACAGGCCTGCCATGTCCAGCTCTAGCACCAAGCAGAAAGCGGGGTACATGACTTAGGGTGCAGGGTTTGACCTGGAAATAAGCGGGGTCGCATCATTGCTTGGCGTTTGCACAGGTGTGAGTTCGGTGTGAAGCACAGTGAGATCGCCACATCCAGAACAGCACCAACGAGTCCCTCCAAGAAAGACGACGTGTGGTGTTATTAATGTCGCCCGGAGTGACATATTAACATTCAGTTCCACACCTTACCCATCCACACTCTTTCACACCTCTTTCACACCTCCAGCCTCTTTAAGTCCATCGTGGTGCATCGTTTCATGACGTCATCAATGTGGCCCCGAGGTGTCTTCATAAGTATGAGCATCGAGTTCCACACCTCGCCCATCCACACCTCACTCATCCACACTTTGTCATACTTTCTCACCTGAAGCCTCTTAAAGTCCATCGTGGTGCATCATTTCCTAACGTCATTCGTGCTGACCGGAGAACTGTCAAAACGCTTGAGCATCGCGTTCCATACCTAGCCCATTCAAACCTCATGCATCCACACTGTGTCACACTTCCACACCCTTTCACACCTCCAGCCTCTTGAAGTCCATCGTGGTGCATCGCTTCATGACATCATACATGCGGCCCAGAGTGCCATCTTGAGTATGAGCATAGCGCTGTACGCCTTACAAATCCACACTTCACCACCCTTCCACACCCTTTCACACCTCCAGCCTCTTGAAGTCCATCGTGGTACATCGCTTCATGACGTCATCAATGCGGCCGGGAGTGCCGACAAGAATGTGTGCACCGTACTCTACAAAGTGCGCCACGTCCGTGGCTGGGTCTCTGTGTGGACAAGTGTGGGGATGTGTGAGTAAGGGTGGACCAGCACAAGTGTGACCGGGTATTCAAGGTGTGTCATGGATAGCTGAGAAGGATCTTTGCGCCGTTTTCGACTAAGTGCGCCACGTAGATGGCCGAGTCTCTGTGTAGACAAGTGTGGGGATGTAAGAGCAAGTATGGACGAGCACAGGTGTGACCGGATAATTCATACCGTAGTCAAGCGGATCAGGCTGGGCATCAGCAGCATGCACGCAGTCCCCCCCCAGGAAAAATCAGGACCCGCAGAGGTTCGAACTCCAGACCTGCCGCTCTGCAGGCAGCCGCTCTACCACTGAGCTACAAGTCCTCATGTTGATAGAGTTTTCACACCAAATTATATACCGCCGCCACCTCCAACCTTTTTCAATACGATATACCATACACCAAATATGACCCCCCCTCCACCACACACCACACACACTCACTTTACTCCCACCAGCAGCTGCATCAGAATATTTGGAACCTGTCAACAAGAAAAGCCCCCCCACCCCCCCCACACACACACAGCCACCATACTGACACGCACACACACATACTCACGTTCCTCCTACTAGCAGCTGCATGGTGGTGCCTGGGACGCTGTCCACAAAGGGCTGCGCCACCAGCATGATCTGACGGGCCAGCTCCCTTGTTGGGCTGATAATGACCGCACCGACCTGCGGGAGATGGATAATGATTTAATGACCGCACCGTCAGCCTACCAACAGCCCACCAACAGCCCACCAACAGTCCACCAGCAGCCCACCAGTAGCCCACCAGTAGCCCACCTAACGCGTCTTGATAATCGCTTCCAAGTAGCGCAGCTTCTCCACCATGGGGATCAGGAGGACCCACGTCAGACTACCATCACCCTACCAGCAGCCCACCAATAGCCCACCAACAGTCCACCAGCAGCCCACCAGTAGCCCACCAGTAGCCCACCTAATGCGTCTTGATAATCGCTTCCAAGTAGCGCAGCTTCTCCACCATGGGGATCAGGAGGACCCACGTCAGACTACCATCACCCTACCAGCAGCCCATCATTAGCCCACCAATAATCCACTATCAGCCCACCATCAGCACACCAATAGCCCACCACTGGCCCACTATCAGCCCACGGAACAGCTTACACGGTGCTCCTCCACAACAGCCCACCAACAGCACGCAAGCAGCAGTGGTTATTTTAAGGAACGATATATCGTGAAAAAAACGATAAATGGGGGGTAAATTGACGCTGGCCGGCACGATGAAACCTAGGTTTTCGCATTTTTCACTTGTGACTGCCGAGATTGCTTCTCAAACTGCCACTCCGACGCTAGGGGTCAAATGTCTGATAAAGCTTTGAAAGGCCATAGCAATGGCGCTTGGAGAACAGTCACAGGCGAATGCCTTCCAAGAATCTTACTTCAAAGGCGGTGATTCGCGAAGGGAGTGGCTGATTGATCGCGGTTTTAACGACAGCTTGAACAAGTACATGTGGCAATGCAAGTTCTGCAACGTGAACATCGGGACTTTGAAGGACACAATCGTCAAGCACGAACAAACAGACCGCCATCAGAAGAATCTAGCGGAGTTCAAGACGGAGGTCAAGACGGCGGAGGTGGAGACGGCAGCTAGACAGACTCTTCGTAGCAGGCTTCGAATCTGGTGCTGCACGCAAACAAGCCCGGCTGGAAAAGGAGTCTGAGCTGCGAGAGATGCATGTCCTCTTCCGGGCAGCCGGGCAGTAGGAATGATTGCATTATTTTGTAGCAGCTGGGAATCATTGGCACTCAACAGCTGAATACCGTAGTCACGGACGTATTTCGTTATTTTGATCGTTCTTCAAGGAGCAACGAAACCAGTCGTGAAAATGTTTTGTGACTGGAATGTTTCATGTCAAGGGGCAACGAATCAAAAAAATCGCCAAAACTGCGACTTTTTAAGCAACAACGAAATTCGAAAATAACGAAACACGTCCGTGACTACGGTAAGTGACCTTATGCCCCAACCTTGGTGAGACCCTGAACACTGAGTACAACGCATTTTCAATGGAGGTCCCTGATAATGGACAAGAACTGTTATGTCATGAAATCCTTTAAACTGTTTCACGAGAGACGGTTTCTGAACGTCGGGGGCTTCGCCCAAGAAGCCCCACCGGGGGGGGTGGCCCCCGGACCCCCATGGCGGGGGGGCTCGGGCGCCCCCCCGCACCCCCCCACCGAGGCTTAGCCTCGATTCACAACAGATCTGAGCTTTTAGAAAGGCAAAAAAAAAGGCACTATGAAATGAAGCTTTGCCTCAATCCTTAAAATAAGCACTGGCGAGCAGCCCACCATCAGCCCACCATCAGCCCACCATCAGCCCACCTGGTGTTTCTTCAGCTTTTCCTCCAATTGGCGCAGTTTCTCCACCACTGGGATCAGGAAGGCCAGCGTCTTGCCACTCCCGGTGGAAGCGTCTACTGCAACGTCCTGTAAACAGGCAACACGCAGCATCAAAAACAATTCCTTCTGCATGCTTATCAGTTTTGAGGTTATAAAAAGGGGATCAGGAAGGCCAGCGTCTTGCCACCTCGGTGGAAGCATCCACCGCGACGTCCTGAACCACGCAGAAGCAATTCGTGCGATCATTAATTAACTTATGATTACAAATGTAAAAGAAGGGACAAGCGAGCAGCATAAAAAAGTTACATGCTTACTAATCAGTTTCGATTTTTCAAAAAGGGGACCAGGAAGGCGTCTTGCCACTCCCGGTGCAAGCGTCCACCGCGACATCCTGAACCACGCAGAAGCAATTCCTTGTGATCAGCGATGATAATAAAAAAAGGGACCAGCGCGCGGCATAAAAACAGTTACTAGCTTACTAATCAGTTTTGTGGATGTGGAAGCATCCACCGCAATAAAAAGAAAGATAAACCCTGGTGCGTGGATTAAGGAAGCCAACCATTCGGCCGTAGCACTAGGTGAGCTTCAGTGGGCAGCTGCGGCCTAGGCTGCGCTGTTGCCCTGAAGGAAACTGACTAACGGTGAGACTGCCGAACTGCTGAACTGCCTTACTGCCTAACTGACTAACTGACAAACTGTCAAACTGGCTAACTGTGAGACTGACTAACTACTCAAATGCCTAACTGCCTAACTGCCTAACTGACAAACTGACAAACTGACTATCTGGCTAACGGTGAGACTGCCTAACTGTTCAGCTGCCTAACTAACTAACTGACTAACTGGCTAACACTGAGATTGCCTTACTGCTTAACTGCCTAACTGCTTAACTACCTCACTGGCTAACTGCTTAACTGCCTAACTGCTTAACTGCCTAACTGACAAACTGCCTAGCTGACTAACTGGCTAATGCTGTGAGTGCTTAACTGCTTAACTGCCTAACTGACTTACTGGCTAATGGTGAGACTGCCTAACTGCTTAACTGCCTATCTGCTTAACTGCCTAACTGCTCAACTGCCTAACTGACAAACTGCCTAGCTGACTAACTGGCTAATGCTGAGAGTGCTTTACTGCTTAACTGCCTAACTGACTTACTGGCTAACGGTGAGACTGCCTAACTGCTTAACTGCCTAACTGCATAACTGCCTAACTGACTAACTGGCAAACGGTGAGGCTGCCTAATTGCCTTACCGACTAAATGACTACCGTAGATTTGATTTGCCTTCCGTCGGGTATCCATTAATTATTTCTTTTAATGCTGCCCTCGGGGCAAAATCAATTTTTAATGTTGCCCTCTGGGCAGATTTGTTTTTTTAATCCGTTCCCTCGGCACCAAAATTCGCTTAAGAGCAGTGTTAAAAGCCTCACAGCTGCCATGCATTACATTCAGTTCAACAACCAAAATCAACAGAGAAACAATCATCAAAGAACACTCCATGTCTCGACAACACTGATGACCCTCAACATGGTACCTGTACAACATGCAGGCCTCCCATCGATGTCTATGCAGATATCGTACCGGCACTACCAAAACAATTGAGTTCAACGCTTGCACTGAACAGAGTAGCAGCCCTTCAAGACACACTTAGAGCACCCCTTGCCCTTTACCAGGCCCCCCTAAGACACAGCTCTGAGCCCCTTTGCATCTAGCTCTTTCAACAGCCTTGCAGCCATGCGCGTGCCCTTTCGTAAGCAGTGGGTGCCGGCCCCAGCACAGGCTCCTCAGCCATCATGAAGGCTGGGTCCATGTCAGGCTGGCCTTTCAAGGGGGCACGATCCCCACGGGAGCATATCAGATAAGAGATCGAAAGCAGAAGGCCATCACATGAGATCGAAGTAAGAACACATGTCCGAGAGAGATCGAAAGAAGAGGGCTGGCCAGATGAGAGATCGAAACCAGCAGAAGGCCATCACATGAGATCGAAATAAGAACCCAGGTCGGAAGAGAGATCGAAATAAGAGAGCAGACCCTGTGATATCTTAAGTTATCACGCTAGACCTCGCACGTGCAGCCTCTTTACGAACAGGGCTTGAAAGCTCAGGTCTGTCCCGGTACGTTCGAAAATGCGGTACCCGTTGTACCAGACGTCAAATGAACGAACGGCGACAGGCGGTGGCGACCACTGACCGGCAACAGGGGCCTCGAGGAGAGCGATTTTCGATCTTATGAATATTAAAATATTCGCGCCCCTCACCCCAAATAATGAATATTTGATGTATCCCTCGGGCATAACCCTCACCCCCAAACAACATTAATTATGAGGGAAGGCTATTCGAATCTACGGTAACTGAATAACTGAATAACTGACTAACGGGTATGACGGTGAGGCTGTCGCAAGAACCGGAACTAGGTTCTTATTTGATCTGAAGGTCATGGTAGCTGACCAAGTGCTACGGCGGAACGGGTGGCTTTCTTAATCCACGCCTCAGGGTGTATCGTTTGTTTATTTATTGATTGATTGATAAGAAGGTAATGGCGCGGTCCACCGGGCAGAGGCGGGTGCAGGCCGCACGGAATACCAATAAAGTTGGTTGTATCCCAACCTATGGCCAAGGGGGCCAGGTGCTGCAACAGGGCCCGCAGCCTGGGCCACCGGGCAGAGGCGGGTGCAGGGCGGTGGTGGCCGCGAGACATCACGCCCCAACAATAATCTCAAACACGGTCGTAATCTGACCTATGGACGGGGGCTGATGCGGTAACAGGCCCAACCATTGGACCACCGGGAAGAGGCGGGTGCAGGTTCGGTCCCAAACGGCTCAGTTGTGGCTGCCCAGCATGCCCCCCAAAAAGATATTTCGGCTTTTACTTGGTTTTATCCCAACCCACAGCCGAGGGGGCCTGATGCAGCAGGCTCTGCTGATTTAGCCACCGGCCAGAGGCGGGTGCAGGCTTTGTCTCACAGCTCAGTGGTGGCACAAGGCCGCCAGGCATCCCCCCAAATGAAAACCAAATGATGCATATTGAGAGAAATACTGATAGAGACACCGTGCAGGCTCGGTCACAAACAGCTCAGTAGCGGCCACGCAGAACACCCCTCCCCCCCAAATATTTAAGATGTTAAGTGAATTAAACGCTTCCCCTCGTGCCCAGTGGTCCGTCTTCCCTCAGTGGCCCAGTGGATGCCCCTCCCCTCCCCCCCTCAGTGGTGGCTGCCCGGCAACTCCCCCAAAAGGGACCCCTCCCACTGATACGCATTGCGGGAGATGTTGCGGGAGATGTTGCGGGAGATGTTGCGGGAGATGTTGCGGGAGATGTTGACCCCCCTTGCCCAGTGGATGCCCCCCCCCTCCTGAAAAACAAATCCCCCTTGCCCAGTGGATGCCCCCCCCCTCCTGAAAAACAAATCCCCCTTGCCCAGTGGATGCCCCCCCCCTCCTGAAAAACAAATCCCCCTTGCCCAGTGGATGCCCCCCCCCCCCCCCCACTCTCAGCAGAGGCAGCGTCCCAAACACCACAACCATAATAAAAAGTTTGACGCATCAGGGATAGATGGCGTCAAGCTAGACAGCGCCCCCCGCACCATCGCCCCAAACAGGTACCCCTCCGAACTGAGCGCTCATAAATAGATTCTGCCCCCCCTATGTCCCCCCCAGCTTTGTCCCCCCCAGCTTTGTCCCCCCCAGCTTTGTCCCCCCAGCTTTGTCCCCCCAGCTTTGTCCCCCCCAGCTTTGTCCCCCCAGCTTTGTCCCCCCCAGCTTTGTCCCCCCAGCTTTGTCCCCCCCAGCTTTGTCCCCCCCAGCTTTGTCCCCCCAGCTTTGTCCCCCCCAGCTTTGTCCCCCCAGCTTTGTCCCCCCAGCTTTGTCCCCCCCAGCTTTGTCCCCCCAGCTTTGTCCCCCCCAGCTTTGTCCCCCCAGCTTTGTCCCCCCCAGCTTTGTCCCCCCCAGCTTTGTCCCCCCCAGCTTTGTCCCCCCAGCTTTGTCCCCCCCAGCTTTGTCCCCCCAGCTTTGTCCCCCCCAGCTTTGTCCCCCCCAGCTTTGTCCCCCCAGCTTTGTCCCCCCCAGCTTTGTCCCCCCAGCTTTGTCCCCCCAGCTTTGTCCCCCCAGCTTTGTCCCCCCCAGCTTTGTCCCCCAGCTTTGTCCCCCCAGGTTTGTCCCCCCAGGTTTGTCCCCCCCAGCTTTGTCCCCCCCAGCTTTGTCCCCCCAGCTTTGTCCCCCCCAGCTTTGTCCCCCCCAGCTTTGTCCCCCCCAGCTTTGTCCCCCCAGCTTTGTCCCCCCAGCTTTGTCCCCCCAGCTTTGTCCCCCCAGCTTTGTCCCCCCAGGTTTGTCCCCCCAGCTTTGTCCCCCCAGCTTTGTCCCCCCAGCTTTGTCCCCCCAGCTTTGTCCCCCCCAGCTTTGTCCCCCCAGCTTTGTCCCCATCAGCTTTGTCCCCCCAGCTTTGTCCCCCCCAGCTTTGTCCCCCCCAGCTTTGTCCCCCCAGCTTTGTCCCCCCAGCTTTGTCCCCCCAGGTATATCCCCCCCAGCTTTGTCCCCCCCAGCTTTGTCCCCCCAGCTTTGTCCCCCCAGCTTTGTCCCCCCAGCTTTGTCCCCCCAGCTTTGTCCCCCCCAGCTTTGTCCCCCCAGCTTTGTCCCCCCAGCTTTGTCCCCCCAGCTTTGTCACCCCAGCTTTGTCCCCCCAGGTTTGTCCCCCCAGCTTTGTCCCCCCAGCTTTGTCCCCCCAGGTTTGTCCCCCCAGGTTTGTCCCCCCAGCTTTTTCCCCCCAGGATTGTCCCCCCAGGTTTGTCCCCCCAGCTTTGTCCCCCCAGGTTTGTCCCCCCCAGCTTTGTCCCCCCAGCTTTGTCCCCCCAGCTTTGTCCCCCCAGCTTTGTCCCCCCAGCTTTGTCCCCCCAGGTTTGTCCCCCCCAGGTTTGTCCCCCCAGGTTTGTCCCCTAGGTTTGTCCCCCCAGGTTTGTCCCCCAGGTTTGTCCCCCCAGCTTTGTCCCCCCAGGTTTGTCCCCCCAGCTTTGTCCCCCCAGCTTTGTCCCCCCAGCTTTGTCCCACCAGGTTTGTCCCCCCAGGTTTGTCCCCCCAGGTTTGTCCCCCCCAGCTTTGTCCCCCCCAGCTTTGTCCCCTCAGCTTTGTCCCCCCAGCTTTGTCCCCCCAGCTTTGTCCCCCCAGCTTTGTCCCCCCCAGGTTTGTCCCCCCCAGCTTTGTCCCCCCAGCTTTGTCCCCTCAGCTTTGTCCCCCCAGCTTTGTCCCCCCAGGTTTGTCCCCCCAGCTTTGTCCCCCCAGCTTTGTCCCCCCAGCTTTGTCCCCCCCAGGTTTGTCCCCCCCAGCTTTGTCCCCCCAGCTTTGTCCCCTCAGCTTTGTCCCCCCAGCTTTGTCCCCCCAGGTTTGTCCCCCCCAGGTTTGTCCCCCCCAGCTTTGTCCCCCCAGCTTTGTCCCCCCAGCTTTGTCCCACCAGGTTTGTCCCCCCAGCTTTGTCCCCCCAGCTTTGTCACCCCAGCTTTGTCCCCCCAGGTATGTCCCCCCAGCTTTGTCCCCCCAGCTTTGTCCCCCCAGGTTTGTCCCCCCCAGCTTTGTCCCCCCAGGTTTGTCCCCCCAGCTTTGTCCCCTCAGCTTTGTCCCCCCAGCTTTGTCCCCCCAGGTTTGTCCCCCCCAGCTTTGTCCCCCCAGCTTTGTCCCCCCAGCTTTGTCCCACCAGGTTTGTCCCCCCAGCTTTGTCCCCCCAGCTTTGTCACCCCAGCTTTGTCCCCCCAGGTATGTCCCCCCAGCTTTGTCCCCCCAGGTTTGTCCCCCCAGCTTTGTCCCCCCAGCTTTGTCCCCCCAGCTTTGTCCCACCAGGTTTGTCCCCCCAGCTTTGTCCCCCCAGCTTTGTCCCCCCAGCTTTGTCCCCCCAGCTTTGTCCCCCCAGCTTTGTCCCCCCAGCTTTGTCCCCCCAGCTTTGTCCCCCCAGCTTTGTCCCCCCAGGTTTGTCCCCCCAGCTTTGTCACCCCAGCTTTGTCCCCCCAGGTTTGTCCCCCCAGCTTTGTCCCCCCAGGTTTGTCCCCCTAGGTTTGTCCCCCCAAGTATGTTCCCCCAGGTTTGTCCCCCCAGCTTTGTCCCCCCTGGTTTGTCCCCCCAGCTTTGTCTCATCAGATTTGCCCCACCAGGTTTTCCCACAAGGTTTGTCCCCCCAGCTTTGTCCCCCCAGGTATGTCTCCCCGGGTTTGTCCCCCCAGCTTTGTCCGCCCAGGTTTGTCCCCCCAGGTTTGTCCCCCCAGGTTTGTCCCCCCAGCTTTGTCCCCCCAGCTTTTTCCCCCCAGGTTTGTCCCCCCCAGCTTTGTCCCCCCAGCTTAGTCCCCCCAGGTTTGTCCCCCCAGGTATATCCCCCCAGCTTTGTCCCCCCCAGCTTAGTCCCCCCAGGTATATCCCCCCAGCTTTGTCCCCCAGGTATATCCCCCCAGCTTTGTCCCCCCCAGCTTAGTCCCCCCAGGTATATCCCCCCAGCTTTGTCCCCCCAGGTATATCCCCCCCAGCTTTGTCCCCCCCAGCTTTGTCCCCCCAGGTTTGTCCCCCCCAGGTTTGTCCCCCCAGGTTTGTCCCCCCAGCTTTGTCCCCCCAGGTTTGTCCCCCCAGGTTTGTCTCCCCAGGTTTGTCCCCCCAGGTTTGTCCCCCCAGGTTTGTCCCCCCAGCTTTGTCCCCCCAGCTTTGTCCCCCCCAGGTTTGTCCCCTCAGGTTTGTCCCCCCAGCTTTGTCCCCCCAGCTTTGTCCCCCCAGGTTTGTCCCCCCAGGTTTGTCCCCCCAGCTTTGTCCCCCCAGGTTTGTCCCCCCAGCTTTGACCCCCCAGCTTTGTCCCCCCAGCTTTGTCCCCCTAGGTTTGTCCCCCCAGCTTTGTCCCCCAGCTTTGTCCCCCCAGGTTTGTCCCCCCAGGTTTGTCCCCCCCAGGTTTGTCCCCCCAGGTTTGTCCCCCCAGGTTTGTCCCCCCCAGGTTTGTCCCCCCCAGGTTTGTCCCCCCCAGGTTTGTCCCCCCAGCTTTGTCCCCCCCAGGTTTGTCCCCCCAGGTACATCCCCCCCAGGTTTGTCACCCCAGGTTTGTCCCCCCAGGTTTGTCCCCCCAGCTTTGTCCCCCCAGGTTTGTCCCCCCAGGTTTGTCCCCTCAGCTTTGTCCCCCCAGCTTTGTCCCCCCAGGTTTGTCCCCCCAGGTTTGTCCCCCCAGCTTTGTCCCCCCAGGTTTGTCCCCCCAGCTTTGTCCCCCCAGCTTTGTCCCCCCAGCTTTGTCCCCCCAGCTTTGTCCCCCCAGGTTTGTCCCCCCAGGTTTGTCCCCCCAGCTTTGTCCCCCCAGCTTTGTCCCCCCAGCTTTGTCCCCCCAGGTTTGTCCCCCCAGGTTTGTCCCCCCAGGTTTGTCCCCCCCAGGTTTGTCCCCCCAGGTTTGTCCCCCCAGGTTTGTCCCCCCCAGGTTTGTCCCCCCCAGGTTTGTCCCCCCCAGGTTTGTCCCCCCAGCTTTGTCCCCCCCAGGTTTGTCCCCCCAGGTACATCCCCCCCAGGTTTGTCACCCCAGGTTTGTCCCCCCAGCTTTGTCCCCCCAGCTTTGTCCCCCCAGCTTTGTCCCCCCAGGTTTGTCCCCCCAGCTTTGTCCCCCCAGCTTTGTCCCCCCAGGTTTGTCCCCCCAGGTTTGTCCCCCCAGCTTTGTCCCCCCAGGTTTGTCCCCCCAGCTTTGTCCCCCCAGGTTTGTCCCCCCAGGTTTGTCCCCCCAGCTTTGTCCTCCCAGGTTTGTCCCCACAGGTTTGTCCCCCCAGCTTTGTCCCCACAGGTTTGTCCCCCCAGCTTTGTCCCCCCAGCTTTGTCCCCCCAGCTTTGTCCCCCCAGCTTTGTCCCCCCAGGTTTGTCCCCCCAGCTTTGTCCCCCCAGGTTTGTCCCCCCCAGCTTTGTCCCCCCAGCTTTGTCCCCCCAGCTTTGTCCCCCCAGCTTTGTCCCCCCAGCTTTGTCCCCCCCAGCTTTGTCCCCCCAGGTTTGTCCCCCCAGCTTTGTCCCCCCAGCTTTGTCCCCCCAGCTTTGTCCCCCCAGGTTTGTCCCCCCAGGTTTGTCCCCCCAGGTTTGTCCCCCCAGCTTTGTCCCCCCAGGTTTGTCCCCCCAGGTTTGTCCCCCCAGGTTTGTCCCCCCAGCTTTGTCCTCCCAGGTTTGTCCCCACAGGTTTGTCCCCACAGGTTTGTCCCCACAGGTTTGTTCCCCCAGGTTTGTCCCCCCAGCTTTGTCCCCCCAGGTTTGTCCCCCTAGGTTTGTCCCCCCAGGTTTGTCCCCCCCAGGTTTGTCCCCCCAGCTTTGTCCCCCCCAGGTTTGTCCCCCCAGGTACATCCCCCCCAACTTTGTCCCCCCCAGGTTTGTCCCCCCAGGTTTGTCCCCCCAGGTTTGTCCCCCCAGGTTTGTCCCCCCCAGGTTTATCCCCCCAGGTTTGTCCCCCCCAGGTTTGTCCCCCCAGGTTTGTCCCCCCAGGTTTGTCCCCCCAGGTTTGTCCCCCCAGGTTTGTCCCCCCAGGTTTGTCCCCCTAGGTTTGTCCCCCCAGGTTTGTCCCCCCAGGTTTGTCCCCCCAGGTTTGTCCCCCCAGGTTTGTCCCCCTAGGTTTGTCCCCCCAGGTTTGCCCCCCCAACTTTGTCCCCCCAGCTTTGTCCCCCCAGCTTTGTCCCCACAGGTTTGTTCCCCCAGGTTTGTCCCCCCAGCTTTGTCCCCCCAGCTTTGTCCCCCCAGGTTTGTCCCCCCCAGGTTTGTCCCCCCCAGGTTTGTCCCCCCAGCTTTGTCCCCCCCAGGTTTGTCCCCCCAGGTACATCCCCCCCAGGTTTGTCCCCCCAGCTTTGTCCCCCCAGGTTTGTCCCCCCCAGGTTTGTCCCCCCCAGGTTTGTCCCCCCAGCTTTGTCCCCCCAGGTTTGTCCCCCCCAGGTTTGTCCCCCCCAGGTTTGTCCCCCCAACTTTGTCCCCCCCAGGTTTGTCCCCCCAGGTTTGTCCCCCCAGGTTTGTCCCCCCAGGTTTGTCCCCCCCAGGTTTATCCCCCCAACTTTGTCCCCCCAGGTTTGTCCCCCCAGGTTTGTCCCCCCAGCTTTGTCCCCCCAGGTTTGTCCCCCCAGGTTTGTCCCCCCAGGTTTGTCCCCCCCAGGTTTGTCCCCCCAGGTTTGTCCCCCCCAGGTTTATCCCCCCAGGTTTGTCCCCCCCAGGTTTGTCCCCCCAGGTTTGTCCCCCCAGGTTTGTCCCCCCAGGTTTGTCCCCCCCAGGTTTGTCCCCCCCAGGTTTGTCCCCCCAGGTTTGTCCCCCCAGGTTTGTCCCCCCAGGTTTGTCCCCCCAGGTTTGTCCCCCCCAACTTTGTCCCCCCAGGTTTGTCCCCCCAGGTTTGTCCCCCTAGGTTTGTCCCCCCAGGTTTGCCCCCCCAACTTTGTCCCCCCAGCTTTGTCCCCCCAGGTTTGTCGCCTCAGCTTTGTCCCCCCAGCTTTGTCACCCCAGCTTTGTCCCCCCAGCTTTGTCCCCCCATGTTTGTCCCCCGAGGTTTGTCCCCCCAGCTTTGTCACCCCAGGTTTGTCCCCCCAGCTTTGTCCCCCCAGGTTTGTCCCCCCAGGTTTGTCCCCCGAGGTTTGTCCTCCCAGGTTTGTCCCCCCAGGTTTGTCCCCCCAGGTTTGTCCCCCCAGGTTTGTCCCCCCAGGTTTGTCCCCCTAGGTTTGTCCCCCCAGCTTTGTCCCCCCAGCTTTGTCCCCCCAGCTTTGTCCCCCCAGGTTTGTCCCCCCAGGTTTGTCCCCCCAGGTTTGTCCCCCCAGGTTTGTCCCCCCAGGTTTGTCCCCACAGGTTTGTCCCCCCAGCTTTGTCCCCCCAGGTTTGTCCCCCCAGCTTTGTCCCCCCAGCTTTGTCCCCCCAGGTTTGTCCCCCCAGCTTTGTCCCCCCAGCTTTGTCCCCCCAGGTTTGTCCCCCCCCAGGTTTGTCCCCCCCAGGTTTGTCCCCCCAGGTTTGTCCCCCCAGCTTTGTCCCCCCCAGCTTTGTCCCCCCAGCTTTGTCCCCCCAGGTTTGTCCCCCCCAGGTTTGTCCCCCCTGGTTTGTCCCCCCAGGTTTGTCCCCCCAGCTTTGTCCCCCCAGGTTTGTCCCCCCAGCTTTGTCCCCCCAGGTTTGTCCCCCCCAGCTTTGTCCCCCCAGCTTTGTCCCCCCAGCTTTGTCCCCCCAGGTTTGTCCCCCCAGGTTTGTCCCCCCAGGTTTGTCCCCCCAGCTTTGTCCCCCCAGGTTTGTCCCCCCCAGGTTTGTCCCCCCTGGTTTGTCCCCCCAGGTTTGTCCCCCCAGCTTTGTCCCCCCAGGTTTGTCCCCCCAGCTTTGTCCCCCCAGGTTTGTCCCCCCCAGCTTTGTCCCCCCAGCTTTGTCCCCCCAGCTTTGTCCCCCCAGGTTTGTCCCCCCAGGTTTGTCCCCCCAGCTTTGTCCCCCCAGCTTTGTCCCCCCAGCTTTGTCCCCCCAGGTTTGTCCCCCCAGGTTTGTCCCCCCAGGTTTGTCCCCCCAGGTTTGTCCCCCCGGGTTTGTCCCCCCAGCTTTGTCCCCCCAGGTTTGTCCCCCCAGGTTTGTCCCCCCCAGGTTTGTCCCCCCAGGTTTGTCCCCCCAGGTTTGTCCCCCCCAGGTTTGTCCCCCCCAGGTTTGTCCCCCCCAGGTTTGTCCCCCCAGCTTTGTCCCCCCCAGGTTTGTCCCCCCAGGTACATCCCCCCCAGGTTTGTCACCCCAGGTTTGTCCCCCCAGCTTTGTCCCCCCAGCTTTGTCCCCCCAGCTTTGTCCCCCCAGGTTTGTCCCCCCAGGTTTGTCCCCCCAGCTTTGTCCCCCCAGGTTTGTCCCCCCAGCTTTGTCCCCCCAGGTTTGTCCCCCCAGGTTTGTCCCCCCAGCTTTGTCCTCCCAGGTTTGTCCCCACAGGTTTGTCCCCCCAGGTTTGTCCCCACAGGTTTGTCCCCCCAGCTTTGTCCCCCCAGCTTTGTCCCCCCAGCTTTGTCCCCCCAGCTTTGTCCCCCCAGGTTTGTCCCCCCAGCTTTGTCCCCCCAGGTTTGTCCCCCCCAGCTTTGTCCCCCCAGCTTTGTCCCCCCAGCTTTGTCCCCCCAGCTTTGTCCCCCCAGGTTTGTCCCCCCAGCTTTGTCCCCCCCAGCTTTGTCCCCCCAGGTTTGTCCCCCCAGCTTTGTCCCCCCAGGTTTGTCCCCCCAGCTTTGTCCCCCCAGGTTTGTCCCCCCAGGTTTGTCCCCCAGGTTTGTCCCCCCAGCTTTGTCCCCCCAGGTTTGTCCCCCCAGGTTTGTCCCCCCAGGTTTGTCCCCCCAGCTTTGTCCTCCCAGGTTTGTCCCCACAGGTTTGTCCCCACAGGTTTGTCCCCACAGGTTTGTTCCCCCAGGTTTGTCCCCCCAGCTTTGTCCCCCCAGCTTTGTCCCCCCAGGTTTGTCCCCCCCAGGTTTGTCCCCCCCAGGTTTGTCCCCCCAGCTTTGTCCCCCCCAGGTTTGTCCCCCCAGGTACATCCCCCCCAACTTTGTCCCCCCCAGGTTTGTCCCCCCAGGTTTGTCCCCCCAGGTTTGTCCCCCCAGGTTTGTCCCCCCCAGGTTTATCCCCCCAGGTTTGTCCCCCCCAGGTTTGTCCCCCCAGGTTTGTCCCCCCAGGTTTGTCCCCCCAGGTTTGTCCCCCCAGGTTTGTCCCCCTAGGTTTGTCCCCCCAGGTTTGTCCCCCCAGGTTTGTCCCCCCAGGTTTGTCCCCCCAGGTTTGTCCCCCTAGGTTTGTCCCCCCAGGTTTGCCCCCCCAACTTTGTCCCCCCAGCTTTGTCCCCCCAGCTTTGTCCCCACAGGTTTGTTCCCCCAGGTTTGTCCCCCCAGCTTTGTCCCCCCAGCTTTGTCCCCCCAGGTTTGTCCCCCCCAGGTTTGTCCCCCCCAGGTTTGTCCCCCCAGCTTTGTCCCCCCCAGGTTTGTCCCCCCAGGTACATCCCCCCCAGGTTTGTCCCCCCAGCTTTGTCCCCCCAGGTTTGTCCCCCCCAGGTTTGTCCCCCCCAGGTTTGTCCCCCCAGCTTTGTCCCCCCAGGTTTGTCCCCCCCAGGTTTGTCCCCCCCAGCTTTGTCCCCCCAACTTTGTCCCCCCCAGGTTTGTCCCCCCAGGTTTGTCCCCCCAGGTTTGTCCCCCCAGGTTTGTCCCCCCCAGGTTTATCCCCCCAACTTTGTCCCCCCAGGTTTGTCCCCCCAGGTTTGTCCCCCCCAGGTTTGTCCCCCCAGGTTTGTCCCCCCAGGTTTGTCCCCCCAGGTTTGTCCCCCCCAGGTTTGTCCCCCCAGGTTTGTTCCCCCAGGTTTGTCCCCCCAGCTTTGTCCCCCCAGCTTTGTCCCCCCAGGTTTGTCCCCCCCAGGTTTGTCCCCCCCAGGTTTGTCCCCCCAGCTTTGTCCCCCCCAGGTTTGTCCCCCCAGGTACACCCCCCCCAACTTTGTCCCCCCCAGCTTTGTCCCCCCAGGTTTGTCCCCCCAGGTTTGTCCCCCCAGGTTTGTCCCCCCCAGGTTTATCCCCCCAGGTTTGTCCCCCCCAGGTTTGTCCCCCCAGGTTTGTCCCCCCAGGTTTGTCCCCCCAGGTTTGTCCCCCCAGGTTTGTCCCCCTAGGTTTGTCCCCCCAGGTTTGTCCCCCCAGGTTTGTCCCCCCAGGTTTGTCCCCCCAGGTTTGTCCCCCTAGGTTTGTCCCCCCAGGTTTGCCCCCCCAACTTTGTCCCCCCAGCTTTGTCCCCCCAGCTTTGTCCCCACAGGTTTGTTCCCCCAGGTTTGTCCCCCCAGCTTTGTCCCCCCAGCTTTGTCCCCCCAGGTTTGTCCCCCCCAGGTTTGTCCCCCCCAGGTTTGTCCCCCCAGCTTTGTCCCCCCCAGGTTTGTCCCCCCAGGTACATCCCCCCCAGGTTTGTCCCCCCAGCTTTGTCCCCCCAGGTTTGTCCCCCCCAGGTTTGTCCCCCCCAGGTTTGTCCCCCCAGCTTTGTCCCCCCAGGTTTGTCCCCCCCAGGTTTGTCCCCCCCAGGTTTGTCCCCCCAACTTTGTCCCCCCCAGGTTTGTCCCCCCAGGTTTGTCCCCCCAGGTTTGTCCCCCCAGGTTTGTCCCCCCCAGGTTTATCCCCCCAACTTTGTCCCCCCCAGCTTTGTCCCCCCAGCTTTGTCCCCCCCAGGTTTGTCCCCCCCAGGTTTGTCCCCCCCAGGTTTGTCCCCCCAGCTTTGTCCCCCCAGGTTTGTCCCCCCCAGGTTTGTCCCCCCCAGGTTTGTCCCCCCAACTTTGTCCCCCCCAGGTTTGTCCCCCCAGGTTTGTCCCCCCAGGTTTGTCCCCCCAGGTTTGTCCCCCCCAGGTTTATCCCCCCAACTTTGTCCCCCCCAGGTTTGTCCCCCCAGGTTTGTCCCCCCAGGTTTGTCCCCCCAGGTTTGTCCCCCCCAGGTTTATCCCCCCAGGTTTGTCCCCCCCAGGTTTGTCCCCCCAGGTTTGTCCCCCCAGGTTTGTCCCCCCAGGTTTGTCCCCCCCAGGTTTGTCCCCCCCAGGTTTGTCCCCCCAGGTTTGTCCCCCCAGGTTTGTCCCCCCAGGTTTGTCCCCCCAGGTTTGTCCCCCCCAACTTTGTCCCCCCAGGTTTGTCCCCCCAGGTTTGTCCCCCTAGGTTTGTCCCCCCAGGTTTGCCCCCCCAACTTTGTCCCCCCAGCTTTGTCCCCCCAGGTTTGTCGCCTCAGCTTTGTCCCCCCAGCTTTGTCACCCCAGCTTTGTCCCCCCAGCTTTGTCCCCCCAGGTTTGTCCCCCGAGGTTTGTCCCCCCAGCTTTGTCACCCCAGGTTTGTCCCCCCAGCTTTGTCCCCCCAGGTTTGTCCCCCCAGGTTTGTCCCCCGAGGTTTGTCCTCCCAGGTTTGTCCCCCCAGGTTTGTCCCCCCAGGTTTGTCCCCCCAGGTTTGTCCCCCCAGGTTTGTCCCCCTAGGTTTGTCCCCCCAGCTTTGTCCCCCCAGCTTTGTCCCCCCAGCTTTGTCCCCCCAGGTTTGTCCCCCCAGGTTTGTCCCCCCAGGTTTGTCCCCCCAGGTTTGTCCCCCCAGGTTTGTCCCCACAGGTTTGTCCCCCCAGCTTTGTCCCCCCAGGTTTGTCCCCCCAGGTTTGTCCCCCCAGCTTTGTCCCCCCAGGTTTGTCCCCCCAGCTTTGTCCCCCCAGCTTTGTCCCCCCAGGTTTGTCCCCCCCCAGGTTTGTCCCCCCCAGGTTTGTCCCCCCAGGTTTGTCCCCCCAGGTTTGTCCCCCCAGGTTTGTCCCCCCAGCTTTGTCCCCCCAGGTTTGTCCCCCCCAGGTTTGTCCCCCCTGGTTTGTCCCCCCAGGTTTGTCCCCCCAGCTTTGTCCCCCCAGGTTTGTCCCCCCAGCTTTGTCCCCCCAGGTTTGTCCCCCCCAGCTTTGTCCCCCCAGCTTTGTCCCCCCAGCTTTGTCCCCCCAGGTTTGTCCCCCCAGGTTTGTCCCCCCAGCTTTGTCCCCCCAGCTTTGTCCCCCCAGCTTTGTCCCCCCAGGTTTGTCCCCCCAGGTTTGTCCCCCCAGGTTTGTCCCCCCAGGTTTGTCCCCCCGGGTTTGTCCCCCCAGCTTTGTCCCCCCAGGTTTGTCCCCCCAGGTTTGTCCCCCCCAGGTTTGTCCCCCCAGGTTTGTCCCCCCAGGTTTGTCCCCCCAGGTTTGTCCCCCCCAGCTTTGTCCCCCCAGCTTTGTCCCCCCAGCTTTGTCCCCCCGGGTTTGTCCCCCCAGGTTTGTCCCCCCAGGTTTGTCCCCCCAGGTTTGTCCCCCCAGGTTTGTCCCCCCAGGTTTGTCCCCCCAGGTTTGTCCCCCCAGCTTTGTCCCCCCAGGTTTGTCCCCCCCAGGTTTGTCCCCCCAGGTTTGTCCCCCCCAGCTTTGTCCCCCCAGGTTTGTCCCCCCAGCTTTGTCCCCCCAGCTTTGTCCCCCCCAGCTTTGTCCCCCCAGCTTTGGCCCCACAGGTTTGTCCCCCCAGCTTTGTCCCCCCAGCTTTGTCCCCCCAGGTTTGTCCCCCCCAGCTTTGTCCCCCCCAGCTTTGTCCCCCCAGGTTTGTCCCCCCCAGCTTTGTCCCCCCCAGCTTTGTCCCCCCCAGCTTTGTCCCCCCCAGCTTTGTCCCCCCAGCTTTGTCCCCCCCAGCTTTGTCCCCCCAGCTTTGTCCCCCCAGCTTTGTCCCCCCAGGTTTGTCCCCCCCAGCTTTGTCCCCCCAGCTTTGTCCCCCCAGCTTTGTCCCCCCAGGTTTGTCCCCCCAGCTTTGTCCCCCCAGCTTTGTCCCCCCAGCTTTGTCCCCCCCAGGTTTGTCCCCCCAGCTTTGTCCCCCCCAGCTTTGTCCCCCCCAGCTTTGTCCCCCCAGGTTTGTCCCCCCAGCTTTGTCCCCCCAGCTTTGTCCCCCCAGCTTTGTCCCCCCAGGTTTGTCCCCCCAGGTTTGTCCCCCCAGCTTTGTCCCCCAAGCTTTGTCCCCCCAGCTTTGTCCCCCCAGCTTTGTCCCCCCAGGTTTGTCCCCCCCAGGTTTGTCCCCCCAGGTTTGTCCCCCCAGCTTTGTCCCCCCAGCTTTGTCCCCCCAGGTTTGTCCCCCCAGGTTTGTCCCCCCAGCTTTGTCCCCCAAGCTTTGTCCCCCCAGGTTTGTCCCCCCCAGCTTTGTCCCCCAGCTTTGTCCCCCCAGCTTTGTCCCCCCAGCTTTGTCCCCCCAGCTTTGTCCCCCCAGCTTTGTCCCCCCTGGTTTGTCCCCCCAGCTTTGTCCCCCCAGCTTTGTCCCCCCAGCTTTGTCCCCCCAGGTATGTCCCCCCGGGTTTGTCCCCCCAGCTTTGTCCCCCCAGGTATGTCCCCCCAGGTTTGTCCCCCCAGCTTTGTCCCCCCAGGTTTGTCCCCCCAGCTTTGTCCCCCCAGCTTTGTCCCCCCAGCTTTGTCCCCCCAGCTTTGTCCCCCCAGGTTTGTCCCCCCCAGGTTAGTCCCCCCAGGTTTGTCCCCCAGCTTAGTCCCCCCAGCTTTGTCCCCCCAGGTTTGTCCCCCCAGCTTTGTCCCCCCAGCTTTGTCCCCCCAGGTTTGTCCCCCCAGCTTTGTCCCCCCAGCTTTGTCCCCCCAGCTTTGTCCCCCCAGCTTTGTCCCCCCAGCTTTGTCCCCCCAGGTTTGTCCCCCCAGCTTTGTCCCCCCAGCTTTGTCCCCCCAGCTTTGCCCCCCCAGCTTTGTCCCCCCAGGTTTGTCCCCCGAGGTTTGTCCTCCCAGGTTTGTCCCCCCAGCTTTGTCCCCCCAGCTTTGTCCCCCCAGCTTTGTCCCCCCAGCTTTGTCCCCCCAGCTTTGTCCCCCCAGGTTTGTCCCCCCAGCTTTGTCCCCCCAGCTTTGTCCCCCCAGCTTTGCCCCCCCAGCTTTGTCCCCCCAGGTTTGTCCCCCGAGGTTTGTCCTCCCAGGTTTGTCCCCCCAGGTTTGTCCCCCCAGCTTTGTCCCCCCCAGCTTTGTCCCCCCCAGCTTTGTCCCCCCAGGTTTGTCCCCCCCAGCTTTGTCCCCCCCAGGTTTGTCCCCCCCAGCTTTGTCCCCCCAGCTTTGTCCCCCCAGCTTTGTCCCCCAGGTTTTTCATTCCAGGTTTATCCTCCCAGGTTCGTCGCCCCAGCTTCGTCCCCCAGGTTTGTCCCCCCAGCTTTGTCCCCCCCAGCTTTGTCCCCCCCCAGCTTTGTCCCCCAAGCTTTGTCCCCCCAGCTTTGTCCCCCCAGGTTTGTCCCCCCAGCTTTGTCCCCCCAGCTTTGTCCCCCCCAGCTTTGTCCCCCCAGCTTTGTCCCCCCAGGTTTGTCCCCCCAGGTTTGTCCCCCCAGCTTTGTCCCCCCAGCTTTGTCCCCCCAGCTTTGTCCCCCCAGCTTTGTCCCCCCAGCTTTGTCCCCCCAGCTTTGTCCCCCCAGCTTTGTCCCCCCAGCTTTGTCCCCCCAGGTTTGTCCCCCCAGGTTTGTCCCCCAGCTTTGTCCCCCCAGCTTTGTCCCCCCAGCTTTGTCCCCCCAGCTTTGTCCCCCAGCTTTGTCCCCCCAGGTTTGTCCCCCCAGCTTTGTCCCCCCAGCTTTGTCCCCCCAGCTTTGTCCCCCCAGCTTTGTCCCCCCAGCTTTGTCCCCCCAGGTTTGTCCCCCCAGGTTTGTCCCCCCAGCTTTGTCCCCCCAGCTTTGTCCCCCCAGGTTTGTCCCCCGAGGTTTGTCCCCCCAGGTTTGTCCCCCCAGCTTTGTCCCCCCAGCTTTGTCCCCCCAGGTTTGTCCCCCCAGCTTTGTCCCCCCAGCTTTGTCCCCCCAGCTTTGTCCCCCCAGGTTTGTCCCCCCAGGTTTGTCCCCCCAGCTTTGTCCCCCCAGCTTTGTCCCCCCAGGTTTGTCCCCCCAGCTTTGTCCCCCCAGCTTTGTCCCCCCAGGTTTGTCCCCCCAGCTTTGTCCCCCCAGCTTTGTCCCCCCAGCTTTGTCCCCCCAGGTTTGTCCCCCCAGGTTTGTCCCCCCCAGCTTTGTCCCCCCAGCTTTGTCCCCCCAGGTTTGTCCCCCCAGGTTTGTCCCCCGAGGTTTGTCCTCCCAGGTTTGTCCCCCCAGCTTTGTCCCCCCAGCTTTGTCCCCCCAGCTTTGTCCCCCCAGCTTTGTCCCCCCAGCTTTGTCCCCCCCAGGTTTGTCCCCCCCAGGTTTGTCCCCCCAGCTTTGTCCCCCAGGTTTGTCCCCCCAGCTTTTTCCCCCCCAGGTTTGTCCCCCCCAGCTTTGTCCCCCCAGCTTTGTCCCCCAGGTTTGTCCCCCCAGCTTTGTCCCCCCAGGTTTGTCCCCCCAGCTTTGTCCCCCCAGCTTTGTCCCCCCAGCTTTGTCCCCCCAGGTTTGTCCCCCCAGCTTTGTCCCCCCAGCTTTGTCCCCCCAGCTTTGTCCCCCCAGCTTTGTCCCCCCAGGTTTGTCCCCCCAGCTTTGTCCCCCCAGCTTTGTCCCCCCAGCTTTGCCCCCCCAGCTTTGTCCCCCCAGGTTTGTCCCCCGAGGTTTGTCCCCCCAGGTTTGTCCCCCCCAGCTTTATCCCCCCAGCTTTGTCCCCCCAGCTTTGTCCCCCAAGCTTTGTCCCCCCAGCTTAGTCCCCCCAGGTTTGTCCCCCCAGCTTTGTCCCCCCAGCTTTGTCCCCCCAGCTTTGTCCCCCCCAGCTTTGTCCCCCCCAGCTTTGTCCCCCCAGCTTTGTCCCCCCCAGCTTTGTCCCCCCCAGCTTTGTCCCCCCCAGCTTAGTCCCCCCAGGTTTGTCCCCCCCAGCTTTGTCCCCCCAGCTTTGTCCCCCCAGCTTTGTCCCCCCCAGCTTTGTCCCCCCCAGCTTTGTCCCCCCAGCTTTGTCCCACCAGCTTTGTCCCCCCCAGCTTTGTCCCCCCAGCTTTGTCCCCCCAGCTTTGTCCCCCCAGCTTTGTCCCCCCCAGCTTTGTCCCCCCCAGCTTTGTCCCCCCAGCTTTGTCCCCCCCAGCTTTGTCCCCCCAGCTTTGTCCCCCCCAGCTTTGTCCCCCCAGCTTTGTCCCCCCAGCTTTGTCCCCCCCAGCTTTGTCCCCCCAGCTTTGTCCCCCCAGGTTTGTCCCCCCAGCTTTGTCCCCCCCAGCTTTGTCCCCCCAGCTTTGTCCCCCCAGCTTTGTCCCCCCCAGCTTTGTCCCCCCAGCTTTGTCCCCCCCAGCTTTGTCCCCCCAGCTTTGTCCCCCCAGCTTTGTCCCCCCAGGTTTGTCCCCCCCAGGTTTGTCCTCCCCAGGTTTGTCCCCCCCCAGGTTTGTCCCCGCGTCCACCCCTGGGCTGATTCACACCAAACCTGGGCCGGCCTCCGGCCGGTGTCACATGCTCATCGCACCGCATGGCATGGAAAGAAGGGCTCGATTGCCTCCTGCACTGTCAGGACGCCTCTCATGCAAGGCCCAACTTGGCTGCATTGTCCCATGTCGCATGCCCCATGCCCCATGCCCCATGTCCCATGCCCCATGCCCCACGCCCCATGCCCCATGCCCCATGCCCCATGCCCCATGCCCCATGCCCCATGCCCCATGCCCCATGCCCCATGCCACATGCCCCATGCCCCATGCCCCACGCCCCATGCCCCATGCTCATCGCACCTTATTGCCGCAAAATAAGGGAATGGTTGCCTCCTGCACCGGTGTCGAGGTGATGAACTGCATGCTATGCAGAACGGCCAGCGTGGACGGCGAAATTTCGGAAATCTCCGCGAACGGGATACCGCCGCCCTGACGCGGTTCCGACGACGGGGCCGGCATTCCAAAACGGGTTTTGTGCTGCTGGAGGCGGCGAGGCGGACGAGCGAGAGCGTAAAGCTGTAGGCGGGGGCTGGCTAGTGGAAGTGTGGAACGGGACGAAGGCGATGGGGGCGATTTTCCAACCGCGGCAGAAGTAGAGAAATATGCTATTGAAAGGCGAGCGGGTGTTAGCAGGTATGCAGTGCTAGCGCGTGTTATGGAGAGTGTGATAGAAAGCGTATGCGAGAGTGTGGAGGGAAACAGGGACGAGTGAGGGGCGCCGCTCCTCGCCGCAGAACGGCGCGGGCTGGGAGGGCCAAGGTGTGGATTATCGGCCTGCAAGGTGTGGATAAGTGTGATGTTGATGGTGCGCACGCGCGCGTTGCCTGCAGCGGCACCCTTATACTAAATATTCATATCTCGATACTCTTGGATCTGACAGACCCATGTGCATATACGTGTCCGCAAGGTGCCGTATTCCTGTAGCAAGCCTAAGACACACCACTTGACCAGTCCATAAGTTATTACACCTGGGCCGGTGTCGGACTTGGTCTTCTTTGCATCCCCGTCCTCTCCTTTTGTTCCTAACCCCCCTCTTCCTTTTAGTTTCTTCTTTTGTCCCTTCTGAAGAGTTGGGCGCCCACGCGGCCGAGCTTTAAGCGGGCCCAGAGGTGTAACGTTGTTGACCTCTGGGCCGGTGGGCCCTGATGAAAAGGGCTCTCCCGCGTGGGCGCCCCAAGTCCCACCAGTGAGAGACCCGTTATTGTGTTTTACACACTTCAGCTACCAGTACCCGGTAGAACGGACATGGCTGAAGTGGGCCATAGTCAAATGCTACAGGGCACACCGCACACATCTTGGACACCGGTTGTTGTCATCCTTGTGCCTCGCCTTGTGCCCCCAAGTATCCGCCAAATGTGCATTAAGATCTTTCCTGCTTAGTGTCCAGACAGCTCCCTCTCTGGATTCCTGTCTGGTTTTCCTCCTCTTGCCGTCGGTTGCCGTGTATGTTTCTCCAGTTTTCCAGGGCTGCCGTGTATGTTTCTCCAGTTTTCCAGGGCTGCCGTGTATGTTTCTCCAGTTTTCCAGGGCTGCCGTGTATGTTTCTCCAGTTTTCCAGGGCTGCCGTGTATGCTTCTCCAGTTTTCCAGGGCTGCCGTGTATGCTTCTCCAGTTTTCCAGGGCTGCCGTTTATGCTTCTCCAGTTTTCCAGGGCTGCCGTGTATGCTTCTCCAGTTTTCCAGGGCTGCCGTGTATGTTTCTCCAGTTTTCCACGGCTGCCGTGTATGTTTCTCCAGTTTTCCAGGGCTGCCGTGTATGCTTCTCCAGTTTTCCAGGGCTGCCGTGTATGCTTCTCCAGTTTTCCAGGGCTGCCGTGTATGTTTCTCCAGTTTTCCAGGGCTGCAGTGTATGCTTCTCCAGTTTTCCAGGGCTGCCGTGTATGTTTCTCCAGTTTTCCAGGGCTGCCGTGTATGCTTCTCCAGTTTTCCAGGGCTGCCGTGTATGCTTCTCCAGTTTTCCAGGGCTGCCGTGTATGTTTCTCCACTTTTCCAGGGCTGCCGTGTATGCTTCTCCAGTTTTCCAGGGCTGCCGTGTATGTTTCTCCAGTTTTCCAGGGCTGCCGTGTATGCTTCTCCAGTTTTCCAGGGCTGCCGTGTATGCTTCTCCAGTTTTCCAGGGCTGGGCGGCCGGCCTCACACTTTAGTCCAAGCAAAATAATTAAATGAATACCCCCCCCAGAAAAGTTAGGGGGGGCATTATTGATTTAGGGCGCGCACGGCTGCCTTGTCAAGGTCGGGCCGCCGGGTGGCCACCATTGAGGTGCAGATGGGTCAATGACATAACACCTATGGGCCCTGCTCAAAAAGGCTCGGCCGCATGGGCGCCCCACTGTCTTGTTGGAAGAAAAGAAAAGTAAGTTAAGAGGGAAAGAAGGAGAAGAATACAAAATAAAAAAAGAACTCCCCCCCACAAAGGAAAAGGCAGCCCGGAGTAAACCTTGCCCCTCTCAAGCCTATCCCCCAAGAAGGCAAAGAAAAACAACAAAGCTAGGCCTCAACAAAGCGAACGACGTCCTCAACAAAAGTCAGAGCCTCCCACCCAAGCCTGCCCTGGTACAACTGTTAAAAGTCTGTGGCGCCCTCCGGGGGGCATGTCCAACCTCTATCCCTAAGCCTCTCCTTCACGCTAGGGCACTGGAAGCAGACATGCGGCGCATCCTCCACATGCTCGCCATCTCCCATTGCCCAACACCGTTGGCAGCACCGTCCGTCACGCTGCTGACCGCTGCGCCTTCCTCGAGTGTCAGCTGTACCCACCCATCACTGACCTACGGCCAGTGGCCGAAGCGAAACAAGTCAATGGCATTACACCTCTGGGCTGGGCCCAGCTCAAAATAGGCAAGGCCACGCCACGCTGGGCACCCGCTGGGAGAAAATGAAAGGAACTGAAGGTAAGAGGGAGAATGAAAGAAGGAGAAGAACACAAAAGAGAAGGAAATACCCCTTCCCCCCCCGGCCCCCCCTCAAAAAAAAGGAAAATGTAGCCCGAAGCATCCTTGCCCTTCTCAAGCAGTGAAGCCTCCAACAAGAAATAGAGAAACCATAACAGAGGGGCAGAAAACCTTTTCCCCAAGAAGGCAAATAATAGCATCAAACTAGCGTTAAAATGCCTACCAGGCTACCACGTCCTTGTTTGAACATTTGTACAGCCTTGGGTGGGAGACGCAAGTCTCCCACCCAAGGCTGAACAAATGTTGAAAGTCCGTGGCGCCCTCCGCCAGTCAGTGAGTTAGGGGGGGCTTTCCAGCATCTCTCCCTAAGCCTATCTTTCAAGCTAGGGCAATGGAAGCATACATGCAGCGCATCCTCCACATGCTCGCCATATCCTCTTGCTAGACACAGCTGGCAGCAGCGTGTCTCACGTTGTTCACCACCCCGCTGTCCTCTAGTGTCAGCCGTGTTAATCGCATCGAGCCGCAACCGTACGTTTGTGCGCACACAAACGATTGCCATATTGCTGGTGCTGCTCCTAGCTTGCGCCAACACGGCGCCCGCCGTAGATTGGGACCAAGCGCGGTAGGCGGCCGCGGACCAGTCGGGTCCCTGAGTCTCCTCTACCAGTCGCATGAAGCTGCACCAAAACTGGTATGGCTTCAAACGGCTCAGTAATGGTTGCTCGGCATCTCCCCAAAAGTGGTTTCAAATAAAAATCGGTTGCACTCCGACCTACGGGGTGATGATGCACTAGCAAGCCCCATTAGTTCCTTGTGCCACTGGCCAACCGATTGGAGCACCGGCCCTAGGATGTTGCACGATTTGTACCAAACGGCTTAGTGGCATGATACTGCCCAACACACACAACCAAATAAACACAATGGTTAACATTTGAGAGAAGCGCTGATCGGGCCACTTGCCTTTGGATGGTGCACGATTTGTCCCCATCTGGTCAATGTTGGTTGCCTGGCATCCCCCCCCCAAATGTGCCAGCTAAGCCTATGACCAAGCGGGGCCTAATGCAGCAAGCCATGCAGCTTTGGCCACCGGCCCAAAGCTGTTGCAGGTTTCGTCCCCAACTATCTGGTCAACGGCGGCCGCCCAGCATCCCCCCAAACGATGTTTCAGCTAATACTCGGTTGTTTTCCAACCAACTGCCGGGGGGGGGTTGCAGGTGCAGCAAGCCATGTTGCTTGGGCCACAGGGGCCTTTGAAAGGCTGGTGCAGATTTGGTCCCAAACGGCTAAGCCAATGACACTTCCGCTGGGCCAATGCTGACCAGTGGCTGTACCCCATCATCGGTGGCTGTCCGAATGAATCCCCCCAAAATTAATGACGTTGCACCTCTTGGCCATGCTCAAATGAAGCCCGGCCACGTCGGCAAACAGAATGTCGGCTAGGAAAGTCAAGGGAGAAGGCACAAGAGGATGTACTTTTCATGATGGTTTGCTGATTTCCTTTGATAGGCCGGGCTCTCGGTCCAGGCTGTAAGGTCGGCTTGTTAGGCCCTTGCATGTTAGTTGGTCAATTACGTTACCCCATCGGCCCTTGCTCCAAAGCTCGGCGCCTGGCAACAGAGAAGTTGAAAGAAGGACACCAAGGGCAAGAGGTAAAAAAACATAGGGACGCAAAGGAAGGGTAAATCACCCCCCCAATGCAAAAAAATGTCGCAACGGACAGCTGGCTTGGATGGGTGTATCTGTGCCGGGCAGCCAGGCGGGCCGGGCTTGGTGAGGCATGCCCAGGGCGGCATTTGGCTGCCGGCCGGACATGTGGGTCCAAGAGGCCCCACGCTGTCTGCTGTATACGGACGACTCCTCCCTGCTAGCCCGCACCCCAGTAGGGCTGCTGCACCTGCTTTGAAGCAGGGTGGTATCAGCAATACTGCCCTTACTTGTCTTCTGTATCTGGACTAAGGTAGACCGGGAACGGGGGACGAAAGGAGACCGGGAAAGCGTGGACAGTCGGCGAGCATCATGTTACATCAGCAGTCATACCAGCGATCATCAGATCGGCTGGTAATAAGATCACGAAATCACAGACTCTCAGAATAAGAAGGCCATGGCAGGCCATTAAACAGTCACGCAGGATTCGGATAAGAAAGTGTCTCAAAGGAATAAAGCTAGCCTAGCTACCGGCAGCTACAAGATAGAGTGAAGCCTAGCTACCGACAGCTTACACAATAGAGTGAAGCGAAGCTACCTTCCGTAAGCCTCTAACTAGAATACGCCCGTAAGATAACATCTTCAGTCTGTGCAGAGAAATACACAACTAGCAAACCTAAGAGCATGGTATCCTAGCTACCATCTCTATCTATCATTAGCATGGCACTTACGACGTGCCAGCTCTGTTACATTCTCCTCCCTTTTCAAACAGGCTACGCCCTCGGAGCCATCCAAAACTAACATGCTTGGGGCAAAATAACTAGAATACCATACGATGATCAATCGACGGAAGTCCAGCGTACTCTTCATAAACAATCATCAAAACTGCCATCTAATTCATTTTCTCAAAAGTCATAAAATTATTTGTTTGTAAGATATCATGGCAACTACAGAAGGATGTCAACATATCGATTGCATCGGAGCCTAACAACAGTAGGTATCCTACCTTCCATCACGTCGTTTTAAGCATTGCAACCATGTAATAACTCGTCACACGTCTCCATTTGCAACTTCATTTTCTTCTTCTTCCTCGCTTCTTGAAAACGTTTTCCTTTCCCCCGGAACCGTAATTTTCTTTCCCCCGGAACCATCGGCTATAGCGGCTTCCGCTCTCGTAAGCCACGACGTAACGGGTGGTGCAGACTATGCATACATCCTAGAGAACGCTCCGGAAGAACTACAAAAGCCTAGCTAGCATGGCCATGGGATAGATGTTGAAGCGATGCATCAAGGCATGCTCAAGATCTTTACAAGCAAATGTGTAGAACACAATCAATGCTCAACCCATGAATGGATAAAGTGCAGCATACACGATACCATAAGCATTGCCCTTGCATGAAGTGAAGGCGCAACTACTTTCAATCCCGAACTCAAGAGACGGGGCAGGCCAGGGATAATGATTCTCCTGCCTGTTCCGAGGGTGTACCCTGGTACGAAACCCAAGCTATGGCTCGGCTACTCTAGTGCAACCTTGCCTGGTGGACTGATGTGCCGTGCAAAACTCATCCACCAGATGATGAATCTAAGGCCGCTAAAATACACGTGAGGCAATCGCTTGCTTGTCGTGCTCCGCGGCCGGAAGTGTACACATCATAAGCCATAATTCAGCATGTGGCGCATATCACAAGATCTGCAGATCCTATGCGGCACATACAACAAGGAACCGTAAGAGCATTCCTTTTGTAAGCTGACAATCATCATCTATCCGCGAGCTCATCTCAACCACTCGTGGTGAGACTGCATTAGAGGTCCGGATCAGATGGCATGGTGACACACACGCTGAGGCAGACTGCCGTCCGTGCAAAGCCGTGTTCTAGATGTCACCGACGAAGTCCGGAAGGCTTTATGCACTCTCCGCGACCTAGAGGAGGAAAATCCGTAATCCATTGGCTTGTCGCAACGGGGCCGTTAGAGAAGGAATACCCAAGACGAATCACGCACATGATCCCGTGGGCGGTGTCTAGATATCGGAATGATTCTTTGACCACCTCATCTCCATGCAGACTAACCTCCCGACAAGAAAGAATCGACGTCTCGAAAGTCTCCTTGTCGTAACAATACCCTAACTAAGGCGATAAAGAGGCTGTTGCTTGACGATCATTTGCTTTCCACTAGTCCCGATGCACGGCAATTACTCTTCACCGGCATCACAATGGTCCTAGCTTGATACACAACAATGACTAATCACATATGCCTCTCGGAATTGATCTTGACCGGGTGCAATGCCTGAAGTCTCACAATTGTCCGACGATGGACCAATCTCTCCTCCTCCCTCACAACAAATTTGTGCACTCCGGGGCACAACCTAGACAAACAACCTTTTTAATTGTGTAGGCCCTCTCGTGTTGCGTTAAGAACGCACGCTGGCCATGTGCAATGCGGCTCAACATCGGAGAAAAAAACGAAACCGAAATGTGGAGTCCGAATGCATAGGATCCGGGGTCCATAATCCCGTCATCTCCAAGCTACGCTCCTTGAGTAATAAAATGAAGAAGAACGCTTGCTCGCTGCCTAGAACATGAGACCAGTCGAAATCTTTGAGTCCGAAAGCATAGGATCAGGGGTCCATAGTCCCGTCATCTCCAAGCTACGCTCCTTGAGTAATAAAATGAAGAAGAACGCTTGCTCGCTGCCTAGAACATGAGACCAGTCGAAATCTTTGAGTCCGAAAGCATAGGATCAGGGGTCCATAGTCCCATCCCCTCCAAGCTACGCTCCTTGAGAAATAAAATTAAGAGGAAACTTTCGGCGCAGGGCGCTGGAGTATGAGTAAATGTGACGACCTAACTGCCGGGTTACGCCGCTGCTCCATGCGAAGTTCACTGTGAATTCCAACTACGAAGGCTGGAATCGTTCGCTGAGCTGGAGGTCGTCGTAATCGCTGTCAGGAACCCGGCAATCTCAAATCAGGCTACAGAACCGGCGTTCCAGATATTCAGCAGCGCACAGTCCAAGACAACCCAACACGTCGAATGTGCAGAACGCTCCTAACGCGCCAGCCCAAACGCCCATGAGGTGCAGTCAGGTTCTGTCGGGACGCGTACTACATCAGGCGCGTCGTAGGTCCCAATTCATCACTGCCATGGAAGACAGGAAGGATCGAATAGCTCTGAAATCAAGTGAAGCAGGGTGGTATCAGCAATACTGCCCTTACTTGTCTTCTGTATCTGGACTAAGGTAGACCGGGAACGGGGGACGAAAGGAGACCGGGAAAGCGTGGACAGTCGGCGAGCATCATGTTACATCAGCAGTCATACCAGCGATCATCGGATCGGCTGGTAAGAAGATCACGAAATCACAGACTCTCAGAATAAGAAGGCCATGGCAGGCCATTAAACAGTCACGCAGGATTCGGATAAGAAAGTGTCTCAAAGGAATAAAGCTAGCCTAGCTACCGGCAGCTACAAGATAGAGTGAAGCCTAGCTACCGACAGCTTACACAATAGAGTGAAGCGAAGCTACCTTCCGTAAGCCTCTAACTAGAATACGCCCGTAAGATAACATCTTCAGTCTGTGCAGAGAAATACACAACTAGCAAACCTAAGAGCATGGTATCCTAGCTACCATCTCTATCTATCATTAGCATGGCACTTACGACGTGCCAGCTCTGTTACATGCTTGATGCCCTAGTGCATGAGGATGCGGCAGATGAATAACATCAGGTCAACGTCAGCAAGACAGAGATCATGGAGTTTGGCAGCCGCTTAGCAGCGCAGCGCCGACAGCCAGCCCATGTGTGTGTGTGTAGAGCCCTGACCGCGACACGCTGAAGCATGTCCAAGAACCCCGGCAAGTCCTCGGGCATCATTCACCACGAAAGCGGCAGCTTGAAGATGGCCATGCAAGGTAGAGAGGCCCTTTGGCTGCCGCGCTGCACCACGTTCGCCACATGGCCGCCAAGGTGCGCCTAAGGCACCATCTACCAACAAGCATCAGATTGACAGCTATTTCCGCAGCACCTGCGGCCAACTACAATGACGTGGTGTGGGCCACCAGCCACCTCGGACCGCGACAATGTCTCCACAACAAGATGCAGTCCAGCCTGCTTCAGCACTTGCGTCAAGCTGCGGGGCTACTTGCGTCCACCACCGTGGGTTATGAAGGAGCTGAAGATCCACCCGTTACAGCGAGGTAGGTGGCAGCACGTACTCTGATGCTACTAAGTAGCAGTAGCATCAGCAACATAGCAAGACTGCCCCCTCATGGCGGCTGCAATGGCGGCCGACATGCAGCTCACTGTCAGACAGAGCTTTGAAGGGCACAACTGGTGTGGGAAATGGCTTGGTGCCTTGGAGGACGTGGAGCATGGAGCAGCCATCCCCGAACTGAGTCAAGAAGCAACTGCTTTACAACCTCTACACGTATCAGAGGTGCTGGCGCTAGTGAAAGAAAGAAAGCTATGCCCCGTGGGGGCCTGAGAGTTAAGGTAACAGCTCGCAGCCTGGGCCGAAGCCACATCCGCGCCATTACTGTGCTGGCGCTAGTAGACGCATCATACGAGAGGGCGCAGCTGGGGGTCACCATCCTGGGGGTCACCATCCTAGGGGATCCCAGAGACCCAGCCATCAAGCACTGGTCTGCGGCCGCCTACAACGCCTGGTTTCAGCCTACGGCGGGCGCAGAAATGCGCAAGCAAAGAGGCGCACCAGCAAAAGGGAGGGCACCAGCAAAGAGGCGCACCAGCAAAAGGGAGGGCACCAGCAAAGAGGCGCACCAGCAAAAGGGAGGGCACCAGCAAAGAAGCGCACCAGCAAAAGGGAGGGCACCAGCAAAGATGCGCACCAGCAAAAGGGAGGGCACCAGCAAAAGGGAGGGCACCAGCAAAGAGGCGCACCAGCAAAAGGGAGGGCACCAGCAAAAGGGAGGGCACCAGCAAAGAGGCGCACCAGCAAAGAGGCGCACCAGCAAAAGGGAGGGCACCAGCAAAGAGGCGCACCAGCAAAAGGGAGGGCACACATACTTGTGTGCGCACTAGCTTCAGGTTACGGCTCTGCGCAATCAGCACGGAAGACTGTAGGGGAAGGCGCAGTCAGCAGCATGACTCCCGTTGCTGCCAACGATGTTGGGCCAGGGGAGACGGCGAGCAAGTAGAGGACGTGGGAGCTAGCATGGGAGCTAGCATGGGAGTTTGCAAGGGGCTGGCAAGGTGTTGGCATGGGAGCTGGCATGGGAGTTGGCATGGGAGCTGGCATGGGAGCTGGCATGGTGTTGGCATGGGAGTTGGCATGGGAGCTGGCATGGGAGTTGGCATGGGAGTTTGCATGGGTGTTGGCATAGGAGTTGGCATGGGAGGATGGGCTCGCACTGTATGCTAACTCCAAATGCATGTCGAGCAGATATAGTGCCGGGACGACTCTGGACCAGTGTTCCTCCTCACCTCGTTAGACATGCCGAAGGATAGCTTCCACACCAGACTGCCGTAATGCACCTGATGGGTAGAAGAATTATCCAGGAATAGACAGTGGTCCAGACGCCCTCGACGGGCAGGACCCACCCATAATCCAGGTATCGGAGGGGATGATAGCGCCCCTGGTCCAAATAGTTAATACTAAATCGTCAAGGCCAAATGCGTGTCAGGGCGAGATACAACGACTAATTTATTGGCTGGGCTGGAGGGGTGTTCGCTGTACATCCTTGTCCATGGCAGTACACTGCTTCACTTCGCCTGGACTTCACAGGCCGGGGATGAGCTCGATCTCATTTGACACTCCTACCTGCAGCCCTCCACAAACACACACTTATCATACTCGTTTCATTCACCTTTGCACGCTTCTCACCCGACTCCTGAATTTCGCCGTAAGACCCCCATTGTCCCTGCTGCCCCGGAAACGAATTCCAGTCATCTTCTCCCGCACCCCCCGTTGTTATCCTTCGGCGCTGCAAGTGCGCCGTGTGCACTGCTTCAGTCGCAATGGTCAAGACGCGGTCCTCGCTTGCAGGCGCTGTTGCTTTGTTGGCACTGCTCTCTGTCTTGGTGCTGCAAATGAGCTGCGTCTCGGCGATCGCCCCGCCCAACACCGTCCCCTTCAACACCAGTGAGATAGTCATCGACGCGGCATATGTTGATAAACATTCCCATGTTGTCCGTACTTGTTGTCGGTGTTGCTTCCTTCTGCGGGCGAAAGTGCCTCTCCTTTCACCGTCCCAGCACGAGGAAGCACAACGCATCATCTAACTATAGCTCGCAGGTTCCTGATTACTATGTCCATTTACTCTGCCTGTTTCTCCTCTCATGCGGACACACGGGCATTTCATATCGGTGTCATAAAATCGGGGGATTTTATGAGGTGGCAAGGGGGCGAACTTCGAACGCCCCCTTGCCACCTCTTCACCCACAACAAGCTACCATGTAACTCATGCGTATATATGCACATATGTTTCACTTTCTGCAACGTTGTCCATGGATCCGTCATGCCCGACACCATGGTATCTGTGTCAGTAAGATCGCGCGCGCACCCTCTGCGCAGGGACAGGGTTCACGGTCTGGAATGGGACTTCGGTAAGCCCTGTCCTGATCAAATACGTTTAAATATCGCAAATCGTCCCAGCCACGATTGAAAAGACAGGGGAAGCGATCCGTCGATGCCTTGGGACGTGTTCGACACTGTGATGACGGATTCCCCTCTGTGATGCAATCCGGGTCCACCCCCACCACCCTTTCTCCCTTTTTACCAAGCTCCATTTCGCGCTCGCCAAGAGGTCATTCATCTCGCAAGTTAAACGCCCATCTGAGACTGCCACATGACTGCATGGGGGCAGACACATGCATGGACATCTCATTGCCCTCCCCGCTTGACCCACCCACATTATTCGAATTCCCTTGACAACACGCCCCCCCCCCCTCTCTGAATCACCCTCCCCTTCATTCCCCTTCCAAACCATGACAGGCCATAGGCCTCCCCACCCTGACAGCTGCCCATGCACCTCTCCCCCATGACAGGCCATAGGCCTCCCCACCCTGACAGCTGCCCATGCACCTCTCCCCCATGGCATGGTTTAGCCGGATTGTCCAACTTCCAGGCAAGATGACTGGCACTTGGGCAGGCAGGCCCATGCGCGCAGTCAGGACAGGCAGGCCCATGTGCCAAGCCGGTTTACCTGTACCCTACCAACCCTCCCACCCTTCTGACCCTTATCAACCCATCCAGCATCACGTCTGGCACGCGGATAGGCAAGCCCATGCCAGCTACCTGCCCGCTCCCTTGCCAGCTACCTGCCCGCTCCCCTGCCAGCTACCTGCCCGCTCCCCTGCCAGCCACCTGCCCGCTCCCCTGCCAGCTACCTGCCCGCTCCCCTGCCAGCTACCTGCCCGCTCCCTTGCCAGCCACCTGCCCGCTCCCCTGCCAGCTACCTGCCCGCTCCCCTGCCAGCCACCTGCCCGCTCCCCTGCCAGCTACCTGCCCGCTCCCCTGCCAGCCACCTGCCCGCTCCCCTGCCAGCTACCTGCCCGCTCCCCTGCCAGCTACCTGCCCGCTCCCTTGCCAGCCACCTGCCCGCTCCCCTGCCAGCTACCTGCCCGCTCCCCTGCCAGCCACCTGCCCGCTCCCATGCCAGCTACCTGCCCGCTCCCCTGCCAGCTACCTGCCCGCTCCCATGCCAGCTACCTGCCCGCTCCCATGCCAGCTACCTGCCCGCTCCCCTGCCAGCTACCTGCCCGCTCCCATGCCAGCTACCTGCCCGATCTCATGCAAACTCCCTTGCCCGCTCCCCTGCCAGCTACCTGCCCGCTCCCATGCCAGCTACATGTCCGCTCCCATGCAAACTCCCTTGCAAGCTCCCATGCTAGCTTGACCCCCCTCTTCCATTCATCCAGGCATCATGGTATGGCTATGAGACAGGCTCATGTACTCAGTCACCCTACCTGAACCCCTCCTCTCCCCTTCCAACAGAAGTCATGCGAGCTGCCCTCATCCATTCCTCTTCCAACTCCTCTTCCATCCACTCCACCCAGATATCACGACCGGCACTTGGTCAGGCTCCTGCACTCAGTCAGCCTACCTGGACCCCTCCACCCCTTCCATTATTCGACCCTTAGTAACCTATCTCCTCATCCCCCCTTCATCCACTCCACCCAGATATTATGACCGGCACTTGGTCAGGCTCCTGCACTCAGTCGGCCTACCTGACCCCCTCTCAGAAGTCATGCGTGATGCCCCCATCCATTCCTCTTCCAACCCCACCATTCCATCCATTTTCCCAGTTATCATGACCAGCACTTGGTCAGGCTCCTGCACTCAGTCGGCCTACCTGACCCCCTCTCAGAAGTCATGCGTGATGCCCCCATCCATTCCTCTTCCAACCCCACTATCCCTGCTCTTCTCCCAGGTATCATGACCGGCACTTGGACAGGTTCCTGCACTCAGTCGGCATACCTAAACCCTAACATCCCGGGCTTCCTGCAGTGTGGAATCTCGCTCAACGAGTTCTTCACCTACCCCTTCAGGTGGGCAGGGTTAGGGTCCAGGGTGGGCAGGTGAGCAGGCATGCAGGGTCTAGGGTGGGCAGGGTTAGGGTTTAGGATAGAAAGGTGGACAGGGTTAGAGTTTAGTATGGGCTGGGTTAGAGTCTAGGGTGGGCAGGTTGAGGGTTAAGAGTGGGCAGGGTTTGAGTCCAGGGTGGACAGGGTTTGGGTCGAGGGTGGGCGGGGTTCGGGTCTAGGTTGGGCAGGGTAGGGTCCAGGGTACCAGGGACAGGGTCCAGGGTGGACAGGGTCAGGGTCCAGGGTGGGCAGGGGAAGGGATCAGGGTGGGCAGGGTCGGGGATCAGGTTTGGCAAGGTGGGCAGGGTGAGGGTCCATGGTGGACAGGTGGACAGTTCGGGGTGTAAGATTGACAGCGTTAGGGTTCAGGGTGGACAAGTGGACAGTTTGGGGTGTAGGATTGACAGCGTTAGGGTTCAGGGTGGACAGGTGGACAGTTCGGGGTGTGGGATCGACAGCGTTAGGGTTTATGGTGGACATGATGGTGTTGGGAGATGATGTTTCACCCCCCCCCCCCCCCTTATGTCTCAGCTACATTTCAGCTACATTTCAGCTACATTTCAGCTACATTTCAGCCACCCACAGTTTATCTACACCACTGACGACACGTATGCTCTCAATAGTGAAACCTTGTCAACACACAGTGTGCTCTCAATAGTGAAACCTTGTCAACACACAAGGTTTCACTGTGTGCTTGTATAATCACTCTTTACCATAAACATGTCACACTTTGTTTTCTTGCTTCGCAGTGCGTCTTTCACCGCTGTCAACACGCATGCCTCAATAGGGGGACCTTCACATCGGTGCTTTGCCTTTATATATATTAATCACACTCTATCACTCCTGTCACAAATTTTATCCTTCACAGTGTGGCTGTCGCCGCCGACAAATACATTTTTAAAAAGGAAAAGTTTTCAGCAGTGCTTGTTATTTTTTAATCACATTCTATCACTCATTTAGTCATTTATCACACTTTTCTTGCTTTGCAGTGTGACCTTCACTGCTGACAACACGTACGCCTTCAACAGCGGAACCTTCTCGACCTCCGGACAGAACCAGACGTTTTCAGACAAGCGCGTCAACCAGACGAACACGGTGTTCAGCAAGACGTGAGTACACCGTATAATTGTTTTCCTGAAGTACTCGTTAAGCCGAGGAGGCAAATTAACGTTTTCAGACAAGCGCGTCAACCAGACGAACACGGTGTTCAGCAAGACGTGAGTACACCGTATAATTGTTTTCCTGAAGTACTCGTTAAGCCGAGGAGGCAAATTAACGTTTTCAGACAAGCGCGTCAACCAGACGAACACGGTGTTCAGCAAGACGTGAGTACACCGTATAATTGGTTTCCTGAAGTACTCGTTAAGCCGAGAAGGCAAATTAACGTTTTCAGACAAGCGCGTCAACCAGACTGACACGGTGTTCAGCAAGACGTATACCGTAAAATTGATTTATCAAGTTATTCATAAGGCCGAGAAGTCTAATTAACGTTTCCAGACGGGTGCGTCAACCAGAGTACTGTAATACAGTGCTCAGCAATACGAGAGCACCGTAAAATTCTGAGTTGAACTATTTGTTAAGCCGAGGAGGCAAATGAACGCTTTCAGACAAGCGCGTCAACCGGACTAATACCGTGTTCAGCAAGACGTGAGTATACCGTAAAAGAAAGAAAGAAAGAAATAAAGAAAACTACGCCCCGCAGGGGCGTGAGGGTTTAGGAAACAGCGCGGCATGGGCCTAGAGACGTGAGTATGTGTGTAAGAGAGTATTTGAGTACCGTTAATGAGTATTTTGAGCATATGTGGGAGAAGAGGACTGTAATGTATACCCGCCATGAGGGAGTGTGTGGGGGGGTGATGTATAATAAATAAATAAATAAACGATACGCCCTGAGGCTTGGATTAAAGAAGCCACCCGGGGGGGGGGATGTAAGGTAGGAGGTGGTGCTCAGCAAGACTTGATCCCGTGGTTGTCTCCAAAGTGCCTTCAGGAATGATGAATGAGTGGAGTTAGCAGAGGACGTATGGACAATGGAGCCCATTCCCGTACCTAGAGTCACGCAGCAACTGGACCACGTACCCTTAACCCTGGCTCACACACCGTTAGTTTGTCTTCGCTTCCTGGTCCTGTTTTCTGGTGTCTCAGTTGGTGTTTTCTGTGTCGAGTCCTCGTTTGTCTGTGTGCGTTTTTCGTGGGTCGACTGTCCTTTCTGTTGGTGGTGGTTTGGTTTTGTCTCCGGTGGCTGTCGAGTTCTTGTTCTCTGGTTTCTCCTGGAGAAGGGGGAATGGGGGCATGGAGAAGGGGAATGAAGGCAGCAAGATGATCAATTGGACTGCACTGCCTGGCTTTAAAAAAATATGCTATTTGGTGGGCTTGTTGACGCTGACGTACCAACTACAAAGCGTATTCTTGTTCTCTGGTTTCTCTCCGGTTCGCTCTGCCTGGCCCTTTCGCAAAAGGCTGTGGGTGGTTGTGTTAACTTTGTAAAAGCAACACACCCTCCTCTACATGTCTCCATGTTAGGGTAGCTCTGGTACCCCAACCCGCCTGCTTGCATACTTCCTTAAGAGAGAGGATCCCTTAACCCTAAACCAGCAACTCAACCCTCCCATTGCGAGGATCCCCAAACCCCACGCTGGCAGACAGCGGTGTCCCCTCCCCCCAATCCACTCTTCATGCACCCTGTGCCCCCTTGCCTCCCCTGCTCCTGTACAGTGGCACTGCAACAATGTGGCAGACAGCGGTGTCCCCTCCCCCCAATCCACTCTTCATGCACCCTGTGCCCCCTTGCCTCCCCTGCTCCTGTACAGTGGCACTGCAACAATGTGGCAGACAGCGGTGTCCCCTCCCCCCAATCCACTCTTCATGCACCCTGTGCCCCCTTGCCTCCCCTGCTCCTGTACAGTGGTACTGCAACAATGTGGCAGACAGCGGTGTCCCCTCCCCCCAATCCACTCTTCATGCACCCTGTGCCCCCTTGCCTCCCCTGCTCCTGTACAGTGGTACTGCAACAATGTGGCAGACAGCGGTGTCCCCTCCCCCCATCCACTCTTCATGTGCCCTGTGTCCCCTTGCCTCCCCTGCTCCTGTACAGTGGTACTGCAACAATGTGGCAGACAGCGGTGTCCCCTCCCCCCCATACACTCTTCATGCACCCTGTGCCCCCTTGCCTCCCCTGCTCCTGTACAGTGGTACTGCAACAATGTGGCAGACAGCGGTGTCCCCTCCCCCCAATCCACTCTTCATGCACCCTGTGCCCCCTTGCCTCCCCTGCTCCTGTACAGTGGTACTGCAACAATGTGGCAGACAGCGGTGTCCCCTCCCCCCAATCCACTCTTCATGCACCCTGTGCCCCCTTGCCTCCCCTGCTCCTGTACAGTGGTACTGCAACAATGTGGCAGACAGCGGTGTCCCCTCCCCCCATCCACTCTTCATGTGCCCTGTGTCCCCTTGCCTCCCCTGCTCCTGTACAGTGGTACTGCAACAATGTGGCAGACAGCGGTGTCCCCTCCCCCCCATACACTCTTCATGCACCCTGTGTCCCCTTGCCTCCCCTCCTCCTGTACAGTGGCACTGCAGCAATCTGGCAGACAGCGGTGTCCCCTCCCCCCCATCCACTCTTCATGCACCCTGTGTCCCCTTGCCTCCCCTGCTCCTGTACAGTGGTACTGCAACAATGTGGCAGACAGCGGTGTCCCCTCCCCCCCATCCACTCTTCATGCGCCCTGTGTCCCCTTGCCTCCCCTCCTCCTGTACAGTGGCACTGCAGCAATCTGGCAGACAGCGGTGTCCCCTCCCCCCATCCACTCTTCATGCGCCCTGTGTCCCCTTGCCTCCCCTCCTCCTGTACAGTGGTACTGCAACAATGTGGCAGACAGCGGTGTCCCCTCCCCCCATCCACTCTTCATGTGCCCTGTGTCCCCTTGCCTCCCCTCCTCCTGTACAGTGGTACTGCGTCAATGTGGCAGACAGCGGTGTCCCCTCCCCCCATCCACTCTTCATGCGCCCTGTGTCCCCTTGCCTCCCCTCCTCCTGTACAGTGGCACTGCCTTTTCCGTCTCTGATGTAAGGAACGGCGGCTCCAACTGCGTCAAGCTGGCAGACAGCGGTGTCACATCCCCCCATCCACTCTTCATGCGCCCTCACCCACACATTCATTATCATATGTTTGTCCCCTGAACCCCCCTTCTCCTGTGGAGCTGTACTGCCTGTGTAGCGGTACTGACTGTGCAGCTGTACTGCCTGTGCAGTGGTACTGCCTTCTCCGTCTCTGATGTAAGGAACGGCGGCTCCAACTGCGTCAAGCTGGCGGATGGAACCTCTTTCCTGGGGACCCTCGTCCGCAGCCTGGGTGGCTATTACACCTACTTAGAGGAGGGCGTCAGAGCTTTCGTGAGTATGGGTGTTTCGGGTTAAAGGGGTTCAGGATTAAGGGATTAGAGTGCTTTAGGCCTTTCAGGGCCGGGGGGGAAGGGACCAATAGGACATTCGTGAGTATGGTGGTCGCTACATCTACTTAGAGGAGGGCGTCAGAGCATTTGTGAGTATGGGTGGCTATAACATCTACTTAGAGGAGGGCGTTAGAGCATTGGTGAGTATGGGTGGCTACTACACGTACTTAGAGGAGGGCGTCAGAGCTTTCGTGAGTATGGGTGTTTAGGGTTTAGGGTGGGTTCAAGGTTAAGGGTGAGGTTGTTCAGGGCAGGGATGGAAGGGACCAGTAGGGCTAGGGGGAGGGGGGGAGGCTTTTCCCTTTTTCAGGTTTGCCCTCGGACGCAGCCTAAGCTGGCAGATGCAGCACCTACTCAAAGGAGGGTGTCAGAGCATTCCTGAGTATAGGTGGTATGGGTGTAGGGTGGTTCAGGGCGGGGATGGAAGGGACCAGTAGGACAAGGGGGGAGGAGGGGGCTATTTCTTCCATTTTTCATAGGTTTGTGCTTGAATGCTTGAACCGCTACCACCCACCTGGAGGGCGTCAGAGCATCCGTGAGTCAGGTGTTCAAGGTGTTCAAGGCTTGGCTTAAGGTATAGGGTGTAGGGTTTTGGCTGTATCTTCTAGGTTAAAGGGCGCAGGGTTAAGGGTAAAAGGTGTTGGCTGGGTCTTTTAGGTTGAAGGGCATAGGATTTAGGGTATAGGGTGTTTGCTGGGTCTTCTAGGTTGAAGGGCGTAGGATTTAGGGTATAGGGTGTTGGCTTGGTCTTCTAGGTTGAAGGGCGTAGGATTTAGGGTTTAGGGTTTAGACTGTTTTCTAAGTTCAAGGGCGTAGGGATAGGGGTTTAGGCTGGGTGTAGGTTTTAAGGGTGTGGGAGGAGACAAGTCGGACAAGGAACATGCAGCCATGGATCGGCTTCGGACCACACCACCTGCCTAGAGCGAGGAGGGCGCCAAGGGGCCGGTGTGAGGACTTGGGTGGTGAGGCGAGGCCCGGGGGTTGCATATCGTACAAGGGGGGAAGAGGGGAGGCTTTGCTGCAATGCCCAGGCTTGTGCTTGAACACGAAACCATGGCTCGGCTAAGGACCACACCACCTGCCTAGAGCGAGCCGGGCGCCAAGGGTCCTGTGTGAGGACTTGGGTGGTGAGGTGTCGCGCTTGAACAAAAAAATAGAACTAACTGTGTTTCTATTTCTTTGATCGTTACAGGGAGTTGAAGGCCCTTCGGGCACCACCCAGCCCTCATGCCCCAACGACCCCGATGAGTCATCCTACTCGCCCCCAACAAAAACACACAACTAATTGTTATTATCTTTTCTTGCTCGTCACAGGGAGTTGATGGCCCGTCGGGCACCACGCAGCCCTCATGCCCCAACGACTCCAATCAGCCCGTGCAGTGCAGCCCTCAGACTGGCTACACGTACACTTGCTATGCTATCATCACGACAGCTGTCATCTGAAGACTTGCATTGTAGCTGGGCTGCTGATGCAAAGGGGATGTGGCAGAGGGGCTAGGGCAGTGCAGCCCCCAGGCCGGCTTTCCCACGTACACTTGCTATGCTATCATCACGACAGCTGTTATCTGAAGACTTTCAATTTAGCTGGACTAGTGGGGCAGAATTGCAATCTATCTGGGCTGGGGCAGAGGTAGCAGAGGTAGCAGAGGAGATGAGGAATCTATCTGGGCAGAGGTAGTAGAGGAGATGAGGAATAAGGCATGGGTGGCATATCGCTTGCGTGGCATATATAAAGTGTGTGTGGCATAGCTACATACACTTGTGTGGCATAGCGACATACACTTGTGTGGCATAGCGACATACATTTTTTGCGCAATCATCACAGCAACTGCCATCTGCAGTCTCCAGTCTAGCTGGGCTGGGGCAGTCTGCCATCTGCAGACTTTCAATATAGCTGGGTTGGGGCAGAGGACTGGTATGGCTTGGCGACACAGACACCTGCAACGCCATCGCCACGACAGTTGTCATCTGAAGAAGTTCAATCTAGCGGGGTTGCTGCTGGGGCAGAGGGGTTTGGTATTGTGAAACATTTAATATGCTAACAGTTGCGATTTGTGTGTGCACGCTTGCATACACTTTTCTATGGCATCATACCTCTGGTCTCGAAAAGGCTCGGCCGCGTGGGCGCTCAACTGTTCGGTTGGACAGGGGGGGGGGGGGGCAGTAAACCCTAACCCCTAACCTGTGCCTCATTGTCTGTGTACTCATGCACACATTTGCCTGCTTGCAAGGTTGGGACAATTCTAGACATGACTGTCGGACTCGTAACGGCGCACAATTAATCGACGTTTTCCAGTCCGAATGTTGATGTTTTTACTGTTGTTCATACAGTCATGACGTCCTTGTACCCGCCAGCCCGGGAGTGGCTCGGTGCTCCTCTTTCCTCCCTGGCCCTCTACCCTAAACCCTTAGGTCAAAGGAGGGGAGCATGCTCGCTGCACGTGGAATGCTGATGTCCCAATGGCGCCCCTGTTGTGGCACTATGTTGTTGCGGCCTTCGTCCCCACGTGCGTTTTTCAGTCAGAATATCGATGTTTTCCTGTTTATCAGATTGTCCTTTGTTACACCCGAGTCTTTGTTTACAGCGTCAGAGCCCAACACATTGATGCATATGCTACACACGGGCATGGTTGCATGGCAACGTCGCATGAACATGGTTGCATGGCAACGCCTCAGGGACATAAGTGCATGGCAATGGCTCATGGTTGCATGGCAAGGCCGCATGGACATGGTTGCATGGAGTGTGTGTCAAGTTAATGCAGTCATGCAGAACATCACGTTTCATGCATGCATGGGACATGTGACCGTAATATTGACACTTTATAGGCTAGGAAAACGAGCAAAAGCCAGGGAACCCCCTGGGCATACAATCAACACACAACTAAATAACATAAGATTGGGAATGAACCCCGTAGTGCAGGAGACAAGCCCTAATCGTGATATATTAATGACGTTACAGTGTTACACCCCTGGGACCCGCGTTAATAAATCGGCATGTGTGCGTCTACATATGCCAATAACGGTACACCTCTAGAGAAGCTGAGGTGTCGGACTTGTTATCCTTTCCGGTCTATCCTTTAATCCTTTGGTAGTTTGGTTCCTCCCCCCCCCCCTTCCCTGTCAATAACGTTACACCTCTGGGCCCGCTCAAAGCTCGAGCGCGTGATCGCCCAACTGTTCAGAAGGGAGTAAAGAAGGAACTAAAAGAAAGAGAGGGGGGAAGGAACAAAAGGAGAGGCTGCCGGGAAGGCAACGAAGACCAAGTCCAACACCTGAGTCTACATATGTGAGTCCGGAAAAGCGGTCGAATGCGCCTTAAACAATATAGGAAAGTGGGAAATCCGCTGCATGTACCGGCTCCCGAGCATGTCTACTTACTACCGTCAGCTACTAGTACGTTATGACATTGACTTAGCACCACGACCTGGGCCTCTCCCAGGACCCTCTTTTGAGCACCGGTCTGCAGCTGAAATGAGGATCGATGTTGTTGGTTGCCCCCCGTTGCAACTCCTCCAGGTACTCCAGGTCACTCTACTGGCCTACTCCTACTGAGTGCTTTGCTGATCAGAAATTGCATGTCCTGTCTGTAGTTGGCTATCGTGTTGTCCTGCCGGTGTCACCTTCTCGTGGTCACTAAATCAGCAATAACGAAGCAGTCAAAGGTGGTTCGAATGCCTTTATCATGCCGCTTAATAGCTTTGACCGTGTTGCAATGTAGTCGATTTCATGTTTGACAGGATGGAGAGGGAGGTTGATATTGGCGAAGTTGCAGCATACGTACTAAAAAAGGGTTGCTTAGAACCCAAGTGTACTGCTTTGTTATAATGGGGAGGAGCGCGAACGCTACAGCCCCCTACCAGAAATTAAACGGTGCAGTACGCCACTTGGACGCCTGCTGCTGAACCCGCCCACGAGGTGCAATGTGGGCAGAAGCAACAGAGGGACAGCCTTTGTGATCACTGTGCCCACCCCGTCAGGTAAGTATGTCCCCACAGTCGAAAGGGAAGTATAGGTAGATGGGGGGTCACGGCTATTGTACCGTATGCGATGGTGGGGTTCCAGATCCTAACGAGCCCTAATAACCACCGGCCTAACCGCCTCGATTGGGGGTGATTTAGGTGGATGAGCCCATCCTTAACAACTCTATTCAGTACGCCCGGCCAGCCTCTATTTCCATCATCGCTCAATCTTGGGCGGCAACTCGGCAAACAACGCGCCATTAAGTCCGACACACGACCGGCCGCCGCAACCCAGCCTCCGACCTTTAAATTGCAACTGTCCCCACACTTCCCTGCGATACCCACTCTTTGGCCAGTCCTTGAGTGTTGCATCGTGTAGGATCTTGTATCAAGATCATGACGGACCTTGCTCGCGCACACTTACAAAAACCCAATGCACGAATGAACGCGCCCAACACCCCAATTAAATCCAAGCCGATGAGCAGTCGACTTGGCCGCATTCACACCGGCCGCATTCACGTTTGAATAACTGGTGCATGCCCCAATTTACCCAATTCAAAATCCAGTTGGGCCGGCTCGGGCCCAAGGCAAACCACCCATCAGATGCTTTTTGCATTGCGATCGAGATGATTTGCAAGCTAAAAACACCTGAAATACAAGGTCAATGACATAACACCTCTGGGCCATGCTAAACAAAGGCTCGGCCCCGGCCGTGCCGGAAGTCAGATTGACTAGCCTTCGAGTGGAGCCTCCTAGACATTTGACGATCAAATGATCCATCCTGGGGGCTGGACAATCGATCATTCCCTTTTCACGACAATGCACGCTCCGACGCTAGTGATGTGCCGATTACGGTCCTTACGGTGACCGAATTATGTAGCTGAGTTCCAGTCACCGTAATTTCAAGGCAAATTCAGCTTATTTTACCAACATGCATGGGAACGTAATTACCAACACGATTTCTGAATTATGGTTCAATGGCACAGCACTGTCTGACAATCGTGTACGCCCCTCCAAAGTCCTCCCTATGTATTGGACGGGGGGGCCGCACTCGGTCCTGATGCTCAAACCAGTGTTGGCGGCAGCCATCCGTCCACTCGGCAGCACACTGCCGGAAGGATACTTCGGGCTGCCTTTTCCTTTTTTGGGAGGGGGGGGTATTTCTTTCTCCGTTGTGTTCTTCTCCCTCTTTGACTCTTGCCAGACGGCCTACCAACTACAACAACAAGGGTCGCCACAACAACAACAGTAACCAGCCACAGCCGGCAGCTGTCTGAGTCAATAACGTTACATCTCTGGGCCCGTTCAAAGCTCAGCCGCGTTGGCGCCCAAGTTTCAAGAAGGGAGAAAAGAAGAAAATAAAAGGAAGAGGTGGGGGGGGGGAAGGAACAAAGGAGAGGCCCAGAGGTGTAACGTTATTGACCAAAACTGGGAATATTACATGTTGCCATGTTGGGACACCGCATGGCCATCAAACGATATGCAGTACTGTTCAAAAATGCAGCACATCTCCTTTTCTTTTCTCCCGACGGGACAGTTGGGCGCCCACGTGGCCGAGCTTTCGTGAGCAGGGGCGCAGGGCCCAGAGGTGTAATGTCACTGACTACCTGGGACACAGGATACGGCCCGTATGGGCCAAAAATCCCGTAAAGTAACTTGATACCGTAACCCCTTCCCTGTGTCATTGCTTACTACAACACAAAACACATAGCACTGATACTGTAAGGAATAAGGCCACGCCTTTTTGAGCATGGCCGAGAGGCGTAACGTTATTGACCAATACCGGGAATATATATGGCATCTCCTTGTGTTCCTTCTCCCCTCTCTTCCTTTTAGTTCCTTCTTTTCTCCCTTCTGAACAGTTGGGCGCACACGCGGCCGAGCTTTTAGCGGGCCCGGATAGAGGTGTAACGTTATTGACCAATACCGGGAATATATATGGCATCTCCTTGTGTTCCTTCTCCCCTCTCTTCCTTTTAGTTCCTTCTTTTCTCCCTTCTGAACAGTTGGGCGCACACGCGGCCGAGCTTTTAGCGGGCCCGGATAGAGGTGTAACGTTATTGACCAATACCGGGAATATATATGGCCTCTCCTTGTGTTCCTTCCCCCCTCTCTTCCTTTTAGTTCCTTCTTTTCTCCCTTCTGAACAGTTGGGCGCACACGCGGCCGAGCTTTTAGCGGGCCCGGATAGAGGTGTAACGTTATTGACCAATACCGGGAATATATATGGCCTCTCCTTGTGTTCCTTCCCCCCTCTCTTCCTTTTAGTTCCTTCTTTACTCCTTGTGTTCCTTCCCCCCTCTCTTCCTTTTAGGAATATTACATGTTCCGAATCTTGCTTGTCCCGGTGATACATTCAAAACAACATTGCTAGTCGGACCGAGGGCGGCCAGCCGACTGGCGAGAAAGAAAACAATGCCCCCATTGCTTGGGGCCAGGAATCAGAGGGAACATCAATAAAATTATCGATGCATGGATACAGGAAGCCACCCGTTCGGCACCATGTCAATGACGTTACACCTCTGGGCCATGCACAAGAAGGTTCGGCCGCGTGGGCGCCCCACTGTTCAGAAAGAAGAAGGCAAAACTAAATGGAAGAGGGAACAAAAGGAGAGGCCGGGTGGGCACACAAGTCCGACACCTGAGCTCCTCTAGTAACTAGCCCTCTACAATGTCTACAACAGCGTCCACGACAGCAAGACACCATGTAAGGTACCATATCAGAGAGAACAACCAACATGGTCTCGGTGCGGATGGGACTACGGGCCTGTCTGAGTTGCGCTGTCCCCTTCAACCGCACGCCCCAATCTAGGGGGGCATCGATTCCTTCATTCCTCTCTTCCTTTTTTGCCCAAAATCCTGTTTTGGGTACAGCTGAACTCGTCCTTTGGGAACACAACAATGCATCCTGTGCTGAGGACGTCAACTTGCGGGGCTGGCGACCATCAAATATATGGATACCTAAACAAAACAAGTGTTGACAGTGCTTGAACTCTTAATTCTGAAACATGCCATGCGACTGTTGCACTAGGTACACTCCGATAGCTCCGATCAGGAGCACACTACCATTTTCGTCAGTTGCGTCTCAGATGCTGTCCAACTGCTGGCTACTCAAATACTGCCCAGCTGTTACTCAAGCGTGGCCCAACTGTTACTCAAATGTGGCCCAACCGCTAACCAAATGTTGTCCAACTGCTATTCAAGTGCATGCAGCTCCATTGATTCTTAGTTGTTCTTTTGGTGGCTGAACTCGTACTTGTGAAACAAACCCTCCAACTTTTTCAACACAAATCTCGCTCCGGAGAAGAGCAGCGCGGCAAGAAAGCATGCGACCACTGGCAGCGGCGGAGGCAGCAACGCTGAAAGCACGGCGGCGACGGGGGACACTCCGGTATATGAACCCGTGGCGGCGGCCGCAGCGGCCATGGAGGTGCCTGTTGCGGCGGCCGCAGCAGCCGCAAGGACGATGCCTGTGACAAGCCAGTGGGTGAAGGGGACAGGCCAGTGGATGGTGGCATCAGGCCATTGAAGTACATAGAGCTGGATGGTGCAATCACGAAGGCAATGTCCCTTGCAGCTGCAGCAGCAGGTGGGTGGAGGAGATCAAGGGCTTGTAAGGGTTAACGGTTGCAGCACGTTGCTTAAGAACATTGAGCTGGCCATTGCCATCTTGAAGGCAATGTACGTCGTCGCAGCCGGGGCCGCAGACAGGATGTGGCTGGGAAGTGGAAGTGGTGGTATCTCAGTGGGGAACATCGAGCTTGTACTAGGGGCCATCCTGAAGGCAATTTCCGGCAACAACAGAAGATGGGTTATGATACAACCAGAATAAATCCCCTGTCACAAGCATCGCCCATGCAAGACCCTTCACCCTTCCTCCTCCACCCACCTGCTGCCTGCATCGCCCATGCAAGACCCTTCACCCTTCCTCCTCCACCCACCTGCTGCCTGCATCGCCCATGCAAGACCCTTCACCCTTCCTCCTCCACCCACCTGCTGCATGCATCGCCCATGCAAGACCCTTCACCCTTCCTCCTCCACCCACCTGCTGCCTGCATCGGCCATGGCCTTCGAAACTGGGAAGGCCAGATCAATGTTGTTGAGCGCATTGAACCCACTGTCCGCCCCCCTCCCTCCCCCACTCCCCAACGATTCTGGTCCTGCCGCTGCTGTGACGGACATGGCCTTGAGGACATGGCCTTGAGGACATGGCCTTGAGGACATGGCCTTGAGGACATGGCCTTGAGGACATGGCCTTGAGGACATGGCCTTGAGGACATGGCCTTGAGGACATGGCCTTGAGGACATGGCCTTGAGGACATGGCCTTGAGGACATGGCCTTGAGGACATGGCCTTGAGGACATGGCCTTGAGGACATGGCCTTGAGGACATGGCCTTGAGGACATGGCCTTGAGGACATGGCCTTGAGGACATGGCCTTGAGGACATGGCCTTGAGGACATGGCCTTGAGGACATAGCCTTGAGGACATGGCCTTGAGGACATGGCCTTGAGGACATGGCCTTGAGGACATAGCCTTGAGGACATGGCCTTGAGGACATGGCCTTGAGGACATGGCCTTGAGGACATAGCCTTGAGGATGGCGCCTGCTAGCTCAATACTCTTCAATGCATTGAAGCCACCGTCCCTCCCCCTCCCTCCCCCTCCCTCCCCCTTCCTCCCTCCCCCTCCCTCCCTCCCTCCCCCTCCCTCCCCCTCCCTACCTCCCTCCCCCTCCCTCCCCCTCCCCCCCCCTCCCTCCCTCCCTCCCCCTCCCCCCCCCTCCCTCCCCCTCCCTCCCCCCCCCTCCCCCTCCCTCCCCCTCCCTCCCCCTCCCTCCCCCTCCCTCCCCCTCCCTCCCCCTCCCTCCCCCCTCCCTCCCCCTCCCTCCCCCCCCCTCCCCCTCCCTCCCCCTCCCTCCCCCTCCCTCCCCCTCCCCCCCCCTCCCTCCCCCTCCCTCCCCCTCCCTCCCCCTCCCTCCCCCTCCCTCCCCCTCCCTCCCCCCCCCTCCCCCTCCCTCCCCCTCCCTCCCCCTCCCCCCCCCTCCCTCCCCCTCCCTCCCCCTCCCTCCCCCTCCCTCCCCCTCCCTCCCCCTCCCTCCCCCTCCCTCCCCCTCCCTCCCCCTCCCTCCCCCTCCCTCCCCCTCCCTCCCCCTCCCTCCCCCCTCCCTCCCCCTCCCTCCCCCCTCCCTCCCCCTCCCTCCCCCTCCCCCCCCCTCCCTCCCCTCCCCCCCCCTCCCCCCCCCTCCCTCCCCCTCCCTCCCCCTCCCTCCCCCCTCCCTCCCCCCTCCCTCCCCCCTCCCTCCCCCCTCCCTCCCCCCTCCCTCCCCCCTCCCTCCCCCTCCCCTCCCCCTCCCCTCCCCCTCCCCTCCCCCTCCCTCCCCCTCCCTCCCCCTCCCTCCCCCTCCCTCCCCCTCCCTCCCCTCCCCCTCCCTCCCCCTCCCTCCCCCTCCCTCCCCCTCCCTTCCCCTCCCTCCCCCTCCCTCCCCCTCCCCTCCCCCTCCCTCCCCCTCCCTCCCCCTCCCTCCCCCTCCCTTCCCCTCCCTCCCCCTCCCTCCCCCTCCCTCCCCCTCCCTCCCCCCTCCCTCCCCCTCCCTCCCCCTCCCTCCCCCTCCCCTCCCCCTCCCCTCCCCCTCCCCTCCCCCTCCCCCTCCCTCCCCCCTCCCTCCCCCTCCCTCCCCATCGATCCCTGTTCTTCCACCCACCTGCTGCCGCTGCTGTGACGGACATAGCCTTAAGGACAGCACCAGCGAGCTCAATATTCTTCAGCGCCGTGCTGCATGTGGTGCAGTTCTTGGTGTGCGTATGGAAGGTGTCGAAAATCTAATATACAAGGTAGCAGTAATGTGGCAGTTAGGCGTCAGTTATGTGGCAGGTACATGGCAGTTATGTGGCAGTTATGTGGCACATATGTGGTAGTTTGGTGGAAGTTATGTGGCAGTTGAAGGAGGATTTGAAGGTGGAGCGGAAGGTGTCCAACATCTACGTAGCATCAAGATAAAGGGCGGAAGGTAGGTGGGGTGGAAGGTGGAGAGGAAGGTGGAGTGGAAGGTGGAGTGGAAGGTGGAGTGGAAGGTGGAGTGGAAGGTGGAGAGGAAGGTGGAGAGGAAGGTGGAGTGGAAGGTGGAGAGGAAGGTGGAGTGGAAGGTGGAGTGGAAGGTGGAGTGGAAGGTGGAGTGGAAGGTGGAGTGTAAGGTGGAGTGGAAGGTAAGTCGCAGGTAGGTGACAGGTGGGTGGCAGGTAGGTGACAGGTGGGTGGCAGGTGGGTGACAGGTGGGTGGCAGGTAGGTGACAGGTGGGTGGCAGGTGGGTGGCAGGTAGGTGGCATGTAGGTGGCAGGTGGGTGACATGTGGGTGGCAGGTAGGTTGTAGGTGTGTGGCAGATGGGTGGCAGGTAGGTGGCATGTAGGTGGCAGGTGGGTGACAGGTGGGTGGCAGGTAGGTGGCAGGTAGGTGGCAGGTAGGTGGCAGGTAGGTGGCAGGTGGGTGGCAGGTGGGTGGCAGGTAGGTGACAGGTAGGTGACAGGTAGGTAACATGGAGGTGGCAGGTGGGTGGCATGTAGGTGGTAGGTGGGTGGCAGGTGGGTGGCAGGTGGGTGGAGTGGCAGGTGTCAAATAGCTGCATATAAGATCAAGATAGTCCCTCCCTGTAACCCGTTGTTATTAAAGACAAACATAATTTCACATTTAATAATCGTTTTACAGATTTCAATCCGCTTACGTGCAGGCCTTCCCTGTCGTTGGGTGGCAGCTGTAGGGGCCCAGTGAAGGGGATGTCCCCGCCTGCGTGCTTCTCCACCCACCGCCTGAACGCACGCACCTGCAAGTGACAGGAACACATCGCAACATTATCACGGCACCCAGAGAGTGGAAATAAATAAATTAATGAATAAATAAATTAAGAATTTATTGTACACTTGAATAACATTTTCCTTAGGAAAATAAATTGTTTATAAACCCCCACAGTTATTTAAAATATTTTTCGATTCCCTAGATAATTTCTATATATTAATTTTCCCTGCGTGCTTCTCCACCCAGTGCCGGAACGCACACACCTGCAAGGGACAGGAACACTTCATAATATATTAATTGAAACTGTGTAATTTAGTCATTTTATCATTAAATAATACAATCATTAAATAATACAATCATTAAATAATACAATCATTAAATAACACAATCATTAAATAACACAATCATTAAATCATACAATCATTCAATACAGGTGAGTGTCGTAAGCGACAGCGTAAGTTTCTAACGCGTTAGAGGGTTTCAGGGTTCAGGGTTTAGGGATAATACAATCATTCAATCATACAATCATTCAATAATTCAATTATTAAATCATACAATCATTAAATCATGCAATCATTAAATAATACAATCATTAAATAATACAATGATTAAATAATGCAATCATTAAATCATACAATGATTAAATCATACAATGATTAAATCATACAATCATTAAATAATACAATCATTAAATAGAACAATATATATGAATTCAGCACTCACAGTGACGTCCGAGGTGGTGGGCATGTAGTAGTCCTGTGACGGCGGCTTGGCCCCGGCCTTGGCCGCCCGGTTGGCCAGCACTTGCTCCTGGGTGGGCAGGGGGGGGGGGGGTAGGGGAGTGTGTGGAGGAGCGTTAGGTTAGGGCGAGAGGGCGGCTTGGCACCTGCCTTGGCGGCCCGATTGGCCAGCACTAGCTCTTGGGTGGGCAGGGGGGGGGGGGGTAGAGGAGTGTGTAGAGGAGCGTTAGGTTAGGGCGAGAGGGCGGCCTGGCACCTGCCTTGGCCGCCCGATTGGCCAGCACTAGCTCTTGGGTGGGCAGGGGGGGGGGGGTAGAGGAGTGTGTAGAGGAGCGTTAGGTTAGGGCGAGAGGGCGGCCTGGCACCTGCCTTGGCCGCCCGATTGGCCAGCACTAGCTCTTGGGTGGGCAGGGGGGGGGGGGTAGAGGAGTGTGTAGAGGAGCGTTAGGTTAGGGCGAGAGGGCGGCCTGGCACCTGCCTTGGCCGCCCGATTGGCCAGCACTAGCTCTTGGGTGGGCAGGGGGGGGGGGGTAGAGGAGTGTGTAGAGGAGCGTTAGGTTAGGGCGAGAGGGCGGCCTGGCACCTGCCTTGGCGGCCCGATTGGCCAGCACTAGCTCTTGGGTGGGCAGGGGGGGGGGGGGGTAGAGGAGTGTGTAGAGGAGCGTTAGGTTAGGGCGAGAGGGCGGCCTGGCACCTGCCTTGGCGGCCCGATTGGCCAGCACTAGCTCTTGGGTGGGCAGGGGGGGGGGGGTAGAGGAGTGTGTAGAGGAGCGTTAGGTTAGGGCGAGAGGGCGGCCTGGCACCTGCCTTGGCGGCCCGATTGGCCAGCACTAGCTCTTGGGTGGGCAGGGGGGGGGGGGTAGAGGAGTGTGTAGAGGAGCGTTAGGTTAGGGCGAGAGGGCGGCCTGGCACCTGCCTTGGCCGCCCGATTGGCCAGCACTAGCTCTTGGGTGGGCAGGGGGGGGGGGGTAGAGGAGTGTGTAGAGGAGCGTTAGGTTAGGGCGAGAGGGCGGCCTGGCACCTGCCTTGGCCGCCCGATTGGCCAGCACTAGCTCTTGGGTGGGCAGGGGGGGGGGGGTAGAGGAGTGTGTAGAGGAGCGTTAGGTTAGGGCAAGAGGGCGGCCTGGCACCTGCCTTGGCGGCCCGATTGGCCAGCACTAGCTCTTGGGTGGGCAGGGGGGGGGGGGTAGAGGAGTGTGTAGAGGAGCGTTAGGTTAGGGCGAGAGGGCGGCTTGGCACCTGCCTTGGCGGCCCGATTGGCCAGCACTAGCTCTTGGGTGGGCAGGGGGGGGGGGGTAGAGGAGTGTGTAGAGGAGCGTTAGGTTAGGGCGAGAGGGCGGCCTGGCACCTGCCTTGGCCGCCCGATTGGCCAGCACTAGCTCTTGGGTGGGCAGGGGGGGGGGGGTAGAGGAGTGTGTAGAGGAGCGTTAGGTTAGGGCGAGAGGGCGGCCTGGCACCTGCCTTGGCGGCCCGGTTGGCCAGCACTAGCTCTTGGGTGGGCAGGGGGGGGGGGGGTAGAGGAGTGTGTAGAGGAGCGTTAGGTTAGGCCGAGAGGGCGGCTTGGCACCTGCCTTGGCGGCCCGATTGGCCAGCACTAGCTCTTGGGTGGGCAGGGGGGGGGGGGGTAGAGGAGTGTGTAGAGGAGCGTTAGGTTAGGGCAAGAGGGCGGCCTGGCACCTGCCTTGGCCGCCCGATTGGCCAGCTCTAGCTCTTGGGTGGGCAGGGGGGGGGGGGTAGAGGAGTGTGTAGAAGAGCGTTAGGTTAGGGCGAGAGGGCGGCCTGGCACCTGCCTTGGCCGCCCGATTGGCCAGCACTAGCTCTTGGGTGGGCAGGGGGGGGGGGGGTAGGGGAGTGTGTGGAGGAGCGTTAGGTAAGGCCGAGAGGGCGGCCTGGCACCTGCCTTGGCGGCCCGGTTCGCCAGCACTTGATCCTGAACAGGTAGGTGGGAGGGCGCATGTTGGTGGGGGAAGGTGGAGGATGTGGAGTGTGTGGTGGTCATGTTGGTGGGGGAAGGTGGAGGATGTGGAGTGTGTGGTGGTCATGTTGGTGGGGGAAGGTGGAGGATGTGGAGTGTGTGGTGGTCATGTTGGTGGGGGAAGGTGGAGGATGTGGAGTGTGTGGTGGTCATGTTGGTGGGGGAAGGTGGAGGATGTGGAGTGTGTGGTGGTCATGTTGGTGGGGGAAGGTGGAGGATGTGGAGTGTGTGGTGGTCATGTTGGTGGGGGAAGGTGGAGGATGTGGAGTGTGTGGTGGTCATGTTGGTGGGGGAAGGTGGAGGATGTGGAGTGTGTGGTGGTCATGTTCAGTCTTTAAAGGGCGGCTTGGCACCAGCCTTAATGGCTCGACTGTTCAACACTTGCTCCTGACCAGGGCAGGCGAGTGAAGGGCGGGGGACAGGGCGGTTTAAATTTGCAGGGGGGGCGGGAGGGGTGTGTGAGGGGGGAGGAGGAAGTGTGTGTGTGTGTGAGGGGGGGGGAGGGGTGTGTGAGGGGGGAGGAAGTGTGTGTGTGTGTGTGAGGGGGCGGGAGGGGTGTGTGAGGGGGGAGGAGGAAGTGTGTGTGTGTGAGGGGGGGGGAAGGGTGTGTGAGGGGGGAGGAGGAGGTGTGTGTGTGTGAGGGGGCGGGAGGGGTGTGTGAGGGGGGAGGAGGAAGTGTGTGTGTGTGAGGGGGCGGGAGGTGTGTGTGAGGGGGGATGAGGAAGTGTGTGTGGCACTGGCTGTGCAGCAGGACCGGTTGCACTGGCTGTGCAGCAGGACCGGGTGTACTGGCTGTGCAGCAGGACCGGGTGCACTGGCTGTGCAGCAGGACCGGGTGCACTGGCTGTGCAGCAGGACCGGGTGCACTGGCTGTGCAGCAGGACCGGGTGCACTGGCTGTGCAGCAGGACCGGGTGCACTGGCTGTGCAGCAGGACCGGGTGCACTGGCTGTGCAGCAGGACCGGGTGCATTGGCTGTGCAGCAGGACCGGGTGCACTGGCTGTGCAGCAGGACCGGGTGCATTGGCTGTGCAGCAGGACCGGGTGCACTGGCTGTGCAGCTGGACCGGGTGCATTGGCTGTGCAGCAGGACCGGGTGCACTGGCTGTGCAGCAGGACCGGGTGCACTGGCTGTGGAGCAGGACCGGGTGCACTGGCTGTGCAGCAGGACCGGGTGCACTGGCTGTGCAGCAGGACCGGGTGCACTGGCTGTGCAGCAGGACCGGGTGCACTGGCTGTGCAGCAGGACCGGGTGCACTGGCTGTGCAGCAGGACCGGGTGCACTGGCTGTGCAGCAGGACCGGGTGCACTGGCTGTGCAGCAGGACTGGGTGCACTGGCTGTGCAGCAGGACCGGGTGCACTGGCTGTGCAGCAGGACCGGGCGCAATGGCTGTGCAGCAGGACCGGGTGCACTGGCTGTGCAGCAGGACCGGGTGCACTGGCTGTGTAGCAGGACCGGGTGCACTGGCTGTGCAGCAGGACCGAGTGCACTGGCTGTGCAGCAGGACCGGGTGCACTGGCTGTGCAGCAGGACCGGGTGCACTGGCTGTGCAGTAGGACCGGGTGCACTGGCTGTGCAGCAGGACCGGGTGCACTGGCTGTGCAGCAGGACCGGGTGCACTGGCTGTGCAGGAGGACCGGGTGTACTGGCTGTGCAGCAGGACCGGGTGTACTGGCTGTGTAGCAGGACCGGGTGCACTGGCTGTGTAGCAGGACCGGGTGTACTGGCTGTGCAGCAGGACCGGGTGCATTGGCTGTGCAGCAGGACCGGGTGCATTGGCTGTGCAGCAGGACCGGGTGCACTGGCTGTGCAGCAGGACCGGGTGCACTGGCTGTGCAGCAGGACCGGGTGTACTGGCTGTGCAGCAGGACCGGGTGCACTGGCTGTGCAGCAGGACCGGGTGCACTGGCTGTGCAGCAGGACCGGGTGTACTGGCTGTGCAGCAGGACCGGGTGCACTGGCTGTGCAGCAGGACCGGGTGCACTGGCTGTGCAGCAGGACCGGGTGTACTGGCTGTGCAGCAGGACCGGGTGTACTGGCTGTGCAGCAGGACCGGGTGCACTGGCTGTGCAGCATGGCCGGGTCTTGGCTGTGGAACAGCGGTGGCATTATGTGCAAAACCCAGTCTGTCATAGTTAGGTCCGGGTCCTGGGTGATGAAGAGAGGTATAATGATGTGGGCTACCCAGTGTGGCAAATGGATTACAAATCGTACACCTGAAGGTATTTGTTTTAGGGGTTTATGTTTTTGCATAGAGGTTTGTGCAGCATAGAGATTTCAAATTATCTTTTACTTTTCATATTTAATCTGTCAATCACCTGGCTATGCAGGAGGGCAGAGTCCTGGCTGAAGAACGAAGGTGGGATGATGTGCGCCACCCAGTCCGGATAGCGGATCGCAAGTTTTCATATCTAATTTTCATATTTAACTTTCATATTTAATCTTTATGTTTCATCTTCATATTTAGTTTTCACACTTAACTTGTATATTTAATCTTTAAATTTAACCTTTATATTTAATCACCTGGCTGTGCAGGAGGACCAAATCTTGGCTGAGGAAAAGAGGCGCGATGATGTGCGCCACCCAGTCCGACACGGGGATCGCGAAGGGGCCCAGGCCTGCAGGCAGCTTCCCCTCCTCGTCGTACACCAAAACCTGACGACAGGGTAAATCGGAGAGACAACATTTTGGCAAAATCGTTTGAATAAATCAGTTTAAGTGGGTAAAGTGGGTAAATCGGGTAAATGGGGCGCAGGGATCGCAAAGGGGCCCAGGCCAGCAGGCCGCTTGCCCTCCTGGTCGAACACCAAAACCTGACAGGGCACAAATGAATTCGGTAAATAAATCAGGTACAGTGAGTAAGTAAATCAAGACAGGTGACCCAGGCCTGCAGGCAACTTCCCCTCCTCATCGCACACCAAAACCTGACAGGGCAAAAATACGTTAGGTAAATAAATCAGGGCACAAATAAATCAGGTACATTAATCAGTGAGTAAATAAATCAAGACAGGTGACCCAGGCTGGCAGGCAACTTCCCCTCTTGGTCGTGCACCAAACCCTCACGGAAAAACATTATTAAATTAGGTTATTCAAGTAAATCCGGTACATTGGTGAAATCAGGTCAATGGGAAGGAAACGAGGAGGTATGATGCACCCAGGCCTGCAGGCAGCTTTCCCTCTTGGTCGAACACCAAAACCTGACGGGAACCTCACAAGCGCTAAAACATTACTTATTTCGACACGACCACCTGACAGCCGAGGTGGCGACACCATTGGGGCTAGGTGGGCGTTTGAGTAGAGGTAGAGCAGCGACCTTGCTCCGGAACCCATCTCCGCCCTTATTAAGAAGACCGAAATCCCATATTTTCACTATGCCAGTCGAAATGTTGTTGGGTATCTACAGCTGGTTATTTTCACTATGCTCTCAGTAAAATCACAAACTTTGTGGCCAAGGGGTGCAATCAACGTTAAGTCAAAATTTTCACTATGCTCTCAGTAAAATCCCATACTTATTTCGACACGACCACCGCCCACCTGACAGCCGAGGTGGCGGCACCAGCCCGGCTTGGTGGGTGTGGAGTAGAGGTAGAGCAGCGTCCTTGCTCCGGAACCCATCTCTGCCGTGATCTTCACTAGGCACGGCGGACGGAAGTCGACCGCACCGCCGATAGAGCCCTTGAACGCGGCACCTGGCTCGTTGATACGATAGGAGAAGCCCTCCTGCGCTGACAGCGGCCTGGGAGGAGGGGTGCAGATGGGTGCTCAATTGTTGGGGATACTGCATCATGTATGTTGGTGAATAGCTGGATGGACAGGGGGGCTAGGGACGGAAGTCGACCGCACCGCCGATAGAGCCCTTGAACGCGGCCCCTGGCTCATTAACGCGATAGGAGAAGCCCTCTTGCGTTGACAGAGGCCTAATGAGGCAGCAAGCATGGAGCAAAAAGTCAAAACGTGTGCCGTGCAGCCACCGACAGAGCCCTTGAACGCGGCCCCTGGCTCATTGATCCGGTAAGAGAAGCCTTCTTGAGTTGACAGCGGCCTGGGGGGGGGAGGAGAAGCGTGGAGGGCGGAGAGAGCATGCTTTGAGGAGGGGAAGCTGGTTAGGTGTGAGGAGGTCGACCGTTCCGCTGATGGAGCCCTTGAACGCGGCCCCTGGCTCATTGATCCCATAAGAGAAGCCCTCTGGAGTAAATAGTGGCCTGGGTTGAGGGTCTAGGGTTGAGGGTCTAGGGTTGAGGGTCTAGGGTTGAGGGTCTAGGGTTGAGGGTCTAGGGTTGAGGGTCTAGGGTTGAGGGTCTAGGGTTAAGGGTCTAGGGTTGAGGGTTTAGGAGGAAATAATTCACAACATCACAAGTGGTGCTTCTGCCGATAAAGCCCTTCAACACGCTGAACCCTTCACCCTCTCCCCACCTGTCACGCACACAACCTGAACCCTTCACCCTCTCCCCACCTGTCACGCACACAACCTGAACCCTTCACCCTCTCCCCACCTGTCACGCACAAAACCTGAACCCTTCACCCTCTCCCCACCTGTCACGCACAAAACCTGAACCCTTCACCCTCTCCCCACCTGTCACGCACACAACCTGAACCCTTCACCCTCTCCCCACCTGTCACGCACACAACCTGAACCCTTCACCCTCTCCCCACCTGCCACGCACAAAACCTGAACCCTTCACCCTCTCCCCACTTGTCACGAACACAACCTGAACCCTTCACCCTCTCCCCACCTGTCACGCACAAAACCTGAACCCTTCACCCTCTTCCCACCTGTCACGCACACAACCTGAACCCTTCACCCTCTCCCCACCTGTCACGCACAAAACCTGAACCCTTCACCCTCTCCCCACCTGTCACGCACACAACCTGAACCCTTCACCCTCTCCCCACCTGTCACGCACACAACCTGAACCCTTCACCCTCTTCCCACCTGTCACGCACACAACCTGAACCCTTCACCCTCTCCCCACCTGTCACGCACACAACCTGAACCCTTCACCCTCTCCCCACCTGTCACGCACAAAACCTGAACCCTTCACCCTCTCCCCACTTGTCACGAACACAACCTGAACCCTTCACCCTCTCCCCACCTGTCACGCACAAAACCTGAACCCTTCACCCTCTCCCCACCTGTCACGCACAAAACCTGAACCCTTCACCCTCTCCCCACCTGTCACGCACACAACCTGAACCCTTCACCCTCTCCCCACCTGTCACGCACAAAACCTGAACCCTTCACCCTCTTCCCACCTGTCACGCACACAACCTGAACCCTTCACCCTCTTCCCACCTGTCACGCACACAACCTGAACCCTTCACCCTCTCCCCACCTGTCACGCACACAACCTGAACCCTTCACCCTCTCCCCACCAGTCACGCACACAACCTGAACCCTTCACCCTCTCCCCACCTGTCACGCACAAAACCTGAACCCTTCACCCTCTCCCCACCTGTCACGCACACAACCTGAACCCTTCACCCTCTCCCCACCTGTCACGCACAAAACCTGAACCCTTCACCCTCTCCCCACCTGTCACGCACACAACCTGAACCCTTCAACCTCTCCCCACCTGTCACGCACACAACCTGAACCCTTCACCCTCTCCCCACCTGTCACGCACAAAACCTGAACCCTTCACCCTCTCCCCACTTGTCACGAACACAACCTGAACCCTTCACCCTCTCCCCACCTGTCACGCACAAAACCTGAACCCTTCACCCTCTCCCCACCTGTCACGCACAAAACCTGAACCCTTCACCCTCTCCCCACCTGTCACGCACAAAACCTGAACCCTTCACCCTCTCCCCACCTGTCACGCACACAACCTGAACCCTTCACCCTCTCCCCACCAGTCACGCACACAACCTGAACCCTTCACCCTCTCCCCACCTGTCACGCACACAACCTGAACCCTTCACCCTCTCCCCACCTGTCACGCACAAAACCTGAACCCTTCACCCTCTTCCCACCTGTCACGCACACAACCTGAACCCTTCACCCTCTCCCCACCTGTCACGCACACAACCTGAACCCTTCACCCTCTCCCCACCTGTCACGCACAAAACCTGAACCCTTCACCCTCTCCCCACTTGTCACGCACACAACCTGAACCCTTCACCCTCTCCCCACCTGTCACGCACACAACCTGAACCCTTCACCCTCTCCCCACCTGTCACGCACACAACCTGAACCCTTCACCCTCTCCCCACCTGTCACGCACACAACCTGAACCCTTCACCCTCTCCCCACCTGTCACGCACAAAACCTGAACCCTTCACCCTCTTCCCACCTGTCACGCACACAACCTGAACCCTTCACCCTCTTCCCACCTGTCACGCACACAACCTGAACCCTTCACCCTCTCCCCACCTGTCACGCACAAAACCTGAACCCTTCACCCTCTTCCCACCTGTCACGCACACAACCTGAACCCTTCACCCTCTCCCCACCTGTCACGCACAAAACCTGAACCCTTCACCCTCTCCCCACCTGTCACGCACACAACCTGAACCCTTCACCCTCTCCCCACCTGTCACGCACAAAACCTGAACCCTTCACCCTCTCCCCACCTGTCACGCACAAAACCTGAACCCTTCACCCTCTCCCCACCTGTCACGCACACAACCTGAACCCTTCACCCTCTCCCCACCTGTCACGCACAAAACCTGAACCCTTCACCCTCTCCCCACCTGTCACGCACAAAACCTGAACCCTTCACCCTCTCCCCACCTGTCACGCACACAACCTGAACCCTTCACCCTCTCCCCACCTGTCACGCACACAACCTGAACCCTTCACCCTCTCCCCACCTGTCACGCACAAAACCTGAACCCTTCACCCTCTCCCCACCTGTCACGCACACAACCTGAACCCTTCACCCTCTCCCCACCTGTCACGAACACAACCTGAACCCTTCACCCTCTCCCCATCTGTCACGCACACAACCAGAACCCTTCACCCTCTCCCCACCTGTCACGCACAAAACCTGAACCCTTCACCCTCTTCCCACCTGTCACGCACACAACCTGAACCCTTCACCCTCTCCCCACCTGTCACGCACACAACCTGAACCCTTCACCCTCTCCCCACCTGTCACGCACACAACCTGAACCCTTCACCCTCTCCCCACTTGTCACGCACACAACCTGAACCCTTCACCCTCTCCCCACCTGTCACGCACACAACCTGAACCCTTCACCCTCTCCCCACCTGTCACGCACACAACCTGAACCCTTCACCCTCTCCCCACCTGTCACGCACACAACCTGAACCCTTCACCCTCTCCCCACCTGTCACGCACAAAACCTGAACCCTTCACCCTCTCCCCACCAGTCACGCACAAAACCTGAACCCTTCACCCTCTCCCCACCTGTCACGCACACAACCTGAACCCTTCACCCTCTCCCCACCTGTCACGCACACAACCTGAACCCTTCACCCTCTCCCCACCTGTCACGCACAAAACCTGAACCCTTCACCCTCTCCCCACCTGTCACGCACAAAACCTGAACCCTTCACCCTCTCCCCACCTGTCACGCACAAAACCTGAACCCTTCACCCTCTCCCCACCTGTCACGCACACAACCTGAACCCTTCACCCTCTCCCCACCAGTCACGCACAACCTGAACCCTTCACCCTCTCCCCACCTGTCACGCACAAAACCTGAACCCTTCACCCTCTCCCCACCTGTCACGCACAAAACCTGAACCCTTCACCCTCTTCCCACCTGTCACGCACAAAACCTGAACCCTTCACCCTCTCCCCACCTGTCACGCACACAACCTGAACCCTTCACCCTCTCCCCACCTGTCACGCACAAAACCTGAACCCTTCACCCTCTCCCCACCTGTCACGCACAAAACCTGAACCCTTCACCCTCTCCCCACCTGTCACGCACACAACCTGAACCCTTCACCCTCTCCCCACCTGTCACGCACACAACCTGAACCCTTCACCCTCTCCCCACCTGTCACGCACAAAACCTGAACCCTTCACCCTCTCCCCACCTGTCACGCACAAAACCTGAACCCTTCACCCTCTTCCCACCTGTCACGCACACAACCTGAACCCGTCACCCTCTCCCCACCTGTCACGCACACAACCTGAACCCTTCACCCTCTCCCCACCTGTCACGCACAAAACCTGAACCCTTCACCCTCTCCCCACTTGTCACGCACACAACCTGAACCCTTCACCCTCTCCCCACCTGTCACGCACACAACCTGAACCCTTCACCCTCTCCCCACCTGTCACGCACAAAACCTGAACCCTTCACCCTCTCCCCACTTGTCACGAACACAACCTGAACCCTTCACCCTCTCCCCACCTGTCACGCACACAACCTGAACCCTTCACCCTCTCCCCACTTGTCACGCACACAACCTGAACCCTTCACCCTCTCCCCACTTGACACGAACACAACCTGAACCCTTCACCCTCTCCCCACCTGTCACGCACACAACCTGAACCCTTCACCCTCTCCCCACCTGTCACGCACAAAACCTGAACCCTTCACCCTCTCCCCACCTGTCACGCACACAACCTGAACCCTTCACCCTCTCCCCACCTGTCACGCACAAAACCTGAACCCTTCACCCTCTCCCCACTTGTCACGCACACAACCTGAACCCTTCACCCTCTCCCCACCTGTCACGCACAAAACCTGAACCCTTCACCCTCTCCCCACCTGTCACGCACAAAACCTGAACCCTTCACCCTCTCCCCACTTGTCACGAACACAACCTGAACCCTTCACCCTCTCCCCACCTGTCACGCACACAACCTGAACCCTTCACCCTCTCCCCACCTGTCACGCACAAAACCTGAACCCTTCACCCTCTCCCCACCTGTCACGCACAAAACCTGAACCCTTCACCCTCTCCCCACCTGTCACGCACACAACCTGAACCCTTCACCCTCTCCCCACCTGTCACGCACACAACCTGAACCCTTCACCCTCTCCCCACCAGTCACGCACACAACCTGAACCCTTCACCCTCTCCCCACCTGTCACGCACACAACCTGAACCCTTCACCCTCTCCCCACCTGTCACGCACAAAACCTGAACCCTTCACCCTCTCCCCACCTGTCACGCACACAACCTGAACCCTTCACCCTCTCCCCACCTGTCACGCACAAAACCTGAACCCTTCACCCTCTCCCCACCTGTCACGCACACAACCTGAACCCTTCACCCTCTCCCCACCTGTCACGCACAAAACCTGAACCCTTCACCCTCTCCCCACCTGTCACGCACACAACCTGAACCCTTCACCCTCTCCCCACCTGTCACGCACAAAACCTGAACCCTTCACCCTCTTCCCACCTGTCACGCACACAACCTGAACCCTTCACCCTCTTCCCACCTGTCACGCACACAACCTGAACCCTTCACCCTCTCCCCACCTGTCACGCACAAAACCTGAACCCTTTACCCTCTCCCCACCTGTCACGCACACAACCTGAACCCTTCACCTTCTCCCCACCTGTCACGCACAAAACCTGAACCCTTCACCCTCTCCCCACTTGTCACGCACACAACCTGAACCCTTCACCCTCTCCCCACCTGTCACGAACACAACCTGAACCCTTCACCCTCTCCCCACCTGTCACGCACACAACCTGAACCCTTCACCCTCTCCCCACCTGTCACGCACAAAACCTGAACCCTTCACCCTCTCCCCACCTGTCACGCACAAAACCTGAACCCTTCACCCTCTCCCCACCTGTCACGCACACAACCTGAACCCTTCACCCTCTCCCCACCAGTCACGCACACAACCTGAACCCTTCATCCTCTCCCCACCTGTCACGCACAAAACCTGAACCCTTCACCCTCTCCCCACCTGTCACGCACAAAACCTGAACCCTTCACCCTCTTCCCACCTGTCACGCACAAAACCTGAACCCTTCACCCTCTCCCCACCTGTCACGCACACAACCTGAACCCTTCACCCTCTCCCCACCTGTCACGCACAAAACCTGAACCCTTCACCCTCTCCCCACCTGTCACGCACAAAACCTGAACCCTTCACCCTCTCCCCACCTGTCACGCACACAACCTGAACCCTTCACCCTCTCCCCACCTGTCACGCACAAAACCTGAACCCTTCACCCTCTCCCCACCTGTCACGCACACAACCTGAACCCTTCACCCTCTCCCCACCTGTCACGCACAAAACCTGAACCCTTCACCCTCTCCCCACCTGTCACGCACACAACCTGAACCCTTCACCCTCTCCCCACCTGTCACGCACAAAACCTGAACCCTTCACCCTCTCCCCACCTGTCACGCACACAACCTGAACCCTTCACCCTCTCCCCACCTGTCACGCACAAAACCTGAACCCTTCACCCTCTTCCCACCTGTCACGCACACAACCTGAACCCTTCACCCTCTTCCCACCTGTCACGCACACAACCTGAACCCTTCACCCTCTCCCCACCTGTCACGCACAAAACCTGAACCCTTTACCCTCTCCCCACCTGTCACGCACACAACCTGAACCCTTCACCTTCTCCCCACCTGTCACGCACAAAACCTGAACCCTTCACCCTCTCCCCACTTGTCACGCACACAACCTGAACCCTTCACCCTCTCCCCACCTGTCACGAACACAACCTGAACCCTTCACCCTCTCCCCACCTGTCACGCACACAACCTGAACCCTTCACCCTCTCCCCACCTGTCACGCACAAAACCTGAACCCTTCACCCTCTCCCCACCTGTCACGCACAAAACCTGAACCCTTCACCCTCTCCCCACCTGTCACGCACACAACCTGAACCCTTCACCCTCTCCCCACCAGTCACGCACACAACCTGAACCCTTCATCCTCTCCCCACCTGTCACGCACAAAACCTGAACCCTTCACCCTCTCCCCACCTGTCACGCACAAAACCTGAACCCTTCACCCTCTTCCCACCTGTCACGCACAAAACCTGAACCCTTCACCCTCTCCCCACCTGTCACGCACACAACCTGAACCCTTCACCCTCTCCCCACCTGTCACGCACAAAACCTGAACCCTTCACCCTCTCCCCACCTGTCACGCACAAAACCTGAACCCTTCACCCTCTCCCCACCTGTCACGCACACAACCTGAACCCTTCACCCTCTCCCCACCAGTCACGCACACAACCTGAACCCTTCACCCTCTCCCCACCTGTCACGCACAAAACCTGAACCCTTCACCCTCTCCCCACCTGTCACGCACAAAACCTGAACCCTTCACCCTCTTCCCACCTGTCACGCACAAAACCTGAACCCTTCACCCTCTCCCCACCTGTCACGCACACAACCTGAACCCTTCACCCTCTCCCCACCTGTCACGCACAAAACCTGAACCCTTCACCCTCTCCCCACCTGTCACGCACACAACCTGAACCCTTCACCCTCTCCCCACCAGTCACGCACACAACCTGAACCCTTCATCCTCTCCCCACCTGTCACGCACAAAACCTGAACCCTTCACCCTCTCCCCACCTGTCACGCACAAAACCTGAACCCTTCACCCTCTTCCCACCTGTCACGCACAAAACCTGAACCCTTCACCCTCTCCCCACCTGTCACGCACACAACCTGAACCCTTCACCCTCTCCCCACCTGTCACGCACAAAACCTGAACCCTTCACCCTCTCCCCACCTGTCACGCACAAAACCTGAACCCTTCACCCTCTCCCCACCTGTCACGCACACAACCTGAACCCTTCACCCTCTCCCCACCAGTCACGCACACAACCTGAACCCTTCACCCTCTCCCCACCTGTCACGCACAAAACCTGAACCCTTCACCCTCTCCCCACCTGTCACGCACAAAACCTGAACCCTTCACCCTCTTCCCACCTGTCACGCACACAACCTGAACCCTTCACCCTCTCCCCACCTGTCACGCACACAACCTGAACCCTTCACCCTCTCCCCACCTGTCACGCACAAAACCTGAACCCTTCACCCTCTCCCCACTTGTCACGAACACAACCTGAACCCTTCACCCTCTCCCCACCTGTCACGCACACAACCTGAACCCTTCACCCTCTCCCCACCTGTTACGCACAAAACCTGAACCCTTCACCCTCTCCCCACCTGTCACGCACACAACCTGAACCCTTCACCCTCTCCCCACCTGTCACGCACAAAACCTGAACCCTTCACCCTCTTCCCACCTGTCACGCACACAACCTGAACCCTTCACCCTCTTCCCACCTGTCACGCACACAACCTGAACCCTTCACCCTCTCCCCACCTGTCACGCACAAAACCTGAACCCTTCACCCTCTTCCCACCTGTCACGCACACAACCTGAACCCTTCACCCTCTCCCCACCTGTCACGCACACAACCTGAACCCTTCACCCTCTCCCCACCTGTCACGCACAAAACCTTAACCCTTCACCCTCTCCCCACCTGTCACGCACAAACCCTGAACCCTTCACCCTCTCCCCACCTGTCACGCACAAAACCTGAACCCTTCACCCTCTCCCCACCTGTCACGCACACAACCTGAACCCTTCACCCTCTCCCCACCTGTCACGCACAAAACCTGAACCCTTCACCCTCTCCCCACCTGTCACGCACACAACCTGAACCCTTCACCCTCTCCCCACCTGTCACGCACACAACCTGAACCCTTCACCCTCTCCCCACCTGTCACGCACAAAACCTGAACCCTTCACCCTCTCCCCACCTGTCACGCACAAAACCTGAACCCTTCACCCTCTCCCCACCTGTCACGCACACAACCTGAACCCTTCACCCTCTCCCCACCTGTCACGCACACAACCTGAACCCTTCACCCTCTCCCCACCTGTCACGCACAAAACCTGAACCCTTCACCCTCTCCCCACTTGTCACGAACACAACCTGAACCCTTCACCCTCTCCCCACCTGTCACGCACAAAACCTGAACCCTTCACCCTCTCCCCACTTGTCACGCACACAACCTGAACCCTTCACCCTCTCCCCACCTGTCACGCACACAACCTGAACCCTTCACCCTCTCCCCACCTGTCACGCACAAAACCTGAACCCTTCACCCTCTCCCCACTTGTCACGAACACAACCTGAACCCTTCACCCTCTCCCCACCTGTCACGCACACAACCTGAACCCTTCACCCTCTCCCCACCTGTCACGCACAAAACCTGAACCCTTCACCCTCTCCCCACCTGTCACGCACAAAACCTGAACCCTTCACCCTCTCCCCACCTGTCACGCACAAAACCTGAACCCTTCACCCTCTTCCCACCTGTCACGCACACAACCTGAACCCTTCACCCTCTTCCCACCTGTCACGCACACAACCTGAACCCTTCACCCTCTCCCCACCTGTCACGCACAAAACCTGAACCCTCCACCCTCTCCCCACCTGTCACGCACACAAACTGAACCCTTCACCCTCTCCCCACCTGTCACGCACACAACCTGAACCCTTCACCCTCTCCCCACCTGTCACGCACACAACCTGAACCCTTCACCCTCTCCCCACTTGTCACGCACACAACCTGAACCCTTCACCCTCTCCCCACCTGTCACGAACACAACCTGAACCCTTCACCCTCTCCCCACCTGTCACGCACACAACCTGAACCCTTCACCCTCTCCCCACCTGTCACGCACAAAACCTGAACCCTTCACCCTCTCCCCACCTGTCACGCACAAAACCTGAACCCTTCACCCTCTCCCCACCTGTCACGCACACAACCTGAACCCTTCACCCTCTCCCCACCAGTCACGCACACAACCTGAACCCTTCACCCTCTCCCCACCTGTCACGCACAAAACCTGAACCCTTCACCCTCTCCCCACCTGTCACGCACACAACCTGAACCCTTCACCCTCTTCCCACCTGTCACGCACAAAACCTGAACCCTTCACCCTCTCCCCACCTGTCACGCACACAACCTGAACCCTTCACCCTCTCCCCACCTGTCACGCACAAAACCTGAACCCTTCACCCTCTCCCCACCTGTCACGCACAAAACCTGAACCCTTCACCCTCTCCCCACCTGTCACGCACACAACCTGAACCCTTCACCCTCTCCCCACCAGTCACACACACAACCTGAACCCTTCACCCTCTCCCCACCTGTCACGCACAAAACCTGAACCCTTCACCCTCTCCCCACCTGTCACGCACAAAACCTGCCTGAACCCTTCACCCTCTTCCCACCTGTCACGCACACAACCTGAACCCTTCACCCTCTCCCCACCTGTCACGCACACAACCTGAACCCTTCACCCTCTCCCCACCTGTCACGCACAAAACCTGAACCCTTCACCCTCTCCCCACTTGTCACGAACACAACCTGAACCCTTCACCCTCTCCCCACCTGTCACGCACACAACCTGAACCCTTCACCCTCTCCCCACCTGTCACGCACAAAACCTGAACCCTTCACCCTCTCCCCACCTGTCACGCACACAACCTGAACCCTTCACCCTCTCCCCACCTGTCACGCACAAAACCTGAACCCTTCACCCTCTTCCCACCTGTCACGCACACAACCTGAACCCTTCACCCTCTTCCCACCTGTCACGCACAAAACCTGAACCCTTCACCCTCTCCCCACCTGTCACGCACAAAACCTGAACCCTTCACCCTCTTCCCACCTGTCACGCACACAACCTGAACCCTTCACCCTCTCCCCACCTGTCACGCACAAAACCTGAACCCTTCACCCTCTCCCCACCTGTCACGCACACAACCTGAACCCTTCACCCTCTCCCCACCTGTCACGCACAAAACCTGAACCCTTCACCCTCTCCCCACCTGTCACGCACACAACCTGAACCCTTCACCCTCTCCCCACCTGTCACGCACACAACCTGAACCCTTCACCCTCTCCCCACCTGTCACGAACACAACCTGAACCCTTCACCCTCTCCCCACCTGTCACGCACAAAACCTGAACCCTTCACCCTCTCCCCACTTGCCACGCACACAACCTGAACCCTTCACCCTCTCCCCACCTGTCACGCACACAACCTGAACCCTTCACCCTCTCCCCACCTGTCACGCACACAACCTGAACCCTTCACCCTCTCCCCACCTGTCACGCACAAAACCTGAACCCTTCACCCTCTTCCCACCTGTCACGCACACAACCTGAACCCTTCACCCTCTTCCCACCTGTCACGCACAAAACCTGAACCCTTCACCCTCTCCCCACCTGTCACGCACAAAACCTGAACCCTTCACCCTCTTCCCACCTGTCACGCACACAACCTGAACCCTTCACCCTCTCCCCACCTGTCACGCACAAAACCTGAACCCTTCACCCTCTCCCCACCTGTCACGCACACAACCTGAACCCTTCACCCTCTCCCCACCTGTCACGCACAAAACCTGAACCCTTCACCCTCTCCCCACCTGTCACGCACACAACCTGAACCCTTCACCCTCTCCCCACCTGTCACGCACACAACCTGAACCCTTCACCCTCTCCCCACCTGTCACGAACACAACCTGAACCCTTCACCCTCTCCCCACCTGTCACGCACAAAACCTGAACCCTTCACCCTCTCCCCACTTGCCACGCACACAACCTGAACCCTTCACCCTCTCCCCACCTGTCACGCACACAACCTGAACCCTTCACCCTCTCCCCACCTGTCACGCACAAAACCTGAACCCTTCACCCTCTTCCCACCTGTCACGCACACAACCTGAACCCTTCACCCTCTCCCCACCTGTCACGCACACAACCTGAACCCTTCACCCTCTCCCCACCTGTCACGCACACAACCTGAACCCTTCACCCTCTCCCCACTTGTCACGAACACAACCTGAACCCTTCACCCTCTCCCCACCTGTCACGCACACAACCTGAACCCTTCACCCTCTCCCCACCTGTCACGCACAAAACCTGAACCCTTCACCCTCTCCCCACCTGTCACGCACAAAACCTGAACCCTTCACCCTCTCCCCACTTGTCACGAACACAACCTGAACCCTTCACCCTCTCCCCACCTGTCACGCACAAAACCTGAACCCTTCACCCTCTCCCCACTTGTCACGCACACAACCTGAACCCTTCACCCTCTCCCCACCTGTCACGCACACAACCTGAACCCTTCACCCTCTCCCCACCTGTCACGCACAAAACCTGAACCCTTCACCCTCTCCCCACTTGTCACGAACACAACCTGAACCCTTCACCCTCTCCCCACCTGTCACGCACACAACCTGAACCCTTCACCCTCTCCCCACCTGTCACGCACACAACCTGAACCCTTCACCCTCTCCCCACCTGTCACGCACAAAACCTGAACCCTTCACCCTCTCCCCACCTGTCACGCACAAAACCTGAACCCTTCACCCTCTTCCCACCTGTCACGCACACAACCTGAACCCTTCACCCTCTTCCCACCTGTCACGCACACAACCTGAACCCTTCACCCTCTCCCCACCTGTCACGCACAAAACCTGAACCCTCCACCCTCTCCCCACCTGTCACGCACACAAACTGAACCCTTCACCCTCTCCCCACCTGTCACGCACACAACCTGAACCCTTCACCCTCTCCCCACCTGTCACGCACAAAACCTGAACCCTTCACCCTCTCCCCACTTGTCACGCACACAACCTGAACCCTTCACCCTCTCCCCACCTGTCACGCACACAACCTGAACCCTTCACCCTCTCCCCACCTGTCACGCACACAACCTGAACCCTTCACCCTCTCCCCACCTGTCACGCACAAAACCTGAACCCTTCACCCTCTCCCCACCTGTCACGCACAAAACCTGAACCCTCCACCCTCTCCCCACCTGTCACGCACACAACCTGAACCCTTCACCCTCTTCCCACCTGTCACGCACACAACCTGAACCCTTCACCCTCTCCCCACCTGTCACGCACAAAACCTGAACCCTTCACCCTCTCCCCACCTGTCACGCACAAAACCTGAACCCTTCACCCTCTCCCCACCTGTCACGCACACAACCTGAACCCTTCACCCTCTCCCCACCAGTCACGCACACAACCTGAACCCTTCACCCTCTCCCCACCTGTCACGCACAAAACCTGAACCCTTCACCCTCTCCCCACCTGTCACGCACACAACCTGAACCCTTCACCCTCTTCCCACCTGTCACGCACACAAACTGAACCCTTCACCCTCTCCCCACCTGTCACGCACACAACCTGAACCCTTCACCCTCTCCCCACCTGTCACGCACAAAACCTGAACCCTTCACCCTCTCCCCACCTGTCACGCACAAAACCTGAACCCTTCACCCTCTCCCCACCTGTCACGCACACAACCTGAACCCTTCACCCTCTCCCCACCTGTCACGCACAAAACCTGAACCCTTCACCCTCTTCCCACCTGTCACGCACACAACCTGAACCCTTCACCCTCTTCCCACCTGTCACGCACAAAACCTGAACCCTTCACCCTCTCCCCACCTGTCACGCACAAAACCTGAACCCTTCACCCTCTTCCCACCTGTCACGCACACAACCTGAACCCTTCACCCTCTCCCCACCTGTCACGCACAAAACCTGAACCCTTCACCCTCTCCCCACCTGTCACGCACACAACCTGAACCCTTCACCCTCTCCCCACCTGTCACGCACAAAACCTGAACCCTTCACCCTCTCCCCACCTGTCACGCACACAACCTGAACCCTTCACCCTCTCCCCACCTGTCACGCACACAACCTGAACCCTTCACCCTCTCCCCACCTGTCACGAACACAACCTGAACCCTTCACCCTCTCCCCACCTGTCACGCACAAAACCTGAACCCTTCACCCTCTCCCCACTTGCCACGCACACAACCTGAACCCTTCACCCTCTCCCCACCTGTCACGCACACAACCTGAACCCTTCACCCTCTCCCCACCTGTCACGCACACAACCTGAACCCTTCACCCTCTCCCCACCTGTCACGCACAAAACCTGAACCCTTCACCCTCTTCCCACCTGTCACGCACACAACCTGAACCCTTCACCCTCTTCCCACCTGTCACGCACAAAACCTGAACCCTTCACCCTCTCCCCACCTGTCACGCACAAAACCTGAACCCTTCACCCTCTTCCCACCTGTCACGCACACAACCTGAACCCTTCACCCTCTCCCCACCTGTCACGCACAAAACCTGAACCCTTCACCCTCTCCCCACCTGTCACGCACACAACCTGAACCCTTCACCCTCTCCCCACCTGTCACGCACAAAACCTGAACCCTTCACCCTCTCCCCACCTGTCACGCACACAACCTGAACCCTTCACCCTCTCCCCACCTGTCACGCACACAACCTGAACCCTTCACCCTCTCCCCACCTGTCACGAACACAACCTGAACCCTTCACCCTCTCCCCACCTGTCACGCACAAAACCTGAACCCTTCACCCTCTCCCCACTTGCCACGCACACAACCTGAACCCTTCACCCTCTCCCCACCTGTCACGCACACAACCTGAACCCTTCACCCTCTCCCCACCTGTCACGCACAAAACCTGAACCCTTCACCCTCTTCCCACCTGTCACGCACACAACCTGAACCCTTCACCCTCTCCCCACCTGTCACGCACACAACCTGAACCCTTCACCCTCTCCCCACCTGTCACGCACACAACCTGAACCCTTCACCCTCTCCCCACTTGTCACGAACACAACCTGAACCCTTCACCCTCTCCCCACCTGTCACGCACACAACCTGAACCCTTCACCCTCTCCCCACCTGTCACGCACAAAACCTGAACCCTTCACCCTCTCCCCACCTGTCACGCACAAAACCTGAACCCTTCACCCTCTCCCCACTTGTCACGAACACAACCTGAACCCTTCACCCTCTCCCCACCTGTCACGCACAAAACCTGAACCCTTCACCCTCTCCCCACTTGTCACGCACACAACCTGAACCCTTCACCCTCTCCCCACCTGTCACGCACACAACCTGAACCCTTCACCCTCTCCCCACCTGTCACGCACAAAACCTGAACCCTTCACCCTCTCCCCACTTGTCACGAACACAACCTGAACCCTTCACCCTCTCCCCACCTGTCACGCACACAACCTGAACCCTTCACCCTCTCCCCACCTGTCACGCACACAACCTGAACCCTTCACCCTCTCCCCACCTGTCACGCACAAAACCTGAACCCTTCACCCTCTCCCCACCTGTCACGCACAAAACCTGAACCCTTCACCCTCTTCCCACCTGTCACGCACACAACCTGAACCCTTCACCCTCTTCCCACCTGTCACGCACACAACCTGAACCCTTCACCCTCTCCCCACCTGTCACGCACAAAACCTGAACCCTCCACCCTCTCCCCACCTGTCACGCACACAAACTGAACCCTTCACCCTCTCCCCACCTGTCACGCACACAACCTGAACCCTTCACCCTCTCCCCACCTGTCACGCACAAAACCTGAACCCTTCACCCTCTCCCCACTTGTCACGCACACAACCTGAACCCTTCACCCTCTCCCCACCTGTCACGCACACAACCTGAACCCTTCACCCTCTCCCCACCTGTCACGCACACAACCTGAACCCTTCACCCTCTCCCCACCTGTCACGCACAAAACCTGAACCCTTCACCCTCTCCCCACCTGTCACGCACAAAACCTGAACCCTCCACCCTCTCCCCACCTGTCACGCACACAACCTGAACCCTTCACCCTCTTCCCACCTGTCACGCACACAACCTGAACCCTTCACCCTCTCCCCACCTGTCACGCACAAAACCTGAACCCTTCACCCTCTCCCCACCTGTCACGCACAAAACCTGAACCCTTCACCCTCTCCCCACCTGTCACGCACACAACCTGAACCCTTCACCCTCTCCCCACCAGTCACGCACACAACCTGAACCCTTCACCCTCTCCCCACCTGTCACGCACAAAACCTGAACCCTTCACCCTCTCCCCACCTGTCACGCACACAACCTGAACCCTTCACCCTCTTCCCACCTGTCACGCACACAAACTGAACCCTTCACCCTCTCCCCACCTGTCACGCACACAACCTGAACCCTTCACCCTCTCCCCACCTGTCACGCACAAAACCTGAACCCTTCACCCTCTCCCCACTTGTCACGCACACAACCTGAACCCTTCACCCTCTCCCCACCTGTCACGAACACAACCTGAACCCTTCACCCTCTCCCCACCTGTCACGCACACAACCTGAACCCTTCACCCTCTCCCCACCTGTCACGCACAAAACCTGAACCCTCCACCCTCTCCCCACCTGTCACGCACACAACCTGAACCCTTCACCCTCTTCCCACCTGTCACGCACACAACCTGAACCCTTCACCCTCTCCCCACCTGTCACGCACAAAACCTGAACCCTTCACCCTCTCCCCACCTGTCACGCACAAAACCTGAACCCTTCACCCTCTCCCCACCTGTCACGCACACAACCTGAACCCTTCACCCTCTCCCCACCAGTCACGCACACAACCTGAACCCTTCACCCTCTCCCCACCTGTCACGCACAAAACCTGAACCCTTCACCCTCTCCCCACCTGTCACGCACACAACCTGAACCCTTCACCCTCTTCCCACCTGTCACGCACAAAACCTGAACCCTTCACCCTCTCCCCACCTGTCACGCACACAACCTGAACCCTTCACCCTCTCCCCACCTGTCACGCACAAAACCTGAACCCTTCACCCTCTCCCCACCTGTCACGCACAAAACCTGAACCCTTCACCCTCTCCCCACCTGTCACGCACACAACCTGAACCCTTCACCCTCTCCCCACCAGTCACACACACAACCTGAACCCTTCACCCTCTCCCCACCTGTCACGCACAAAACCTGAACCCTTCACCCTCTCCCCACCTGTCACGCACAAAACCTGAACCCTTCACCCTCTTCCCACCTGTCACGCACACAACCTGAACCCTTCACCCTCTCCCCACCTGTCACGCACACAACCTGAACCCTTCACCCTCTCCCCACCTGTCACGCACAAAACCTGAACCCTTCACCCTCTCCCCACTTGTCACGAACACAACCTGAACCCTTCACCCTCTCCCCACCTGTCACGCACACAACCTGAACCCTTCACCCTCTCCCCACCTGTCACGCACAAAACCTGAACCCTTCACCCTCTCCCCACCTGTCACGCACACAACCTGAACCCTTCACCCTCTCCCCACCTGTCACGCACACAACCTGAACCCTTCACCCTCTTCCCACCTGTCACGCACACAAACTGAACCCTTCACCCTCTTCCCACCTGTCACGCACACAACCTGAACCCTTCACCCTCTCCCCCACCTGTCACGCACAAAACCTGAACCCTTCACCCTCTTCCCACCTGTCACGCACACAACCTGAACCCTTCACCCTCTCCCCACCTGTCACGCACAAAACCTGAACCCTTCACCCTCTCCCCACCTGTCACGCACAAAACCTGAACCCTTCACCCTCTCCCCACCTGTCACGCACAAAACCTGAACCCTTCACCCTCTCCCCACCTGTCACGCACACAACCTGAACCCTTCACCCTCTCCCCACCTGTCACGCACAAAACCTGAACCCTTCACCCTCTCCCCACCTGTCACGCACAAAACCTGAACCCTTCACCCTCTCCCCACCTGTCACGCACAAAACCTGAACCCTTCACCCTCTCCCCACCTGTCACGCACACAACCTGAACCCTTCACCCTCTCCCCACCTGTCACGCACACAACCTGAACCCTTCACCCTCTCCCCACCTGTCACGCACAAAACCTGAACCCTTCACCCTCTCCCCACCTGTCACGCACAAAACCTGAACCCTTCACCCTCTCCCCACCTGTCACGCACAAAACCTGAACCCTTCACCCTCTCCCCACCTGTCACGCACACAACCTGAACCCTTCACCCTCTCCCCACCTGTCACGCACACAACCTGAACCCTTCACCCTCTCCCCACCTGTCACGCACAAAACCTGAACCCTTCACCCTCTCCCCACCTGTCACGCACACAACCTGAACCCTTCACCCTCTCCCCACCTGTCACGCACAAAACCTGAACCCTTCACCCTCTCCCCACTTGTCAGGCACACAACCTGAACCCTTCACCCTCTCCCCACCTGTCACGCACACAACCTGAACCCTTCACCCTCTCCCCACCTGTCACGCACAAAACCTGAACCCTTCACCCTCTTCCCACCTGTCACGCACACAACCTGAACCCTTCACCCTCTCCCCACCTGTCACGCACACAACCTGAACCCTTCACCCTCTCCCCACCTGTCACGCACAAAACCTGAACCCTTCACCCTCTCCCCACTTGTCACGAACACAACCTGAACCCTTCACCCTCTCCCCACCTGTCACGCACACAACCTGAACCCTTCACCCTCTCCCCACCTGTCACGCACAAAACCTGAACCCTTCACCCTCTCCCCACCTGTCACGCACAAAACCTGAACCCTTCACCCTCTCCCCACCTGTCACGCACAAAACCTGAACCCTTCACCCTCTTCCCACCTGTCACGCACACAACCTGAACCCTTGACCCTCTTCCCACCTGTCACGCACACAACCTGAACCCTTCACCCTCTCCCCACCTGTCACGCACACAACCTGAACCCTTCACCCTCTCCCCACCTGTCACGCACACAACCTGAACCCTTCACCCTCTCCCCACCTGTCACGCACACAACCTGAACCCTTCACCCTCTCCCCACCTGTCACGCACAAAACCTGAACCCTTCACCCTCTCCCCACCTGTCACGCACAAAACCTGAACCCTTCACCCTCTCCCCACCTGTCACGCAAACAACCTGAACCCTTCACCCTCTCCCCACCTGTCACGCACAAAACCTGAACCCTTCACCCTCTCCCCACCTGTCACGCACAAAACCTTAACCCTTCACCCTCTCCCCACCTGTCACGCACACAACCTGAACCCTTCACCCTCTCCCCACCTGTCACGCACACAACCTGAACCCTTCACCCTCTCCCCACCTGTCACGCACACAACCTGAACCCTTCACCCTCTTCCCACCTGTCACGCACACAACCTGAACCCTTCACCCTCTCCCCACCTGTCACGCACAAAACCTGAACCCTTCACCCTCTCCCCACCTGTCACGCACAAAACCTGAACCCTTCACCCTCTCCCCACCTGTCACGCACACAACCTGAACCCTTCACCCTCTCCCCACCTGTCACGCACACAACCTGAACCCTTCACCCTCTCCCCACCTGTCACGCACAAAACCTGAACCCTTCACCCTCTCCCCACTTGTCACGAACACAACCTGAACCCTTCACCCTCTCCCCACCTGTCACGCACACAACCTGAACCCTTCACCCTCTCCCCACCTGTCACGCACAAAACCTGAACCCTTCACCCTCTCCCCACCTGTCACGCACACAACCTGAACCCTTCACCCTCTCCCCACCTGTCACGCACAAAACCTGAACCCTTCACCCTCTTCCCACCTGTCACGCACACAACCTGAACCCTTCACCCTCTTCCCACCTGTCACGCACACAACCTGAACCCTTCACCCTCTCCCCACCTGTCACGCACAAAACCTGAACCCTTCACCCTCTTCCCACCTGTCACGCACACAACCTGAACCCTTCACCCTCTCCACACCTGTCACGCACACAACCTGAACCCTTCACCCTCTCCCCACCTGTCACGCACAGAACCTGAACCCTTCACCCTCTCCCCACCTGTCACGCACAAAACCTGAACCCTTCACCCTCTCCCCACCTGTCACGCACACAACCTGAACCCTTCACCCTCTCCCCACCTGTCACGCACAAAACCTGAACCCTTCACCCTCTCCCCACCTGTCACGCACACAACCTGAACCCTTCACCCTCTCCCCACCTGTCACGCACAAAACCTGAACCCTTCACCCTCTCCCCACCTGTCACGCACAAAACCCGAACCCTTCACCCTCTCCCCACCTGTCACGCACACAACCTGAACCCTTCACCCTCTCCCCACCTGTCACGCACACAACCTGAACCCTTCACCCTCTCCCCACCTGTCACGCACACAACCTGAACCCTTCACCCTCTCCCCACCTGTCACGCACACAACCTGAACCCTTCACCCTCTCCCCACCTGTCACGCACACAACCTGAACCCTTCACCCTCTCCCCACCTGTCACGCACACAACCTGAACCCTTCACCCTCTCCCCACCTGTCACGCACACAACCTGAACCCTTCACCCTCTCCCCACCTGTCACGCACACAACCTGAACCCTTCACCCTCTCCCCACCTGTCACGCACAAAACCTGAACCCTTCACCCTCTTCCCACCTGTCACGCACACAACCTGAACCCTTCACCCTCTCCCCACCTGTCACGCACAAAACCTGAACCCTTCACCCTCTCCCCACCTGTCACGCACAAAACCTGAACCCTTCACCCTCTCCCCACCTGTCACGCACAAAACCTGAACCCTTCACCCTCTCCCCACCTGTCACGCACACAACCTGAACCCTTCACCCTCTCCCCACCTGTCACGCACAAAACCTGAACCCTTCACCCTCTCCCCACCTGTCACGCACAAAACCTGAACCCTTCACCCTCTCCCCACCTGTCACGCACAAAACCTGAACCCTTCACCCTCTCCCCACCTGTCACGCACACAACCTGAACCCTTCACCCTCTCCCCACCTGTCACGCACACAACCTGAACCCTTCACCCTCTCCCCACCTGTCACGCACAAAACCTGAACCCTTCACCCTCTCCCCACCTGTCACGCACAAAACCTGAACCCTTCACCCTCTCCCCACCTGTCACGCACAAAACCTGAACCCTTCACCCTCTCCCCACCTGTCACGCACACAACCTGAACCCTTCACCCTCTCCCCACCTGTCACGCACACAACCTGAACCCTTCACCCTCTCCCCACCTGTCACGCACAAAACCTGAACCCTTCACCCTCTCCCCACCTGTCACGAACACAACCTGAACCCTTCACCCTCTCCCCACCTGTCACGCACAAAACCTGAACCCTTCACCCTCTCCCCACTTGTCAGGCACACAACCTGAACCCTTCACCCTCTCCCCACCTGTCACGCACACAACCTGAACCCTTCACCCTCTCCCCACCTGTCACGCACAAAACCTGAACCCTTCACCCTCTTCCCACCTGTCACGCACACAACCTGATCCCTTCACCCTCTCCCCACCTGTCACGCACACAACCTGAACCCTTCACCCTCTCCCCACCTGTCACGCACAAAACCTGAACCCTTCACCCTCTCCCCACTTGTCACGAACACAACCTGAACCCTTCACCCTCTCCCCACCTGTCACGCACACAACCTGAACCCTTCACCCTCTCCCCACCTGTCACGCACAAAACCTGAACCCTTCACCCTCTCCCCACCTGTCACGCACACAACCTGAACCCTTCACCCTCTCCCCACCTGTCACGCACAAAACCTGAACCCTTCACCCTCTTCCCACCTGTCACGCACACAACCTGAACCCTTGACCCTCTTCCCACCTGTCACGCACACAACCTGAACCCTTCACCCTCTCCCCACCTGTCACGCACACAACCTGAACCCTTCACCCTCTCCCCACCTGTCACGCACACAACCTGAACCCTTCACCCTCTCCCCACCTGTCACGCACACAACCTGAACCCTTCACCCTCTCCCCACCTGTCACGCACACAACCTGAACCCTTCACCCTCTCCCCACCTGTCACGCACACAACCTGAACCCTTCACCCTCTCCCCACCTGTCACGCAAACAACCTGAACCCTTCACCCTCTCCCCACCTGTCACGCACAAAACCTGAACCCTTCACCCTCTCCCCACCTGTCACGCACAAAACCTTAACCCTTCACCCTCTCCCCACCTGTCACGCACACAACCTGAACCCTTCACCCTCTCCCCACCTGTCACGCACACAACCTGAACCCTTCACCCTCTCCCCACCTGTCACGCACAAAACCTGAACCCTTCACCCTCTTCCCACCTGTCACGCACACAACCTGAACCCTTCACCCTCTCCCCACCTGTCACGCACAAAACCTGAACCCTTCACCCTCTCCCCACCTGTCACGCACAAAACCTGAACCCTTCACCCTCTCCCCACCTGTCACGCACACAACCTGAACCCTTCACCCTCTCCCCACCTGTCACGCACACAACCTGAACCCTTCACCCTCTCCCCACCTGTCACGCACAAAACCTGAACCCTTCACCCTCTCCCCACTTGTCACGAACACAACCTGAACCCTTCACCCTCTCCCCACCTGTCACGCACACAACCTGAACCCTTCACCCTCTCCCCACCTGTCACGCACAAAACCTGAACCCTTCACCCTCTCCCCACCTGTCACGCACACAACCTGAACCCTTCACCCTCTCCCCACCTGTCACGCACAAAACCTGAACCCTTCACCCTCTTCCCACCTGTCACGCACACAACCTGAACCCTTCACCCTCTTCCCACCTGTCACGCACACAACCTGAACCCTTCACCCTCTCCCCACCTGTCACGCACAAAACCTGAACCCTTCACCCTCTTCCCACCTGTCACGCACACAACCTGAACCCTTCACCCTCTCCACACCTGTCACGCACACAACCTGAACCCTTCACCCTCTCCCCACCTGTCACGCACAGAACCTGAACCCTTCACCCTCTCCCCACCTGTCACGCACAAAACCTGAACCCTTCACCCTCTCCCCACCTGTCACGCACACAACCTGAACCCTTCACCCTCTCCCCACCTGTCACGCACAAAACCTGAACCCTTCACCCTCTCCCCACCTGTCACGCACAAAACCTGAACCCTTCACCCTCTCCCCACCTGTCACGCACAAAACCTGAACCCTTCACCCTCTCCCCACCTGTCACGCACAAAACCCGAACCCTTCACCCTCTCCCCACCTGTCACGCACACAACCTGAACCCTTCACCCTCTCCCCACCTGTCACGCACACAACCTGAACCCTTCACCCTCTCCCCACCTGTCACGCACACAACCTGAACCCTTCACCCTCTCCCCACCTGTCACGCACACAACCTGAACCCTTCACCCTCTCCCCACCTGTCACGCACACAACCTGAACCCTTCACCCTCTCCCCACCTGTCACGCACACAACCTGAACCCTTCACCCTCTCCCCACCTGTCACGCACACAACCTGAACCCTTCACCCTCTCCCCACCTGTCACGCACACAACCTGAACCCTTCACCCTCTCCCCACCTGTCACGCACACAACCTGAACCCTTCACCCTCTCCCCACCTGTCACGCACAAAACCTGAACCCTTCACCCTCTCCCCACCTGTCACGCACACAACCTGAACCCTTCACCCTCTCCCCACCTGTCACGCACACAACCTGAACCCTTCACCCTCTCCCCACCTGTCACGCACACAACCTGAACCCTTCACCCTCTCCCCACCTGTCACGCACAAAACCTGAACCCTTCACCCTCTCCCCACCTGTCACGCACAAAACCTGAACCCTTCACCCTCTCCCCACCTGTCACGCACAAAACCTGAACCCTTCACCCTCTCCCCACCTGTCACGCACAAAACCTGAACCCTTCACCCTCTCCCCACCTGTCACGCACAAAACCTGAACCCTTCACCCTCTCCCCACCTGTCACGCACACAACCTGAACCCTTCACCCTCTCCCCACCTGTCATGCACACAACCTGAACCCTTCACCCTCTCCCCACTTGTCACGCACACAACCTGAACCCTTCACCCTCTCCCCACCTGTCACGCACACAACCTGAACCCTTCACCCTCTCCCCACCTGTCACGCACAAACAGGATGGCTTTGGGGTCCACGTAACGATTGCAAATGATGTTGTGGTGTGTTGCGGAGGCGTGGGCTGAATCCACCACATTCTCCAGGAAGTGCAAGTGGCCGTACGGCAAGTCGCGGAAGCTCCACACCAGCTTCTTCGCCCTTGGGGCACCGGTGGACAAGGTGCCTAGGGCTGCAGCTCCTTCAGTCTGCAAAAGGGGGCATGGACAAAAGGGGGGGGGGGGGGATATAAAGCTTGGCATCATCATTTCCAAGAAGTGTAGGTGGGCAGTAGGGCAGGTCGCGAAAGCTCCATACCACAAGCTCCATACCTCAAGCTCCATACCAGCTTATTGGCCCTGGGGGCGCCGTAGGACAAAGTGCGGCAATTCCGGCTGCCAAAGTGACCAGAGTTGCTTCACCTTCCGGCTGCAAAAAAGAGGAAGGGAGGCAATCGAAAGCGGGGCTTCATGGCGCCACCGGACAAAGTGGCCAGTGCTGCTTCACCTTCCAGCTGCAAAAAAAAGGGAGGGAGAGAATCGAAAGCGGGCTTCATGGCGCCACCGGACAAAGTGGCCAGAGCTGCTTCACCTTCCGGCTGCAAAAGCGGCATAAACAGAATGGAACAAGCAGCGGCAGCAGCAGCGGTAGGGTGTCGGAGGACAAAGAGGCGAAGGGAGCTGTAAGAGGGCTTCCGGTAGGGGGGGAGGGGGAAGCCGCACTCTCTGGGCTGTAGGAGGGCTTCCGGTAGGGAGGGAGGGGGAAGCTGCACTCTCTGGGCTGTAGGAGGGCTTCCGGTAGGGAGGGAGGGGGAAGCCGCACTCTCTGGGCTGTAGGAGGGCTTCCGGTAGGGAGGGAGGGGGAAGCCGCACTCTCTGGGCTGTAGGAGGGCTTCCGGTAGGGAGGGAGGGGGAAGCCGCACTCTCTGGGCTGTAGGAGGGCTTCCGGTAGGGAGGGAGGGGGAAGCCGCATTCTCTGGGCTGTAGGAGGGCTTCCGGTAGGGGGGGAGGGGGAAGCCGCACTCTCTGTGCTGTAGGAGGGCTTCCGGTAGGGAGGGAGGGGGAAGCCGCACTCTCTGTGCTGTAGGAGGGCTTCCGGTAGGGAGGGAGGGGGAAGCCGCATTCTCTGGGCTGTAGGAGGGCTTCCGGTAGGGGGGGAGGGGGAAGCCGCACTCTCTGGGCTGTAGGAGGGCTTCCGGTAGGGAGGGAGGGGGAAGCCGCATTCTCTGGGCTGTAGGAGGGCTTCCGGTAGGGGGGGAGGGGGAAGCCGCATTCTCTGTGCTGTAGGAGGAATAAAAGGCTTCAGTTGGCCCTTGGGTTGCCAGGGGACAAGAGGGCAGAGAGGAACGGCAGCGGCAGCGGCAGCGGTGAGCCAGAGGACGACATGCCTAGGGTGGCCAGGGGACAAAGTGTCTAGGGTAGCAGGACCTGCTGCTAGCTAGCTCCTTAAGACGACAAAAAGTACCAGAAAGTAAGGGCTTTTAGTGTGTTTTAGGGCCTAGGTTTTAGGTTGAAGGGTTAAGGGTTTAGGGTTTAGAGCTTATCTCGAAATCTTGTTGGTGAAAAGCTGCATGCATCAGACCTTGGGGTCCCTGAGAGTAAGTTGCTGACGGCTGACAGTACTCTGCACACACAATCTAATTTTGCTCGTAATTAATCACTTTAAAATTACACTTTAAATTACGTTTTCTTTCTATTTTATATACCGGTATGTCCATTCTTAATTTATGATAATAAAACTCGATTCGTCAATTTGTCAATCACCTGTATCGGTCCTCCAGTGCCTGAGCGCCAGGCTCGCCCCAAATGCAGCGGACTACGCATTTACTTTATATTAGATTATATATTAGTTTATACATTAGTTTATATATTAGTTTATACATTAGTTTATATATTACTTTATATATGTGTATGCATTATAACTGATAATGAATCCACTTACCGTCAATTCGTCAATCAGCTGTATTGGCGCTCCCTTGCTTTCTTCCAGGCCCTGAGCGCCAGGCTCGCCCCAGATCCAGAGCAAGCCCTGATCCTCCCGGGTCGGATAGGCCTTGGCGCAGGCAAGCTGGTTGCTGCAGGGAAACAGGGGAGGGGGGCGTTTCATGATTTTAATTTTGAATAAGTATCATGATGGTGATCATAAATTTTAAATTATTCTTGTTTCACACAAATCCAGAGCAAGCCTTGATCCTCGCGGGTGGGATAGGCCTTTGCGCAGGCCAGCTGGTTGCCGCAATTAAACGAAAGGGACGCAAATTATACTCCACACTTGCACACTGCTGTCGATTGTTCAGGGGTAGCCTGAGGGATGGTGGTGCATGCTCCTGAGCCGTCACACCATTCACACACATCCACACTTATACTCCACACCTGCACACTGCTGCCGATTGTTCAGGGGTAGCCTGGGGGATGGTGGTGCATGCCCCTGTGCCGTCACACCATTCACACACATCCACACTTATACTCCACACTTGCACACTGCTGTCGATTGTTCAGGGGTAGCCTGGGGGATGGTGGTGCATGCTCCTGAGCCGTCACACCATTCACACACATCCACACTTATACTCCACACCTGCACACTGCTGCCGATTGTTCAGGGGTAGCCTGGGGGATGGTGGTGCATGCCCCTGTGCCGTCACACCATTCACACACATCCACACTTATACTCCACACCTGCACACTGCTGCCGATTGTTCAGGGGTAGCCTGGGGGATGGTGGTGCATGCTCCTGAGCCGTCACACCATTCACACACATCCACACTTATACTCCACACCTGCACACTGCTGCCGATTGTTCAGGAGTAGCCTGTGGGATGGTGGTGCATGCCCCTGTGCCGTCACACCATTCACACACATCCACACTTATACTCCACACCTGCACACTGCTGCCGATTGTTCAGGAGTTGCCTGGGGGATGGTGGTGCATGCTCCTGAGCCGTCAAATCGCCAAGCATGATCTGCGACAAAAGACAGGGTTTGGAATGCAGTTACAATCAGTGTTTAGGGTGGATGAGACAGGTTTTGGACTTCAGGGTGTAAGCAGATTTATATTTGAGGGTTAAGGGTGATTTAGGGCTTAGGGTGAGGAGGGGTTCAGGGTGATTAGCGGATTGGAATTCAGGTAAAAACCAGGGTTAAGGGGTTAAGGGTTGGGGCTTTTAAGAAAATGGAAGAGACTGTGCTTTCACACGATACGATATTGTTATAAGGTGCGGATGTGGTATGGGATCTGGGCTCAAACGTCCGTCCTGGGTAAACCATGCCACACTTCAGCTACATCATGCTGTTTGGCACACCCACACATCCCGTCCTCCTCAATCCGTCCCAAACACACACACTTCACGTAATTCACACAATTCGCACTATGCAGCTGCATCACCGACATGAGAACAGCAGCGTTCCGTCCTCCTCCACACCTCCCACACCACATCATTCAAACAACACATTCCACACCTACATGAGCAAAGCAGCGTCCCATCCTTCTCCACGCGGCCAACACTCACGCACTTCACACAATCCACACAAATCACACATTCCACACCTACATGAGCAAAGCAGCGTCCCATCCTTCTCCACGCGTCCCTGGCTGAGAGGTGCCAAGCGGTGCGGGCACTCATCCTGGAAGCATCGCCACGCTCCGGAACCGTCCCGCCTGATAAGTGTGGGGTTCAACACAGCTAGGTGTGGGTGTGGGTGAAAGGAAGGGCCGGAATTTATGTGAGTGGGAGGTGAGGGCAATCATACTGATAGCATCGCCACGCTCCGGAGCCATTCTGTCTGATCAGTGTGGACATCAGAAAAAGTGTGGGAGGTTGTGAAAGGTGGGGCAGGAATGTGTGGGGGTGTGAATGGCAACTGTGGTGGGGTAGCGGTGAGGGCAATCATCCTGAAAGTATCGCCACGCTCCGGAATCTTTCTACCTGATAAGCGTGGGTGGCAGCAAAGTGTGTGGGTGTGTGAATAAGAGGGCAATTCCATGAGGGGTGTGTGAATGGATAGGTGGCAACCTGTTGGAGGGGGCGGTGAAGGCACTCGTCCTGAAACCTGATATGTGTGGGTGGCAGCAAAGTGTGATAGGGTGTGAAATGGGGGGCAAGAAAGTGTGTGGGGTGTGTGAATGGTGAGGTGGCAACCTATGGGGGGGCGGTGAGGGCACTGATCCTGAAGTCATCGCCATGCTCCAGAACAGCCCCATCTGACAAGTGTGGAATGTGACAAAGTGTGGAGGGTGTGACAGGGGGGGATAAAGAGTGAGGGGTGTGTGAATGGAGAGGTGGAAACTTACGAGAGGGGGGGGCAGTGAGGGCATTTGTCTTAAAAGCATTGCCGTGCTCCTGAACCGTCCCGTCTGATAAGTGTGGACGCCAGCAAAGTGTGAGAGGGTGTGCAAGGGGTGCGGGAAAGTGTGGTGTGTTGAATGGAGAGGTGGAAATCTGCGAGGAGTGCAGTGAGGGCACTTGTCCAGAAAGCATCACCACGCTCTGGAACAGTCTGGCCTGATAAGTGTGGACTGCAGTAAAGTGTGAGGAAAAAGTGTGCGGGGGTATGGGGTGTGGGCACTCATCCTGAAAACACCACCATGCTCCAGAACCACCTGGCAAGTGTGGGCGACATTTCAGAATGCATCGTTCCATCAGTCCATTTTTATAACGTGTCAGCCACAATTCAGCAAAGTCCAGCTAAAATTCAGCTAAATTCAGCTACAATTTAGATATACAAGTAGGGCAGAATCAGGAAGACTTGATGCCCCCAGAAGTGTGAAGGGGTGGGTCTTACTGGGGTCCATAAACGCAACAACATGGGCGGAGTGCCTGATTTACACTTTTCACACTGTTCACATACATTCCATAGCACAAGTTCCTCCCCCAGAAGTGTGAAGGGGTGGGGCTTGCCGGTCCTTAAATGCAATATTGTGGGTGGGGTGCTTCATTCACACGATCCAAACTGTTCACACACGTACCATAGCACAAGTTCCTCCCCCAGAAGTGTGAAGGGGTGGGGCTTGCCGGGGTCCACAAACTCAGCAGCATGGGTAGGGTGCTTCATTCACACGATCCAAACTGTTCACACACGTACCATAGCACAAGTTCCTCCCCCAGAAGTGTGAAGGGGTGGGGCTTGCCGGTGTCCACAAACTCAGCAGCATGGGTAGGGTGCTTCATTCACACTATCCACACTGTTCACATACGTTCCATAGCACAAGTTCCTCCCCCAGAAGTGTGAAGGGGTGGGGCTTGCCGGTGTCCACAAACTCAGCAGCATGGGTAGGGTGCTTCATTCACACGATCCAAACTGTTCACACACGTACCATAACACAAGTTCCTCCCCCAGAAGTGTGAAGGGGTGGGGCTTGCCGGTGTCCACAAACTCAGCAGCATGGGTAGGGTGCTTCATTCACACGATCCAAACTGTTCACACACGTACCATAGCACAAGTTCCTCCCCCAGAAGTGTGAAGGGGTGGGGCTTGCCGGGGTCCATAAACTCAACAACGTGAGCAGGGTACCACTGCGGGGAGTCAGTCAAAGTGCGGGGGGTCAGTGAAAGTGTGGGGAGCAAGTCAAAGTGTGGGGAGTCAGTCAAAGTATGGGGTGTCAGTGTAAGTGTGGGGAATAAGTCAAAGTGCGGGGAGCAGTTCAACGGGAGGAAGCCCGTATGGCCTTTCTACGGTGGAGCTCTGATACATGGTAACGGTGCGGATGTGTCTACGGCCCCAAGCTCCTCCAAGAGCCCTAGTTGGACGTAGCTTTATTCCTTTGGAGCACGAGAAACATAAACATGGGAAACCTGGTAATGGAAACATATGTCTCCTCAACCCTCACGGCCCTGCAGGGGCACAGTTTATGTACAACCCTAAACCCTAAAACCCCTGACCTTGAACCCTGTAGGGCATGCTTTTGTTTCCTTCTACGGCGCATAAAAGCACATATTTCCACACGCACCTGTGGATCGTACTTTTGCTAAACCCTGGATCATAAACCCTAAACCCTGAACCCTCACACGCCCCTGTGGAGCGTACTTTTGCTAAACCCTAAACCCCACACCCTAAACCCTAAACCCTGTGGAACCGCTGTGTCTTTCTAGGCTTCAGGCTTCAGGGTCTAGGCTTTAGGGTTTAGGGTCTAGGGTTTAGGGTCTAGGGTCTAGGCTTCAGGGTTTAGGGTCTAGGGTCTAGGGTTTAGGGTTTTCCTTTCTGCCACAACGGCGCAGAGGTGGCTAGGGCCCAGGCTCCTCAAAGAACGTCGTTTACTTTTCAGTGTTTATTTTTTGGCTACGGGTGTCGTTTCGGTCAGCCGGCTAGTGGCCAGAGCATCAAGGCTGTCCACAAATGGTGCCCTCTGGGCAGTGGGCGGAGAACGTCGTCTACTTTCAGTGCTATTCTTTCGGCTACGGGTCCCCTCTCGGTGGGCCGCCACGCGATCGCCAAAGGCCCGATAAGGCCCCTACCGCGACCGGCCTACGGCTGGTGGACAGAGCGGCAAGGCTGGCCACAAATGGGGCCCTCCGGCCAGCAGCCTGTGTGTGTAGCTGACATGTAGCTGAGTCACGAAAGAAGAGATGCTGTTTAATTGTCTATTTTGAACGCACTGATAAATAAATTGAGGATTCCACACAACCTTGCCAGCTTTCGAGAGCCCTCGCCAGCCCTCGCCAGCACTACGCCAGCACTACGCCAGCACTACGCCAGCACTACGCCAGCACTACGCCAGCACTACGCCAGCACTACGCCAGCACTACGCCAGCACTACGCCAGCACTACGCCACCACTACGCCAGCACTACGCCAGCACTACGCATAGTCACGGGGGGAAAGAAACACAGGTGACTTTGTTTCTATGTTTGCAATGGATTCAGGGTGCCGCACAACCTGGCCAGCCCTCATGCCACTGCGGGGCGTAGCTCTCTTACTTACTTTCCGAAGAAAGGGACATGGCTGCCGTAGCACGGGCGTGGAGGAAACTGATCAGCTGTTTAACTTTGATTTTATAATGCTGTTTAATACATATTATGCTGTTTAATTTTAAAACTTTGAAATTTAGGAAACTGTTTTTTACTCTTCCCTTTCGGGGTTGTTTTTCAGGCAGGCAGGCGCTTCTCAGGAAATGCCCCAGAGGGGGGGGGGGGCAAGGGGGGGGGGGGGCAGGCACTTCTCAGGAAATGCCCCAGAGGGGGGGGGGGGCAAGGGGGGGGGGGGGGGCAAGGGGGGGGGGGCAGGCACTTCTCAGGAAATGCCCCGGAGGGGGGGGGGGGGCAAGGGGGGGGGGGGGGCAGGGGGGGGGGGGGGCAGGCGCTTCTCAGGAAATGCCCCGGAGGGGGGGGGGGGGCAAGGGGGGGGGGGGGCAAGGGGGGGGGGGGCAGGCACTTCTCAGGAAATGCCCCAGAGGGGGGGGGGGGCAAGGGGGGGGGGGGCAGGCGCTTCTCAGGAAATGCCCCGGAGGGGGGGGGGGGGCAAGGGGGGGGGGGGGCAGGCACTTCTCAGGAAATGCCCCGGAGGGGGGGGGGGGGCAAGGGGGGGGGGGGGCAGGCACTTCTCAGGAAATGCCCCGGAGGGGGGGGGGGGGCAAGGGGGGGGGGGGCAGGCACTTCTCAGGAAATGCCCCGGAGGGGGGGGGGGGGCAAGGGGGGGGGGGGGCAAGGGGGGGGGGCAGGCGCTTCTCAGGAAATGCCCCGGAGGGGGGGGGGGGCAAGGGGGGGGGGCAGGCGCTTCTCAGGAAATGCCCCGGAGGGGGGGGGGGGGCAAGGGGGGGGGGGTAGGCGCTTCTCAGGAAATGTCCCGGAGGGGGGGGGGGGCAAGGGGGGGGGGCAGGCGCTTCTCAGGAAATGCCCCGGAGGGGGGGGGGGGGCAAGGGGGGGGGGCAGGCGCTTCTCAGGAAATGCCCCGGAGGGGGGGGGGGGGCAAGGGGGGGGGGGGGCAAGGGGGGGGGGGGGCAGGGGGGGGGGGGGCAGGCGCTTCTCAGGAAATGCCCCGGAGGGGGGGGGGGGGCAAGGGGGGGGGGCAGGCGCTTCTCAGGAAATGCCCCGGAGAATGTTGTGAGCAGGCTATCCTACTTCGGGATATATATTTTAAATTTAGTATTTTAATGTATCCCTCACCCGCAAAGGATGTTACTTGGGTGGGAAGGTGAAGCCAACACTGCTGAGGGTCGAGCGGTCCCTAATGCCTCATGCCTCTCTTTCGTTCTTTTCACACACCCTACCCAGCCATCAAGAGGCAGAAGACGGAATGCCGGTCCGATGTACACAACAAATGCTGTTTTTTCTTAACCCTTCAAAATCAACCCTTGTCAAGCAATGCAAGGACCGAATCCCCGTTCCTGCTTCCAGGTTTTAGGGTTAAGCATCTGGCCGCTGTTTCTGCTTCCAGGTTTTAGGGTTAAGGGTACCCAGCCACTATTCGCAATTGACAGCAGCGATGCAAATGTGGCCTCGCACACCCCAGCCGACCAACAAAAAAAGGCAAGCCGCCATGGCCGAACAAGCGAGAGATCTTAATTAATTAATAAATAGCGAGGGCTGCACAGATGGTGCCTTGGAACCGGGGGCTACTTCCATGATTCCCCAAAATTCCCTATTTTTTCACGATTATTTTCATTCCTCTATTTCCTAAATTCCTTTATTTCCTACATTCATTTCCTAAACCCTAATCCCTGTGTGGCCCTTTTAAAAAAAATGAGTGTGCTGCACCAATGCTGCACCAACCACACAATGACAATGACCAGCTTCCCACCTGCTTCCTCCACTGAAAGGACTGCCAGGCAAGGGGGGGGGGAGGAAGGGGCAGGCATACAGGGGTTGGTAACAAGAAGAAGCAGGCTGAGCAGGGCCAAGTAAGGGGCAGAGTATGGGGCATGGGGCGTGGGGCATGAGGCATGAGGCATGACGCATGGAGCATGGAGCATGGAGCATGGTGCATGGTGTATGGAGTATGGTACATGGGGAATGGGGAATGGGGCATGGAGCATGGAGCATGGAGCATGGAGAATGGAGCGTGCATGGTGCATGGTGCATGGAGTATAGAGCATGGAGCATGGGGCATGGGGGCATGACGCATGGAGCATGGAGAATGGAGAATGGAGCGTGCATGGTGCATGGTGCATGGAGTATAGAGCATGGAGCATGGGGCATGGGGCATGGGGCATGGGGCATGGGGCATCGGACGTGAGGCACGTGACATCCATGCGACTTTGAGGCATTGCCCAAAGCACCAATGTGTACCTGGCTTGAAACATCAGCTGCTTCGGATAAGCTTTCATCTTTCATTTGAGAGGTGGTAGGCGCGTCAGTGGCAGCAGCAGCAGTTGCCAATGCGGCGAATCGCCGGGGCTTCCTCACAGCTGCTGCTGCTGCTGCGCTGCTCAGTCGAGGCTCGACACGGCCGCTGATGTTGCTGATGTCGGAACTTGCACGGACGTTTTGAGAAGCGGCGAGGCGACCATGGGCATCGGCGGGGAAAACGCGGGTGGGTGCGAATTTGAAAGGACGGTAGTAGGGCAGTTGGCAACCGATGCCGCTGCTGCTGTTCACAAGTGCGGAAGATTTCATGCCGCGTTGCTGCATCTGCAGCATATTAGCGATATCGTGTGTGTTTGATATAGTTGGTGTGCTTATCGTGTCGTCCTTGGCTATGTACCGGTACTTTGTCTGTACGCCAGACGTTTGGGGGGGAGCCTGCAGCCTCCTGCCTCCGGAACCGCAAGTTTGGCAGCCACCGACATACTAGAGCTGTTTGCAAACCTACACACACACGCGATCGACCTGACATCGATGGCTGTGTGAAGGTTGGACCACAGTTTTGAGATCCATTTGTCAGCGAGTAAGTGAGTGAGCGAGTAATTAAGTGAGACAGTGAAAAAGTGAGCACGAGTAAGCATGCGCGAGTACGCGACGGTGAATGCGCACTTCCGCAATTTCCTCATCTATGTATTGTTAAACATATAAATATAGAAGGCCATTACTGATAAATGTATTCTTTTACATTTGACTAATCCACGGCCCCGCAACAAGATCCTGACGGCTGACGCCGACCCTAGTGGGTATGCATGTTAATGACATTACACTAATTACACCTCTGGGCCATGCTGAAAGCTCGGTCACGTCGGCAAACAAAAAGACAGCTAAGAAAGCCAAGGGAGAGGGCATAAGAGGAAAGAGAGGATAGCAAGTTCACCCATCAAAAAAAGAACACGAATGTCGGGCAAATGTATTCCCTGTCGCGGGGTGCACCCTAAGGAATGGATGCACCAAGCAAAAAGAATACAAGTCATTGCTGCAGGGCTGGAGATATGCCTTGTTAAGAGGCAGGAATAACTCTAATTGCTGCAGACAGTCGACTGTTGATTGGCCTAGATGCTCTGCCAGCTTCGTATAAGGAGACTTGTTGATACTTATAGGGTCGCTGTTGGCCTAGATGCTCTGCCGTTAAGTGTCTATTGAAGGCCGTGAAATCGCAATAAGAAAGAAAAAGTCAAGGACCTAGTTCGGGATCCTCTAAGACGGCAAACACACTTGTTCATGTTCACACATAACTTCCAACCGGAAAGCGGTCGGCGCGGTCAAACGCACGGTGCAGTCATACGTCCTGACACCCCTGCCCCTGAAGAGACTAGCCTTCAAAAACTCAAAAAACTCTTCCCGGCCGACGTAGCCGACGACCTCCATCTGCGCCCGCTCATAGGCAGCGTCCACTAGCACTAGCACCTTTGCGACGGGTAGAAGCTGTAGGTCAGCCGCTGCCTGACGCAGTTTTGGGGCGGCTGCTCCCCGCTCTAGCTCCTCTAAGGCACAGCAGTTCACTGCACCAATTGCGTCCTCCTGTGGTCTGACTGAGCGCGAGCTGCATATCAGCCGCCATGGCTGCTGCCATGAGTGGGCTGCCTTTATGTGCTGCCGGTGCTACCGCTGCATTGTAGAAGCGAAGGACATGGCGCCACCAACCTCGCTGTAACGGTTGAATCTGTAAGGCGTAGGCTGTAGCTCCCTCAGGACTCCCCAACTAGCGGCTGAAGCTGGGAGCCCCGCTGCCTGTAGAAAGCTTGACTGCAGCTTTCTCTGGAGATAGTGTTGCGCTCAGAGGTGACCGGTGGCCCACGCCACATCCCCGTAGTTGGCTGCATGCGCTGCGTATGTGGCCGCTAGCCGGATGCGAGTAGGTAAATGATGCCCCAGGCGCACCTTGGTTGCCACAGTGCCATACGGCGGACACGCTGCAGCGTAGCAGCGCGAGGCGCCTCTCTTCCTTGCATGGCCTTCTGCATGCTACTGCTCTCGTGCTGAGTGATGCCCAAGAACTTAAAATTCTTGGACACGCTTCAGCACTGTTCTGTCAGGGCCGAACATGCAAGTATGGGCTGGGTGCCGGCGCTGCGCTGCTAAGCGGCTGCCGAACTCTAAGATCTCTGTCTTGCTGACGTTGACTTGGAGCTGTTTAGCCGCCGCATATTCATGCAGGGCATCTAGCATGCGTTGCAGCCCAGCCGAGCTGGCAGCTAGTAGGAAGAGATCATCGGCATCACCTAGTGGGTATGTATGATCTGTCAACAAGGCTTCTGACAGCGGGGGGCCGAGTGGGGCAGATGTATGTCCAGCCCCCCCGGAAACCGGTTTACCCGATTGGTATACTTGGCCAACCAATTGAGTGTAGACTCCCCACGATAGCCAGGTGTAGGACCTCCGTTACACGCGCCCCCATGAGGCCATGATTCCATGAGGAAGTCGTGTGCAATGTCTTTCACCCATCATGAGATTAGGGAGGTGTCGCACAACGAGTGATTGAACCGAAACTTTCATGCGTGGGCCACGAAAGCCGTTTTAAGGCGTGCGCCGGCCGAGTATGTTCTTTGGGCCCTGCTTGATGGGCTGAGAGCCGCATGTTAGCGGGTGGCCCAGAAGGCGGAGGCCATCCGAGCCGCCCGGTTGGCTTTTTGATGACCAGTGGTTTCCGGCGCATTTCTAAATGTACCGGTACCCGGAAAATGTAAATGTAGCCGGAATCGTAAATGAAGCTTGAAAGTCTCCCCGGAATGTACGTGAAATTTACGCCGGGTTTCATGTTCCTGTCCCCTCACATAGGAGGATGGCAATATGGCATGGCTGCACCATGGCCCAGGCTGTGCATGGTAGTTGGAATTGAGAGGCTCAATTTGAGCCTAGTCATTCCCTAGCAACCCCACGTGGCCGAGCGTAACCGAGCGTTGAGCAGGGACCAGCTGGTATGCACTGTCCTTAACCTGGAATATAATTTGTATATAAGAGCCTGACACCATTAAAGGTGAAAGGGCCGAGTCCCCACAAGCATGTGCTGGGTTCCGCATCCTCGCGAGGTCATGGGAGCAGCTAACTAGTGCTACCAGGACAAGTAGCCGTGCCATGGTATTTGCTGCTGAGTACCGAGGAGAGGCTTGTGGCAGAAGAGTGGCTGCACAGTCATGTACCGCACGTAGCACGTGAAGTTGTGTGAAGTTTTTACAGTCCATCAGAGCATCACACTTGATGCATGGTGTAACGTTATTGACTTGATGCATGGTGTAACGTTATTGACTTGATGCATGGTGTAACGTTATTGACTTGATGCATGGTGTAACGTTATTGACTTGATGCATGGTGTAACGTTATCGACTTGATGCATGGTGTAACGTTATTGACTTGATGCATGGTGTAACGTTATTGACTTGATGCATGGTGTAACGTTATTGACTTGATGCATGGTGTAACGTTATTGACTTGATGCATGGTGTAACGTTATTGACTTGATGCATGGTGTAACGTTATTGACTTGATGCATGGTGTAACGTTATTGACTTGATGCATGGTGTAACGTTATTGACTTAATGCATGGTGTTATGTTTTTGTAGTTATTGACTTGATGCATGGTGTAACGTTATTGACTTGATGCATGGGAATGGGCCCGTTAACCGGTACAGGTACTTGATACACTAGGACAGAAAGCGAAAACCAGTCACCCCCCTGGGCAAGCAACTAGCACACAACCACGACAGTGGCGTGGGAATAAACCCCAATACCCCATAGTGCAGAAGATAATGAAGCCCCAGCCATAAAACATGACGTATCGCGGTACCGGTACTATACCTACAAGCTACGGCCGTGGGAGATCCCAGGGTTCTGCTGCGCCGAGCACTGAAGAGGACGTGGCAAGAAAATTAGACTGGGGCCAAAGTAGGAGTTAATGATGTAACACCTCTTAACTTAAGCTCGGCCACGTCGACAAATATAATTAAGTCAGCTAGGAAAGTCAAGGGAGAAGGCACATGAGGAAAGAAAGGGAAGCAAGTTTACCTTCCAAACAAGCAAAAAAAGCAAAAAGGTCAAGCAAACAATATCACCTGCCCCTGACGAGCCGACTAGCCTAAGCCAAAGCAGGCGTAGTCCCCGAACTACTCAGGTCTAAGTCGGTGGAGCGTGAAAGGCAGCAACTTAAGCCTTAACTCTTAACGATTTGCTTGAAAAAATGGGAGATGTTATAAATATTTCAAACCTGACAAGATTTTTCGATAGGTGAGATTTTGCATGGTCTGCTAGTAAGAGGTCGGTCAGACTGCGTTATGTTTGGGGTTGCGTCAGGAGAAAGTGCAAACGCGACGCCGGTCACACTGCCCAAACGCCAATTTTGCATGGTCTGCTAGTAAGGGTCCGATTACCTCGGGTACACGAAATAAAGAAACCCGCACTTGGAGCGATGAGGAGGTGGCCGAGGCTGCTACTGGCGTTCAGGGTAAGCGCAAGCCCTAGCCACGGCAGAAGCACGCTTACCATTGCCTCGTTTCAACCATACGCCGTATAGCCTCATGAGTGGGTCGCATGCAGGATGGCCCATGCATATATACGTATGTTAGCATGCAGTCCGTAGGACAGCCTGCCAGCATGGTCTGGTATGTTAGCATGCAGTCCGTAGGACAGCCTGCCAGCAATGTCTGGCTATTCGCATGGGCAGGCAACGTTCATTACGCTTCCGTTCTGACTGAAAGCTCTCGAACTTTTAGGCTGCCTGACAAGTGCGCATGTCTGCATCTCTCCACTGTCCACTGCCGTTTATGTAACGTCAGTACAGTGCATTAGTATTACCCCTGGTGTGACGCTGACGAATGGCTCCGTTTTGTAAAGAGAGGAGAGCGTAGTCAGCAGCTGCAGGGTCGCTGCAGGACACACAAACGCAGCAGTCGACGAAAGGTTCAGGCCCTGCACGAAAAGTGTGAACGATCCAGAAGCTGCAATGGGCATTACAAATGCCGTGACAGGGAGCCAAAAATGTGCATTCGTCAGTCACTTTTGGGGGAAGAAACTTCATGGAAGCTGGCACCCTCCCGCCCCACCTTGGGGCTGCAGGTGTGCAGGTTACCACGTGCCGTGGCCAAGCAAGCTGGCGGGCCTATCTCAAAACCATCGTATATAAGAGGTCAGCAACAGCTCCATGGCATCCAACCCAACACACGAACACTTAAAACGCGCAGAATCCCAGACACTCCATACCACGTAAACTCTCCGATCAACAGCGAGACATCACAGCCACAACCAACCCCATTCCAATTTGCTCTCTAACATATGTGATCCGCATACGCCACTGATCAAAAAGGAACAGGCGATCATCGGACACTTAAAAACCATTCTTTGTCGCGGGCGTTAGTTGTAATTGTTCAACGACCCAGGTCATCCCCCAACTGACAATATCGGTTGCAACCCCAGCCAAAGAAATAGAGGAGAAACGTCAAAGGTTGCATTCTCCGTCGACCGCGCCTTCATTCATTCCATCATCCCAAATGGCCATGCTGCGCGGCCAGCGCTCCAGAGACCCCGTCCGCCGCGCCTTTGACCACGCTGGGCATATGTTGCTGCCGGTCCTCCTGCTGTCGCTGCAATTTTCAGGTGAGGCTTCGTGATCCGCGTAAACTCATATGTTGCACAGACATTTGCAGAACATTGGGATGGCCAGATAGCTCTGTGACACCAAAGGTCAGTGCAGGTCAATGCAACGTGTCTGCCATGCTGCAGCCCCTGTATGTCTCGGGTGCCAGTGGCACCGACGGGAAGATCAAGCTGTGACCTCTCGGTTCTGATCCTCCTGCCCCAATAATTCCGATTACGCTCGCCTCGCAATAATGCCACAGATAGGGCTGCAAAGTATGTATGTCGGTCCCGCCCCGTCCCGCCTGCCCAATTCAAAAATAGCCATGCAAGGCCCTTGCGAGAGGTCAAATGAACGAGCACTGGCAAAGAGTGTGCATGCCACAAAACCATTATCTTCGACGGGGGAGAATAGCTGTCCAGCAGCTGTCCCACCCCCTCGATGCCAAACTGTGCGTCATGCCGATCTCCGTTTGGAAGTAAAGCGACAGCACTTTGGTAGTCCTATCCGGCTGAACGTGTGCCGCATTGCGCCGTATCATGCCTTATTGTGCTCCCATGAATGTTTCCCCTGACAATCGGGGGACATCCCCTGCAAGTGTGCCCCTCCCTGTTTTCCTCTATACTGCCCCTCCCAGCTCTTTACTGGTGGCACGCCTGTAGAAAGAAGAAAAACTTCGTTACACAGGGGCGTGAGGGTTAAGAAAACAGCGCGGCATGGGCCTAGGCCGCGCCCCACGCCTATCATACCAATCAGGATCAGACAGCATGCACACATCCATGTGCATGTACACAGCATGCACACATCCATGTCCATGTACACAGCATGCACACATCCATGTCCAGGTACTGGAGGATGGACCCACCTTCTCCTTCAACCCGGCTTTCCCTGAAATCCGCATTCCCCTCTTTGGGCTGCAAGATAGACTTCTCCCTCAACACCTGCTCAATCCCCGCCTTGCCATGCTGCTCCGCCCCGCTCTTTGTTGCATGCACTTTAGCCCCGTATCTCGTGGACGGATCTACCTGTCCCGTTGAGGACTACATGCTAGGCCCCCCCCTTCAATCTAATCCTTGACACACTGCTCCGCCACGCTCTTTGTTGCAGGCACCATGGCCATGTAACTCGTGGACGGATCCACCTTTCCCATTGAGCGCTGCAAGCTAGGCCTCCCCCTCAACACCTTCGCAATCCGTTCCATCCTGTTCTATTCTGCAGGCACCATGGCCACGTATCTCGTGGACGGATCCACCTTTCCCTTTGAGGGATGCAAGCAACTTGACTCCCTCTCCCTCTACACCGCCACCCTCATCTCCTACGACATCACCACCAACGCATCCAACGTGGACACAGGCTCCACAATGTGCTTCAAGGTAGGGTGACAATCAGGTTAACAGCGCCGATGTGGATCAGGCCACAATCTGTGCTGATTCCTCCACGCTCCTGTAGGGCGCATATTTTGTTACAAGGCTCCACGATGTCAGATTGCCAGGTCCCTACAGCCAGAACCCTGTGCATGGCATGCTTTGACAGCTATATCACGGCCTGTCAGCTACAACACGGCCTGTGACCCTTAAGTCATGCTTTAGTCCCACCCACACACCGTACGGCAAGAACCCTGTGCATGGCATGCTTTGACAGATCAATGTCCATGCCCCATGAAAGCTGCATCCTCCATCTGACGCGCCCCATCATCCATTATGCCCACCACCACTTACCGCTCATCTGATACTCCCACACAAATCCCTGTGCTGATCAACGCCGAGGCCCCGGTCCAGTGCCGCATCAACAGCTGCATTCCCCCATCTGACGCGTCGCCATGTTCCATTATGCCCACCACCGCAAATCCGAATACCTGTATCTGATGCTTCCATACATCCCTGTGCAGATCAACGCCAGGGATCAAGCTCGGTGCCGTATTGCCAACTGCATCCCCCCATCTGACACGTTGCCTGAATCCCATTATGCCCACCACTACCTGAATCTAATGCTTCCATACATCCCTGTGCAGATTAATGTTAGGGATCAAGCCCAATGCCGCATCGACAACGGCGTCCCACAAGGCTTGAACACGACACACTGTTGCGACGTTGGCTTCAACAAGTTCAAATTCTACCCAAGTAGGTCAAAAAGTCAATTAATTCAAATTCAACTGGGCTTTGCAAGGCTTGAACACGACACAATGTTGTGTCGTTGGCTTCAGCAAATTCAAATTATATCCTAGAAGGTTCAGAGCCTTCCGGCGTGATGGATTGGGGTGGGTTTGACGATTCCTAGCGGTTAGGCGCAGTCTGATGGACAGGGGATGTATGGATGGGATGTATGGATGGGATATATGGATGGGATGTCATTCCCTACGATGCAAGAAAATCGTACTTCCCTCTGGCTGCTTCAACAAATTAAAACTTTATTATAGTAGGATCAGCGTCTGAGAGGGGGACGGATTGGGGTGGGGTTGACGATTCGTGGAGGTATGGCCGCTGTCCAGCCAAGAGTCTTTGCGCCACATGCTTTGATGACCTCTTTTGGGCGGGGGGAGCCGCTTGCGGCCACATCTGGCCAGACCTTGCCCACGGCCTACATGACAGGTAGCAAAGAAAGAAAGCTACGCCCTATGAGGGGCGTGGGAGTTAAGCACAGCACAGCCTGGGCTGAAGCCACATCCGCGCCGTTTCCACAAGCAGCATGGCTGGCCACACCTGGGGTCAGGGTTACCCAGTGCGGCCGTACTGGCAAAAATCCCGTACCGTTTGTCCGTACCGTACCGTTTCGGAACTGCCGTATTGTCCATTTTCTTACTAGCCGATCCCATTATGTCCGTACCGTACCGTTTGACTGTACTGTATTCCGTACCGGGCTACTGCACCTGGGGCCTTCTACGGCCAATGCCCCGGAGTGTGCCCCGGAGTTTGGTTGAGTCACTTTGAAACCAGGCGAGCCAGGGCCCTCCCTCTCGACAAAGGAACACTTGAGTTTATGGAGATGCAACCTGCCCGATGCAACCTGCCCGATGCAACCTGCCCGATGCCCTTAGCAAAATCCGCACGCCGCACCTTTTCAGAAAACCTGCGTGCCGCTCACCTCCCCCCGCTGCCCCTGCCCCCGCAGATCAGGCATATCACGGCGCCCCCAGCCAGATTCCCCACACCTACCAGACCCTGCAGCTGGGCAAACCCCCTCCAAGCGCCCCGCACCCTGCTGGACACTCCCCACTGCCCCTGCCCCCTGCAGATCCAGCATGCCACAGCGCCCCCCACTTCGCCACGCTGCAGAACGAGGGCAACGAGCCCCCCGCCAGATCTCCTACACCTACAAGGTCATGACCCCTCCCCGCTGCCTTCCTGCTCCTGCCCCCTGCAGATCAAGCATGCCACTGCGCTCTCGCTCTGCCACGCTGCAGAACGTCGGCAGCGCCCCCCGCCAGATCTCCTACACCTATCAGACCATGACCCCTCCCCGCTGCCCACCTGCTCCTGCCCCCTGCAGATCAAGCATGCCACGGCGCCCCTCGCTCCGCCACGCTGCAAAACGTCGGCAGTGCCCCCCGCCAGATCTCCTACACCTACCAGACCATGACCCCTCCCCGCTGCTCACCTGCTCCTGCCCCCTGCAGATCAAGCATGCCACGGCGCCCCTCGCTCCGCCACGTTGCAGAACGTCGGCAGCGCCCCCCGCCAGATCTCCTACACCTACCAGACCATGACCCCTCCCCGCTGCTCACCTGCTCCTGCCCCCTGCAGATCAAGCATGCCACGGCGCCCCTCGCTCCGCCACGTTGCAGAACGTCGGCAGCGCCCCCCGCCAGATCTCCTACACCTACCAGACCATGACCTCCACCGTCCCGGCCCAGGACGTCCTCAAGCTGACCAACCTGCAGCAGACGCCACAGTCCGCACAGGGAATGATCATCTGCCTCACGCTGGGCTTCCCTTGCCCGACCATGGCGGTGAGCAGGGCTCACTTACCGGGCTGTTCGCCTCAAGCCGTGGTTTGAGTGCTTCCGCACAAATTTCAGTTGCGTGGAGGAATGCTTCTGAGTCAGGACCGAAAGAGCGAAAGAAATCTTTTACAAAAGCATAAAAGAATAGGGAACGATCATCTGCCTCACGCTGGGCTTCCCTTGCTGGCTGTGAGGAGGGGGCGGTGGTTTGCCGGCTGTTCGACCCGGGCATGCACTTGGGTGCTTATGTTAACAGCCGCGTCAGCCGAGTTGGTTGAGGAAGACAGCTAAGCAAACATGTAAGAAGCTTCAGCAAATGATCATTCAGTTGAATCGTTGAATGCGGCTGAATCTAAACAAAAAAATGATGTAAAATAAAGTTAACATAACACGTCACAAGTTCTAGAAGTAGAGAGGCAGCTTGCCTAGATGTCCCTCAACTACTGGGCTCCTTGCCACAGTCCAGAATTTTGTGTTTCCTTAATAATGAGCCATCCCCTCCCTGACACCCCTGCTCCAGCACTCCTTCAAAATCTGCCCATCTTTCTTTGCTTCTGGGCTTCACCTCAACCTCCTCCTCTCCTTCATCCCCCTGCCCCTGTCCTTCACCCACCAACCACTCCCCCACACCCTTTTGCCATCGTTCTGAAAAGTACTCCTTCCTTGTACCTGGGCCAACCTGTAAGCCCTCCACTTACTTGTACCTGGGCCAACCTGTCAGCCCTCCACTTACTTGCACCTGGGCCAACCTGTAAGCCCTCCACTTCACCCTTGTGCCCCAGTCCTGGTCCAAGTGGGAGTACGTCCTGGAGTACGCTCTATACGACGAGAAGCTTAACAACCCATACGAGTGCTGCCCGGCCGGCATCGCAGATATCCCCCAGTACCCCTTCGGAGGACCCGGCGACAGTGCGGCTCCACCACCACTGCTAAACCCGCCCGTACAGGCCGCGAGCAGCCCTCCGCCTCCGTCCCCGCCACCGCCCCCCCCCTCCCCCTTCTCCCCCACCACCTTCTCCAAAGCCCCCCCCGGCCGTCTTGCCCCCTCGCCCACCGTCACCGTCACCACCGCCCCCTTCTCCACCACTGCCCCCACCTCCCCCAACGCCCCCACCCCCTTCCCCTCTCTCACCACCGCCCCCGTCTCCTCCACCGCCGCCTCCTCCCAGCCCCCCCCCCTCCTCGCCCGCCTCAGCCTTCCCCTCCCCAGCCGTCCCCTCCCCATCCCTCTCCCCCCACACCTCCCCCCACACCTCCCCCCCCGTCACCCAGCCCTTCTCCTCCCATGCCCCCATCACCGCCGCCATCACCACCAACGCCTCCTCCCTCCCCATCACCTCCCCCGACCCCTCCCAAACCCCCGTCTCCCCCATCTCCTCCCTCACCTCCTCCTTCCCCATCACCTCCCTCCCCACCACCCCCCTCCCCGTCCCCACCCACCCCTCCCTCCCCACCACCCCCAGCAACCTTCAACCCCAACTACCTGATCGCTGTCCGTACGATGGTTGCTCAGAACGTTAACCTGACCCCCGCCACCGCCGAGGCCGTCCTCTGCCCCTACCTCCGCACCACCCTCGCATCTGCCCTCACCCTCCTCGGCATCTCCCCCGGCTCCGCCCTCCCGCCCGGCTCGGACCACGCTACTGGCTGCTCCGCCCTCGCGGGCCTTCCCACTCCCGATAACTACAACCGCGTCATTTACAAGGTCAACCTCGACGTCACGGCGGCGCAGTTCACGGCGCTGTCATTGGCGCTCAGCAGCTCCCCGTCCATCGTCCAAGCCTCGCATATCATGTGCGGAAGTACGGTGTCGTTCCAGTCGGCGCTCGCGCCCTATGCAGACATTGTGCCAGCGCTCACCCCCGCGTCTAACTCGGACTGGCTGAGGCCGACAAGCACCATATGTTACTCGGACGTCCTTGCGCCTCTGACTGTGTAAACAGGACGCAAATAGAGATGGGGGGGGTAGCTTTGCGGTCTTGACGCTTTGTTGCCCCCGGCTATCGACAAGGCGGTCACTATTTTTACTTATTCTTGACGATGCTTGACACATATTTGGTGGCATGGTACAAATTGTACAGATCCGGGATTGGATCCCTAGTGTGGAAGGCCATGTATGGTAGCACAATCTGTGCCGTATTGTGCAACCATGGTGGTGAGGGTCTATCCCTTTGAATTTAATCTCTGGCACAAGAACAGTGTTGCAGCTGGTGCTGTGGTTCACTGCAGCACTCGGGACGCGGTCGCTGGAGCCAAATCCCGTTCAGTGATGAGAAAGGCAAGTTGAGAAAGGCGTATGGGCTAATTCCACTCAAGCCCGAACATGCCCGTACTCTCCTGTCAGTCCCCTAGCATGCATCGTACCATTGGAATGGAGGAATGGACCGTATTTCGTCTCGTCCCCTTTTGACCTCCCAGGCTCACTAACAGTTTGCCGACGTGGCCGAGCTTTCTCTAGCAAGGTTAAGAGGTGTGGAGTCATGAAACAGTACTGTAGCCACATCGTATTTCCTCACTCTTTCCATACTCGAGTGCATCATGTCGCGAGCCACTGATCTGATGAGCGTTTCCACACTTTCTTGTGTGGACACTTCAGTCCTCCATGTCCCTACTGCCACCGACTTTGTCACCACTGGAAAGCTGCCTGCCTGATACGCTGTCTGGTGGCAGTGTGGCTATTTTGACACGTCTGGGCTACTGCCCCTCTGATGGCCAGGCTGATGTCGCCTTGCCCGCCCTTGTCTTACCTCCGCTACTGGCTATCAGCTAGCTGACAGTAGTGTAGCTGCTCAAGGCCATGAAAAGGTTCAGGCGGAAGAAAAAATATATAAATCAAACAAGGTACCGACATGATATACCGTGTATGTAACATTTTGGCTGTCAAAGGAACCCCTGTATCTGAATTATCTTCGGCTCAGCAGCACCTACCAAACAGTTGCAGGTTGGGAGTCAACAACGTTACACCTCTGGGCCCGCTCAAAGCTCGGCCGCGTGGGCGCCCAACTGTTCATAAGGGAGAAAAGAAGAAACTAAAAGGAAGAGGGGGGGAAGGAACAAAAGGAGAGGCCGGAAGGCAAAGAAGACCAAGTCCAACCCCTCAGCTCCACTAGAGAGTAGCCCTGAACAAGGCCTCTCAAAAAACATGTCCACAAAAGCAAGCGTATCCCACCCTTGCTTGGCCGCGAGGGCGCCCCACTGATCAGAGGGGAGAAGAGAAGAAACTAAAACGGGGGCAAACAGCAACAACAACAACAAAAATGGCCAAAAGAGAAGGCCGGAAAGGCAAACGACACCGACGCCTCAGATCCCTTGAGACTTACCCTCAACAATGCCCACAGCACAGTCCACAAAAGCAAGTGCATCACACCCCTGCTCAGCCTGGTACAGCTGGTGGAAGTTAGTGGCAGCGCCCAGAGGACCTGCCCACCCCCGCTCCCGTAACTGCTCCCTGACACTAGGGCACTGGAAGCACACATGTAGCGCATCCTCCACCTGCTCGCTATCCCCCCGTGCCCAACACGCTGGTGGCAGCATCGTGCCTCTCGCAGCTGACCGTTGCGCCGTCCTCTGGTATCAGCCGTGCTGATCGCGCCGAACCGCAGTTGTAAATTTATGCGCACAAGCACACTCCCTCTGGCTAGTGCGGCTCTTGGCTTGCGCCAGCACGGCACCCTGCCAGGCTGCCACCCACCGTGGACTGTAGTCTATGCGGAACGGGCTGAAGCACGAGGCCAGCACGGCACCCACCGTGGACTAGAGTTCATGCGGAACGGGCTGAAGCACGAGACCAGCATACCGGCACCCACCGTGGACTGTAGGTCATGCGGAACGGGCAGAAGCACTAGGCCAGCACGGCACCCACCGTGGACTGTAGGTCATGCGGAACGGGCAGAAGCACTAGGCCAGCACGGCACCCACCGTGGACTGGAGTTCATGCGGAAGCATGCCGTGACAAACTGCAGGTGGCCTTTAGATTTAGATTTAGATTTTAGATTTCCCCAAGGCCTATGACTGTGTGCCACAGGAGCAGCTCTTACAGCACCTGTCTGGCTGTCTGAGCGGCTTCACATGCCTGCATGCCTGTTACACGATTTGCAAGCGCTCTACAAAGGTGCAGTCTACACACACACAGACGGCCATACACGCACTGGCCCTGTGCCATGCACCCGCGGTATCAAGCAGGGCTGTCCACTCAGCCTCCTCCTCTTCAGTCTCTACATCAGCGATCTGCAGATTGGGCTGCTGCCCGGCATGATCGCAGCCCAATTCCCGGCAGAGGGCATTGTGCTGGGGGCGGGGCGACGACTCAGGTGCCCCTTATGTGCGGATGCCGATCTCACCCTGCTAGCAAGCAGCCCGGCAGGTATGCATAGTTTGAAGCGCATGATAAGTGGCCTGCATGAATATGTGGCGGTAAATGGCCTGCATGAATATGTGGCGGTAAATGGCCTGCATGAACATGTGGCAGTAAATGGCCTGCATGAACATGTGGCGGTGAATGGCCTGCACGGATATGTGGCGGTAAATGGCCTGCATTAATATGTGGCGGTAAATGGCCTGCATGGATATGTGGCGGTAAATGGCCTGCATGAACATGTGGCGGTAAATGGCCTGCATGGATATGTGGCGGTAAATGGCCTGCATGGATATGTGGCGGTAAATGGCCTGCATTAATATGTGGCGGTAAATGGCCTGCATGAACATGTGGCGGTGAATGGCCTGCATGAATATGTGGCGGTGAATGGCCTGCATGAATATGTGGCGGTAAATGGCCTGCATGGATATGTGGCGGTAAAGCAGCTCCAGGTCGACATCAGCAAGACAGATATTGGAGTTTGGCAGCTGCTTAGCTGCGCAGCGCCGGCAATCAGGCAATCAGGCAATCAGGCAATACTTGCGTGTATGGCCCCGAAAGGACTATAGTGCTGAAGCGTGTCCAGGAATTCAAGTTCTTGGGCATCATTCAGCACGAAAGTGGCAGCATGAGGAAGGTCATGCAAGGTAGAGAGGGGCCTAGTTTGGCTGCCGCGTTGCAGAGTGTCCGCCGCATGGCGGCCAAGGTGCGTCTGAGGCATCATCTGCCTACACGCATCCAGTTGGCGTCTGTAAATGCAGCACCTGCGGCCACCTATGGTGTTGTGGTGTGGGACACCGATCACCTCGGGCCGCAGCATTGCCTCAAGTGCATGATGCAGTCCAGCTTCCTCCAGCACTGCTGATCTGCGCCAGGCTGCAGGGCTACCTGCGTCCGCTGCCAGCTGGGGGGTTATGGGGAAGCTGTAGATCCAGCCGTTTCAACGAAGTTAGTGGCAGCATGTGCTTCGCTTCTACAATGCAGCGGTCGCACATGTGACACATGTGACACAGCAAGACAGCCCACTCATGCCGCAGCCATGGCGGCTGACATGCAGCTCTCTGGCAGGCAGAGCACCTGAGGGCGCAATGGGTGCTATGAATTGCTAGGTGCCTTGCTGAAGCTGGAGCTGGGATCAGCCGTCCCCAAACTGCGTCAGACAGCAACTGACCTTCAGCCGCTACCTGTCACAGAGGTGGTAGCGCTAGATGATGCAGCATACGAGCGGGCGCAGCTGGATGCAGCTGGCAGAGGGACCCCAGATATCCTTCCACTGAACACATGTCTGTGGCCGCCTACCGCGCATGGTTCCAGCCTACGGCGGGCGCATGCCAGGGGCCGCACCAGTCGAAGTAAGTCAATGACGTTACACCTCTGGGCCGAAGTGAGTGTGCATGTGTGTGCACAAACTTAAGGCTGCGTCTCAGCACCGTCAACACGGCTGACACTAGTAGAGGACGGCGCATCGGTCAGCAGCATGACAGACGGTGCTGCCAGCGATGTTGGGCTATGGGAGATGGCGAGCATGTGGAGGACACGTTGCATGCTTGCTTTCAATGCTTCAGCGTGCATTATCAACTTAGGGAGCGGGGTTGGGCAGGTAGTCCTCCGAACGGTGCTAGAAACTTCTTCAAGTCGTACCGGGGCAAGCTTGGGTGGCATGCTCTGGATTTGTGGAAGACGTGGTAAAAATCATTGAGGCGTAGACGTTCTCAGAGGCTGGAACTTCCCTTGCCTTTCCAGACTTTTGTCTCCCCCCTCACCTTTCACCCCGTTTCCTTTTTTCGCCCCTTTTACTTAGGCGCCCACGCGGCCAAGCCTTTTTTGAGCAGGGCCCAGAGGTGTGACGTCATTGGCTCACACACGGCATGGTCGGTATCTCTGGATCTGTTCAGCAAGGCCCAGCGGGTATGCACAGTTCTAAACTGAATCCATTTACTTGTTCATATTAATCGCCTTCAGGAAATGCGTCCACCTGTCATCCTTCGAAACAAGCACCACCGGTACCAGCAGGGCACTACCCCAGCCTCTGCCTGTCAGTGCATCCTCCTACTGGTTTGGCCGCGACAGCAACAACGAGTCTCTGCACAGCTCTCACAGCCGGCTCATGCCACGGCTGCGACCGCAATAAAGACCCTCTGCACAGCACAGAGCAGCCCCCTGGGCAGCCTCCAAGAACAACTCTCACAGCCGGTATTGTGTTACGGCCAGATTCCAGCACCCACGCGGCCGAGCCTTTAGAGCAGGGCCCAGAGGTGTAACGTCATTGACCTGGGGAAACAGCGCAGACTGGGCCAGATAGCTGGCGAGAAAGCTCTTTATTCAACAGCTAGTTGTGACTCCTTTCCAGTGTGGTGTGCATTCAGCTCATGCGGCCGACAGAGTAGCATGACAGCTTGCCGCCGCAACATCCAGACGAATGTTAACAAATTAAGTAACGCAGCAATCAGGATCAAGCTCAGTGGGATGAGTTTGGCAGCTGAGCACTGCTGCTGCGGAGCTATGACGCGGCCCGGCATAGTAGCATGACAGCTAGCCGCCGCTAAGTCCAAACTCATGTGAACAAATCGAGTAAGTAGTAACACAACCGTCAGGAAAGAGCTCCGCAAGACGAGCTTGGCAACTAATCAGCACTGCTGCTGCAGGGCTACGACGCGACCGTCAGGATCGAGCTCGGCAAGACAAGCTTGGCATCTTATTAGGCCTGCTGCTGTGGGGCCATGATACGGCCTGTGAATATTCTCCACAGGATCTAGATCTACGTTCACTTCGAAAGCGTCAGGGACAATGCCGCAGGTGACAGATCTGGATCCATCACGTGTGGAAATCTTCCACCTTCAGGACTGCAGATCTAGATCTAGGTTCATGGGGCCATGACGCGGCCGTCAGGACAGCTTGGCAGAACAATCTTGGTATCCTAGCCTTGCTGCAGGTGCTACAATGCCACCGTAAGGAAAGAGCTTGGTGGGACAATCTTGGTATCTTGTCGCTGTCGCTGCAGGGCTGCGACGCGACCGTCATGAAAGAGCTCATTGGACGCAGTTTGGTAGCATAGCCCTGTAGCTGCAGGGCCATGAGGCGACTGTCATAAACGAGTTCAGTAGTACCAGCTCGGCATCTTAGCGCCGTTGCTGTGGGGCCATGACGCGACCGTCAGGATCAAGCTCGGTGGGACCAGCCCCGTGTTTTTGCGCTGCTGCTGCGGGGAAGTGACGCAACCGTCGTGAACAAGTCCAGTGGGAGCAGCTTGGTATTTTAGCGCTGCTGCTGCGGGGCCATGACACGGCCGTCAGGTCCCACTGCGTTGAACTCTGGCTGCGTCTGCACCTGCTCTGTGGCCGGAAGCTCCCTCCACTGACCTGAATGGATACACAGTTCACACACAAGAGGTTGTGCGTAGTTCTCACCAATCAGGGGGAGGGAGGAAAGGACACAGGCAGGAGGGCAGCTCACATTGCCCTGAAGGTTCCCCTGATGGGAGGGGGAGAGGGGTATCAGTGAGATGGACAGAGGAGAGGGAAGGGTATGCGGGTAGTGGATCAGCGCCTGCTCTGGACATGGAGCACCTGCTCTGTGGCTGGCAGCTCCCTCCACGGACCTGACGGGACACACACAGTTCACACAATGTTCGTACACAGTTCTTACACAGTTCATACCAGTCAGGGGGAGGGAAGACAGGGTAGAGGCCTTGCCGGCAGCTTCCTCCACCTTTCACACAGTTCACACTCAGAGCACAAGGACACGGATCAATGACGTTACACTTCTGGGCCCCCCTCAGAAAGGCTCGGCCGCGTGGGCGCCTAACTTGAGCACAAGGACAAGCATGTAAGAAAGAGGCGGAGGGGAGACATCAGTCAGATGCAGCAGGCGAACAGGGGGGGGGGGCAGGGCGGGCCATCACACTTGGCAGAGGGCAGGCAGGAGGGTGGAATCACGCTGGGTAGCAGGAGGACACGGTGCAGCCCTGCCCTTATTCATCCGTTGAGGGCCCACTATACCCTGCCTAAAACCCTACCAGCCGCAGGCCGTGTTGTAGCTGAATTGTAGCTGAAGCAGCATCAATTTTGAGCTGCACAGTAAAAGCATTGTCTTGTCTTTTGAAGGCCCAACATGTGCTGCCGTGAGTCCTACAAGGCATTGTCCATGTTGAACTGTAGCTGAATTGTAGCTGAATTGCAGCTAAATCATGATACAATATACCGTATACACTCATTGCCTCCGCAAGAAATGGATATTTTCCCGCCGACGCGCCCAAGAAAAACCCCAAACTTCAACAATGCCACTTTTGGGACGTCAAAAAAGTTATCCAGTGACTCGCGCTTTAGCTATAAACTGTTTTTATTCATTTCTCGTTCGCGGAGGCAAGGCAAGTCTACGGTATACCGTACTGCACAGGACACCGCAACACACCCTGTCCGTTGATGGAAAATTGTATCTGAACTGTATCTGAACTGTACCTGATTTGTAGCTAAATCATCATGCAATTTTTATATTGCACAGGACACAGGTACACACCCTGTCCGTTGATGGCAAATTTTCCGCACGGAGATAGACGCTCTCCAACAGCCATGCGCGGCTGTCCTCGCCTGAGAAGCAGGACAGGGGGGGATGGAGCGCACAACTTAAGGGGGCTGGGAGCAGGAGTATAGAAATACGGTACGGTCAAAAATGGTATGGTAGGGATAGGGATACAGTACGGTTAAATGGCCGGACAGGTAAGAAAATGGTGTCGGTACGGTGTTGTAACACGGTACAGTTTTGTTAAACGATGATAGAAGGTGCAGAAAACGGTACGGGCTTGGACCCAAACGGTCGTATTGGGTAACCCTGGCTAGAGGGGGTCAGGGGCTATGGGTCAGGGGTCAGGGGCAAGGGGCTTATGGTTTAGCGTTCAGGGTTCAGGGTTCAGGGCTAAGGGCTAGGAAAGGAGGGATGGAGCGCACAGATTGCGGGGGGCTGGAAGGGGTCAGGGGTCCCGGGCAAGGTCTAGGACAGGATTTAGCTGGAATGTAGCTGAGCGGCAGCCGACCCACTCAAACCTTAACACTGTATGTAGCTATATTGTAGCTCAACAGCCACGATACGGCACAGGTTCAGCTGGATTGTACTACTGAAATTGCCACGATACGGCACAGGTTCAGCCGGATTGAGCTACCAAAGTGCCACGATACGGCACAGGTTTAGCCGGATTGTACTACCAAAACGGCTACAATACGGCACTGGTTCAGCCGGATTGTACTACCAAAGTGCCACGATACGGCACAGATTCAGCCGGATTGTCCTACCATGGCGGGGTGTGTTCCGGAATCTGCAAGAGGCACTCGGGGAGAACCCAACGCAACAGACAGAAAAGTAGACATCAGAGTGGGTGCCTGTCACTATCTTTTTCAAAGAAGAAACAAAGAAAGCTACGCCCAATAAGAGCGTGGGGGTTAAGGAAACAGCGCAGCTTGGGGCCGTAGCCACATCCGCGCTGTGCCCGTAATATATTATATTTTAGGTATAGCCCGACTACCTGGCTGTCACCACAGGGCCGATGGCAGGTTAGCCGTTGCTCCTTTGGACAGAAGGACCGGAATGTCAGGGTCGCCCGATTGGGGTAATCAGCTGGTGTAGCGTTCCATGCCACTTGGTTCTAAGGCTGTACAAGACGTACTAAGGACGCCTTATGACATGGACTAGGGACTGTGCATAATGATCAGAGAGATATCATGGAGACACAGACTGTATAGAGAGAGGCGGGGCTCTTAACATGGAAAGACATATAAAATATATTGTTTAGCAGCGAGGGTTTTCATGGCTGGTCCTCAAGATTAATCATGCACGCACCTTTGGCACGCAAAACATGATGGTGAATTAATGATGGCGTACCAGGCACTGCCCTCTTAAAGTAATGCAGCCTATCGCATGGTTCGCAATAGGCCTGTGGGTGGTTGTGTCAACTTTGTAACAACATGGTAGCACAATCCCAATAAGCTGATGTGCATCATCGTGCCTCAACGTTGGCCTGCCAGTCCCCATGCATGGGCCAAACAGGACCTTAAAAGTCAGCCATGCAGAATAATATGTTAAACAGTGCGAGGCCCTTCTCAACTTAAATCTGTAGACAGTATGGGACGGTGGCTTGCCTCTAAATAAGGCATGGCAGCGGTCAACCTGGCAAATGCGAATACAGCATTGACTGGCCCAAAGCCAGCGGCACAGGCAGCGGGACTTCCTCACCCAGTCACCCCTAGCTGCACTTGGGGTTTCTAGGTTGGTCCCAAATAAATGCTGATATCCGTGGGGGTGGGAGAGGGGGGCAGCGAACAGAGCTCTAGGCTCTCCATGACTCTATCTCCACCGTCAGCCGTACCCATCTAAGCCACGCTGTGGCGTTCCTTCATTTATTTCAATTAGCGGACGGTCTTGACTTTGAATCACATGACCAAGAGGAGTCATAGGGGCTAGGATACCGCTTGTGTTCTCATTGGAAGTGTTAACCGCGAACCCAAGGGGGGCCTACAACTCACGTCGCTGCTTGGGCGGGTGCGCTACCGGGCTTGAATCCTGTGACCTCCATTTTCTAGGAAGGTTCGGCACGGAAGACGACGAGAGGAGACCTCTGGTGCCGCGTGAAGTTCGGTCTTCGAGTCGACTGATTCAGAACCGGTCCAAGGAAGTCGCAGTAAGATGAAGAGGCAGTGTATTTGGTTCAAAGAAATCAATAAAACAAAAGAAGAAGTTGGAAACGAGATTTGAATCGTAATTGCTCTGCGTCACGTCACATCTTCAGGGGTGTGGACACGGGTCATACTTTCCCTTCAGCCAGGATCACAGTTGCGCAGTGCGCAGTTTGGGAACCCACTCATGATTTTTTGGAGGATAAATCCGGCGTGGATGGCGGATGGTGGCCCACGTAGAACAGGCCGGGCTGGCGGGTTGTAGCTAACGGGTAGCTGAACTGAGTGCCCTAGCAAAATCCAGATCCGAGGTGGCACTCCTGTCCGGCCTGCTGTTGCTTCGCACCTCCCAAGAAAATACAGATCTTGATCACATCAAACAGACAAATTAATCATCAGCGGATTATTGATCTCACTTCCCGAAACCTAGCTCCACGAGTGCTCGTTACTCTCGTCACAGCCTTCACATTTTGCATCCCCTCAAAACGCGCGTCATCGCCTCCTCTCTTTTTCCTGGAGCCTTAACGAGGCTACTGAGTGGCTGCGAAGGCGCGAGAGCTAACAACTACCACATCCGGCACCATGCTCATCCTGTGTATTGGCGATCTGCACATCCCGCACCGCGCCTGCGACCTGCCGCAGCAATTCAAGGAGCTGCTGAAGCCTGGAAAGATCCACAGCATCCTCAGCACAGGCAATCTGTGCTGTAAAGTGAGTGTCTGCATAAAAGGGTGGTAGGCAGAGGGCACTAGGCAGTCATGCACAACCGGTATGCAATCGTACAACTCCATGGGTAGAGCTGTGTCTTGAGCGGCACAAGCCTGGAAATATCCACAGCATCCTCAGCACAGAAATTTGTGCTGTAAAATGAGTGCCTGCTTTAAAGGGCATTAGGCAGAGGGCACTAGGCAGTCCTGTACCAAGGGGCTGTGCAATCGTACGACACCATGCGGTGCTGTGCGTTTAGCGGCCCAAGCGCGGTAAGATCCACAACATCCTCAGCACCGGAAGCCTGTGCTGTTAAGTGAGTGCCTGCATGAAAGGGTGGTAGGCAGAGGGCACTAGGCAGTGCTGTACCCAGGCTATGCAATCGCACGGCAACGCATGGAGTTGCGGAGTTGCGGCGCTGTGCGTTGAGCAGCACAAGCGCGGCAAGGTCCACAGCATCCTCAGCACAGATAATCTGTGCTGTAAATTGAGTGCCTGTCTGAATTGGCATTAAGCAGAGGGCACTAGGCAGAGGGAAGTAGGCAGTCCTGGACCAGGGGGCTCTGCAATCGTACAAATCCATGCGGAGCTGTGCGTTTAGCGGCCCAAGCGCGACAAGATCCAACCCATCCTCAGCACCGGCAACCTGTGCTGTAAAGCGAGTGCCTGCTTGAATGGGCAGTCGGCAGAGGGTACTAGGCAGAGCTGTCTCAGGGATGTGCAATCATATAAATCCATGCGGAGCTGTGCGTTGAGCTGCTGAAGCGCGGTAAGATCCACAACATCCTCAGCACAGGCAATCCGTGCTGTAAAGTGAGTGCCTGTTTAAAAGGGCGTTAGGCGGAGGGCACTAGGCAGTCATGCACCAGAGCTATGCAATCGTACACCTCCATGATCGGGAGCATAACCTGCACCTGCAGCGCATATGAATTAAGCTGTCAGTGCGTGAGATGTGTGAAAGGCCATGCGGTGCTGTGCACTGAGTTGCTCAAGGGGGGGGGGGGGTGCAGGTCATATGACCCCTGCACTCAGTGCATGACTCGTGCTGGTTTGTGCAATCTGAAATCAGTTCTGCACGTGAGCTGTGCAGTCATGCTTAACAGGACACACTGCCAGTGCAGGGGTGTTTAATTAGCTCTCAGACACAAGCCTCAGGCAGTCTCTGCGGGACTGCACAGTTCTGCACGTGAGCTGTGCAGTCATGCTTAACAGGACACACTGCCAGTGCAGGGGTGTTTAATTAGCTCTCAGACACAAGCCTCAGACAGTCTCTGCGGGACTGCACAGTTCTGCACGTGAGCTGTGCAGTCATGCTTAACAGGACACACTGCCAGTGCAGGGGTGTTTAATTAGCTCTCAGACACAAGCCTCAGACAGTCTCTGCAGGACTGCACAGTTCTGCACGTGAGCTATGCAGTCATGCTTAACAGGACACACTGCCAGTGCAGGGGTGTTGAATTAGCCATCAGACACAAGCCTCAGACAGTCTCTGCGGGACTGCACAGTTCTGCACGTGAGCTATGCAGTCATGCTTAACAGGACACACTGCCAGTGCAGGGGTGTTGAATTAGCCATCAGACACAAGCCTCAGACAGTCTCTGCGGGACTGCACAGTTCTGCACGTGAGCTATGCAGTCATGCTTGACAGGACACACTGCCAGTGCAGGGGTGTTGAATTAGCCATCAGACACAAGCCTCAGACAGTCTCTGCAGGACTGCACAGTTCTGCACGTGAGCTATGCAGTCATGCTTAACAGGACACACTGCCAGTGCAGGGGTGTTGAATTAGCCATCAGACACAAGCCTCACCCCCCCCAAACAACGTTAATTATGAGGTAAGGAGATTCGAATGTATGGGGTTAAGAAAGGCCATGTGACGTTTTTAGGTGCTGGAAAGCAAGTGTCTGCAGGACTGAGCAGGTATGCACGTGAGCCGTCAGGCCATGCGGTAATCATATCTGTCACATCGCCAAGGTTACCCCGTAAGGCCGTTTGGACCCAAATCCCCGTACCGTTTACCGTACTGCATTGCACTGTTCAACGAGACCGTGTTACAATACCGTGTTGGCCATTTTGGCTGTACCGTATCTGTTTGACCGTACCATACCGTACTGTCTGTCCGTACCGTATTCCCGTACTGGGTTACCCTGCGGAGGACTCCCTCTGCCGTTTGGACCCAAATCCCCGTACCATACCGTACTTTCTGACCGTACCGTATTCCCGTACCGGGTAACTCTGGACGTATCTGAGCTGTGATGTCACACGAGGTGTCTGGCTAACCTGTCGTCATGCGACTGTGGGGGAGGGTGTGTGGGGTGTGGGGTGGGGTGGGGTGTGTGTGTGGGGGGGTGATTTGGCATGAAGTCACTTTGTCCAGCTGAGCTTCCAGGGTCTTCCAGGGTCACACCTTCCAGGGTCACACCTTCCAGGTCACACAAGGTTTCTAGCTGGCCTGTCGTCATGCGACTGTGGGTGGGTGTGGGGTGTGGGTGTGTGTGGGTGGGGTGGGGTAGGGGAGGGGGGGCGATCAGCCCAGTGGTGGCCGCCCAGTGTAACCTCGTAGCGCCAAAAAGAGTCGCTGGCAGCCTCTGCTCTATATGGGCATATTGGCTCTGGGCATATTGGCTCTGGGCATATTGGCTCTGGGCATATTGGCTCTGGGCATATTGGCTCTGGGCAGCCTCTGCTCTGGGCATATTTCAGATCAAACCACACAAACTTTGGCAGGCCTCTGGGCAGCCGCCACTGGGCTGATGTGGACCCAGCCTTGGCCGGCCGGCAGCCAGTTTATTGAAGTGTGCACCCTACACATTTTCTAGGATTGCCAGTCGCCACCAGTAGGCCGATGGGGATTAAACCTGGATCGGCCAATGGCCGGTGACCCAAGCAACACGGATTGTTGCATCAGACCCTCCCGGCCACTTGCCGGATTGTAGCTGAAGTGCTGTGTTTCTTTTTTGTGTGTCTCAGATACCTGTCAGCTACACTCCGGCGTCTGGCCGGCGGCCCCATTTGTGGCCAGCCATACTGCTTCTGTTGCCGGCCATAGGCCGTCCCAGATTAGGTCCCGATGGGGCCTCTGACGGCCGCTGGAAGAGCCTGCCCAAATTAGACTGGTAGCCGAAAACATTGCACTGATAAGTACCAGTACCCTTGAATAGGCACTGACCCAGGCGCCAGGATACTCAGCACCAGACCCCCACCCCTGAAAGCCAAGAGGTAGCTGAAAGAAAGACAGGAAGCCACAGCCAATTAGGGCGTGGAGGTTTTGTAAACAGCGCAGGTTGGGGCCGTAGCCACATCTGCGCCATTACCATGGCTGAATTGTATCTAAAGCACCCTTCTATGACCAAAGAAAGAAAGAAAGAAAGCTACGCCCTATCATCCGTTACCATTACTTATACGACCCGGACTGTTTTCTGCCGATTGCTACGGTAGCAGCGCGGACGTGGCTTCGGCCCAGGCTGCGCTGTTTCCTTAACTCTCACGCCTCACCTCCCACGGGGCGTAGCTTCTTTTTTTGATACACACGGGTTTCATTCTACGGGGTGTAGCTTTTGTTTCTTCCTTCATGTCGATTGCGGCCAGAACCGGGGTAGCCATCGCTGATGTGATTAAGCCTGCAGCCACTGGCCCATGCACCAGGGCACTCAGCATCAGACCCCCATGGGGGGGGGGGGGGCGAATATTACTCTTTCAACCGCTGCACTCTTTCACTCTCTCTCTCTCCCACTTTTCCACCCTCGCACTCTCCCACCCTCCCACTCTCACTCTACCCCCCCCCCCCCCCCACTCACTCTTTCATCCTCTCACCCTCCCACTCTCACTCTCCCACCTTCCCACCCCCACTCTCGCACTCTTTCACTCCCACACTCTCCCACACTCTATCTCACCCTCTCTCAATATATCACTCACCCACTCTCCTTCACTCTATTTTGCATAGCTTGACAGCCTACTTGGACATCCAGACATCCACATCGTATATGGATGCTTTGCTGAATTCACCCAACCACTTTCACTCTCACACTCTCACACTCACACACACTCTCACTCTCTCACTCTCCCACACTCTCACTCTCCCACACTCTGGCTCTCCCACTCCCTCTCTCACCATCCCACTCCCACTCTCTCCTCCCTTTACAGAGCTTCATGGACTACCTAAAGAACCTGACGTCTGACATTCACATCGTCCAAGGGGACTTTGATGAATTTGCATCTCCAGAGCATACGGTGAGACCGGGTGGACATTGAGGCTCTTTACGGGAAGAGATGGTGGCATGGGCATACGAAACAGCAAAGTTTAACCCTTTATGACTGTTGAAGGTGTGAATCCCCCCACATTGTCAAAGATGGAGACTTAAATGAATTTGCATCTCCAGAGATACGGCACAGGTGAAGCCAGATGGGTGTTGAGGGTGTGAATCCCCAGTAGCTCCATACATGGTCATGATACGGCACAGGTGAAGCCAGATGGGTGTTGAGGGTGTGAATCCCCAGTAGCTCCATACATGGTCATGATGCGGCACAGGTGAAGCCAGATGGGTGTTATGGGTGTGAATCCCCAGTAGCTCCATACATGGTCATGATACGGCACAGGTGAAGCCAGATGGGTGTTGAGGGTGTGAATCCCCAGTAGCTCCATACATGGTCATGATACGGCACAGGTGAAGCCAGATGGGTGTTGAGGGTGTGAATCCCCAGTAGCTCCATACATGGTCATGATGCAGCACAGGTGAAGCCAGATGGGTGTTGAGGGTGTGAATCCCCAGTAGCTCCATACATGGTCATGATACGGCACAGGTGAAGCCAGATGGGTGTTGAGGGTGTGAATCCCCAGTAGCTCCATACATGGTCATGATACGGCACAGGTGAAGCCAGATGGGTGTTGAGGGTGTGAATCCCCAGTAGCTCCATACATGGTCATGATGCGGCACAGGTGAAGCCAGATGGGTGTCCAGGGTGTGAATCCCCAGTAGCTCCATACATGGTCATGATACGGCACAGGTGAAGCCAGATGGGTGTTGAGGGTGTGAATCCCCAGTAGCTCCATACATGGTCATGATACGGCATAGGTGAAGCCAGATGGTTGTCGAGGGTGCGAATCCCCAGTAGCTCCATACAGCATGATACGGCACAGTTGAAGCCAGATGGGTGTCGAGGGTGTGAATCCCCAGTAGCTCCATACAGCATGATACGGCACAGGTGAAGCCAGATGGGTGTCGAGGGTGTGAATCCCCAGTAGCTCCATACAGCATGATACGGCACAGGTGAAGCCAGATGGGTGTCGAGGGTGTGAATCCCCAGTAGCTCCATACAGCATGATACGGCACAGGTGAAGCCAGATGGGTGTTGAGGGTGTGAATCCCCAGTAGATTTTAGACCCATAGATTATCATAGGCGGGGACTTCGATGAATTCGCCCGGAGAAGGGTTGAGTGTTTCTGTTCCAGGGTTAACTGATCGGGGTTTAGGGATAACGATTGTGCTGCAGCCCAGCTACATTTCAGCTAACATTCAGCTAAAATTCAGCTACAAGTTAGCTCCAATAAAGGTTCCTCACAACCTGTGTCTGGGGCTGTCAAGCGCAGCAGGCCCTGCCTGTACTCACTTGTTACAGGCCAGTCTAGGGTGGGTCCCCTTGCCTCACATTAAGCTCCAATTCAGTCACGTTTCAGCTATATTTCAGCTGCAATTCAGCCGAACCCTTAACCTGTTTATTTGTTTAAACCTGTTAGCACTGAACCCTACACCTACTAAGCACTGAACCCTCAACCCTGATCCCTACACCTGCTAAGCACTGATCCCTCAACCCTGAACCCTACACCTGTTTCTGGCATGCCCAGGGGGTCAAGCTAGGCGACTGAGATGTTTAAACCTGGACCCTGAACTATCAGCCTTGAATCTTCAACGCTGACCCCTGAATCCTTAACCTTGTTTTCGGTATGCCCAGGTGGTCAAGCTCGGCGACTTCCGTATCGGCGTCTCTCATGGGCACCAGGTGAGAGGGAAATAATTTGGTAAAAAAATAAGCATAATAATTGGGTAAATATGTAACTAATGAGCATAATAAGCATAATAATTGGGTAAATATGTAACTAATGAGCATAATAAGCATAATAATTGGGTAAATATGTAACTAATGAGCATAATAAGCATAATAATTGGGTAAATATGTAACTAATGAGCATAATAAGCATAATAATTGGGTAAATAAGGTAAGGAGAATGAGCATAATAATTGGAAAAGCAATTGGGCACCAGGTGATGGAGAAGGGCAGTGCAGCAAAATGAGTGGGTCAATAAAATGCGGGTGCCGCCTAGGAACGCGCTGTGCGGAGTCAGGGCTTACTTGCCGGCACGGTTCTAGCGCCTCCTGATTCGGCGGCGGAGTCTTTCTTTCTACGGTAGGGTGCAGCCTGTGTCAATCTGGTAGACCAGACGTAAAAGACGACTTTCCTTTCACACGTATCTCACTTCCCGTTCACATGTATCACACTTCCCGTTCACACGTATCACACTTCCATTTCACACGTATCACACTTCTCGCCTTGCCTAGCAGGTGGTGCCGTTGGAGGAGCGGCACATGCACATGTCTGATTTGAACCCAATCCAACCTTTACCGTGCGCCTTCCTGAACCTTGACCATGAGCTCCACACTTCTTAACCTCCATTCCACACTTATCACACTTCCCTCTCCCTTGCAGGTGGTACCGTGGGGGGAGCAGGACATGCTGGCTCAGATGCAGCGGCAACTGGACGTAGACATCCTCATCACCGGCCACACACATGAGCACAAGGTACGTACGGATCGACAGGCAAGCCCATGCACCATGCACCATGCGCCATGCACCATGCACCATGCCACGTCCTTAAAATATGGAAATGGCTGGCATGATCATCGGCCACACACATGAGCACAAGAAACGTACGGATCGGCGGGCAAGCCCATGCACCATGCACCTTCCTCCATGCACCATGCACTTTGCACCTTGCACCATGCACCTTGCACCATGCACCATGCACCTTGCACCATGCACCATGTCCGATGCCACGTCCTGACAAAATCTGGAAATGGCTGACATGATCATCGGCCACACACATGAGCAAGCTAGGGTGGGTCACACTTCTACCAAGCCTTGTGCGGCTTACGGCCAATAGGGAAATGGGAGTGGCGTTGCCATGGTCCCCTTGTCCACACATCGGGGTGTAGCTGAATTGTAGCTGACTGGCAGTTGAATTGTAGCTGAATTGCAGCTGAATTGTAGCTAAAGCTCTCTGAAGTAAGCATCGTTTCTCGCCATCCTTTTCCCAGACGCCATGTTGGGTTTAGGGGGGGGGTCGATATTTTTTCGATATTTACCCCTTAGGACAACATTGGAATGGATTGTTTTGTTGTACCCGAGGTTCATACCTGACATTCATAGTTTCATACCTGTGGTTCATACCTGAGTTTGTAAAAATATATGGCACTGTGAAGGAAAAAATAAATAAGACATAAGGCCTCGCAGGCGTGTGGGGGTTCAGGAACTAGTGTGGCATGTGGCGTAGAGAGAATTTGGGGTAGGAGGTAAAAAGAAAGAAAGCTCAGGGTTAAGGGTTTAGCCCCTAAACCCTAAACCCTACGCCCCGTGGGAGGCGTGAGAGGAAACAGCGCAGCCTGGGCCGAAGCCATATCCGCGCCGTTACCGTCGGGTAGGAGGTAGAGAGTTGAGGGGCAGGAGAGGGGGATTGGGGGAAGCATTTAAATCCTAAACCCCAAACCTTTGAATGGGGGGTAGGAGGTAGAGAGTTGAGGGGCAGGAGGGGTCCAGGTTTTGAACCTTTAACTTGAACCTCTACTTGGTTGCGTCATTGTGTGGGACACCCGACTGCCGTGTATTTGCTTTGCCTTCCCTCATAATTAACGTTGTTTGGGGGTTTGAGGGATCGATTCATTGACTAATTCTCGACTGTCGACGCCAAATTTGTCAGAGTTAAGAGTTTGGGTCGATGATTCGCCTATTGAAAGAAATCGTGTTTTCATATTCGAGGGAAGGCAAATCAAATCTACGGGTGAGAAACGGCTTCTCAATGAAAACCCCCTTTCTTCCCTCTTCCCTTCCCTTCCCTTCTGGTTGGGTCTTCCCTCTTCCCTTCCCTTCCCTTCTGGTTGGGTCTTCCCTTCTGCCCTTCCCTTCCCTTCCCCTCTGAAAACCCCCTTTCTGCCCTTCGCTTCCCTTCCCCTCTGAAAACCCCCTTTCTTCCTTCTGCCCTTCTGGTTTCTGTGTAGGTCACGGCGCGGATGTGGTTACGGCCCCAAGCTGCGCTGTTTCCTTAACCTCCACGCCCTAATAGGGCGTAGCTTTCTTTCTTTCCGGGAGGGGTGGGGATCTCGTCATGGCCGGCGTGGCGCCCCTGTGGGGACGCCCCCAAGCGGTGTGGGGTTTTGATTGGCGTGGCGCCCCCGCAGGGGCGCGCCACCAGGCCCGTGTGAATTGTTTCATCCCTTGCGTGGCGCCCCCGCAGGTGCGCCACCATCTTTAGGTGCACCTAGGGATCCGTTATACATGAAGAATGGAAACCAAACGTAGTTGTTACTTTCATACTTCTTATGTGTAGGTGACCAAGTGTGGCAGCGGGCTCCAGATCAACCCCGGCTCCGCAACCGGCGCGTACAGCAGCTTCCGGAAGACAGTGGCGCCAAGCTTTGTGTTACTGGACCTGGATGGAAGCAAGGTGCGAACCTGTAAAGTGTTGAAATTTGGAAATGGCTGTAGAAGTGTGGGGGGCGTGGACATAGCAGACAGTGGGTGAGTGGCTCCAAGCCTAGTGTTGCTGGACCTCGACAGAAGCAAAGTGTGAACCTGCAAAGTGTGAACGGTTGAAGTGTGGGGTGGTGGAAGTGTGGGGGGCAAGAACGCGACTGAGAGTAGCTGAGTGGCCTCAAGCTTTGTGATGCTGGTGGAACCTGTCAAGTTTTAAATGTTGAAGTGTGGGGTGGTAAAAGTGTGGGGGGCAAGAACGTGACAGAGAGTAGCTGAGTGGCCTCAAGATTTGTGTTGCTGGACCTCGGCGGAAGCAAGGTGTGAACCTGCCAAGTGTGGACATCTGGAAGTGTGGGTTCGTTGGAGTGTGGGGTGCGTGGACATGGCAGGCTGTGACGCCGAACTTTGTGTTGCTGGACCTGGATAGCAGCAAGGTGTGAACCTGTAAAGTGTGGATGTTTTGAAGTGTGAAATTTGGGATTCCAGAAGCTCGGGGGGCATGAACGTGGCAGGAACAACCACATCCCCTGTCAAAACAACCGTTTGTTGGCCAACCAACAACGCACGGTTTTGTGTGTCTTTGCGAGCCGTGTTCTTGACGTCCCGAGGGGGCAGTTTTTTATTTTTTTCGGCCACAAGGCCGTCCTTGTCGGGCCGCCCCGCGGCCGCCCAGGGCCCGATTGAGGCCCAGCCTGGGCCGGCCTGCGGCATGGCTGGCAACACCTGGCAACACCTGGCAACACCTGGGGTCTCGGTCCAAAGGCTGGAGTGTAGCTGATATGGACGCCTGGACGATTGGTAAAGCCTCTCGGCGTGAAATGCCGTAGCTGGTCGTGAGAGAAATTGCAAAAGATTACTGAAGTGCCGTCGAGTGATTGATCCACAATTCCCAATGACACGGGGAAGAATGCGCGTATCCTGTACGGGAAGGACGGTCCCTCGGGATCGCCTACACCTAGGGATTCGTGATAAGCACAAGGATTTGAAACCCTACGTAGTTCTTACTTTTAGCTAATAAGTAGATGATACGTAGCTGATTCACGCAAAAAAATACAGGCTGCCCGGGGGGTCTCGTCTCAGGGGTCGCGAACTCTTAATGAAATGTTATTTTTTTTGCTGGAACCTTGAACCTGGAGCATGGAACATGCAACATGCAACATCACACCCACTCCTTGCTAAACCAGCTAAAGGTCAGCTGCATAATGGGATGCGGCCCTCGGGCCTGGTGCGTCAAGCAATCAGCTACCTTTCAGCTACATTACGGTCTGTGGCCTAGGGGGTCTGGTGCATCAAGCAATCACCTACCTTTCAGCTACATCATAGCATGAGACCCAGTGGGGCTGGTGCGTCAAGGAATCAGCTACAGTACAGCTACAATACGGGCTGCGGCCCACGGGCCTGGTACGTGAAGCAATCATCTACCTCTCAGCTACATAACGGCATGTGGCCCATGGGGGCTGGTGCATTCAAGCAATCAGCTACAGTTCAGCTACATTACGGCATGTTGCCTAGGGGAGCTACCAGTGCGTCACGCAATCAGCCACAGTTCAGCTACATCACGGCATATGGCTGTCGAAGGGGCATGTCAAGCCCCCCCACTGCCGCTCGGGCCACGGACGGTAGGACAGGTTAAGGTCGGGTCCCCACGAACTGTAGATTGACCCCTTCCATCAGCGAGAAAATAATTCGCTTATACATCGCTTAAAATTGATTGATAATTCAAATCGCAGCTGCCGCTTGGGCCATTGACAGTAGGTCAGGTTAAGTTTTAGTCCCTCTGCTGAAGGTGCGGGCGTGGCTACCGCTGTGTGCTTGGGGCCGTAACGAAGGCTCCAAGCCCGTTACCCCTAGGGTCTCATGTGAAAGACCGCTGGTAGCTCACCTATTGCTAAGGCCGAACGGGTGGCTCCCTTGATCCCCGCCTCAGGGCGTATCATTTCCTTTATTTATTTATTTATGAAAGACAGATAAGGCAGGCGGTTGGTAATGGGGTGGATGAGGCAGGCCACCGGTGGTAGGCCAGGGAAGGTTTTTGGCCCTTCAAATCATTAAAATGTCTATGACTGATGTCTACCGTGTCTCCATGTCCTGCTTCCAGGCTTATGAAGATGACATTGTATCCATGGTGGCCCTTGTTGATGGACTCCCTTGTTGAGAAAACATCCCCCTTGTATTTCCGAATTTGCCCACATGTATATGACGGGACACCTCTGGGCCCTTTTTAAATAAAGCATGGCCTCGTCGGCAAATATGAAGTCTTGCCCACATATACGTTTCCTACTAGCAGTCTTATGAAGATGGAAGTGCCACCAAGCGACTCCAATTGAATCGACTCCAATCAATTTAATCCAATTAACCGACTCCAATCAATTGAATCCAATTAACCGACTCCAATCAATTGAATCCAATTAACCGACTCCAATTAATTGAATCAAATCAATTGAATCCAATAAATCAACTCCAATCAATTGAATCAAATCAATTGTATCCAATAAATCAACTCCAATTAACCAACTCCGATTAACTGACTCCAATTCATCTCTCCTTTTGCTCCAGGCCACTGTCTACGTTTACCAGCTACTGGATGGCAAGGTCAAGGTTGAGAAGGTCGAATACACCAAGCCATGAATTAGGGAAGTTGGATAGTGTGGATGGGATGGTGTGAATTGTGTGGACACAAAGGTTGAAGTGGAAATATCGATGGCAAGGTCAAGGTAGAGAAGGTCGAATATAGTCAATAACAGAATATGCCAAACCATGAATTGGGGCTATCAGGAGATGTGGATGGGAAGGTGTGAAATTGGTGTGGACCAAAAAGTTTCAAATTTCGAGCACACCGGTCATCATACAGGTTGAAGGGCTGGAGTGTGGATGAGAGGACGTGGCCGGTTTCCCACGAATACTGTGCGGGCTGCCCCGTGGTCGATGCTGAATCCGATCTATGGCTTGGTTGGCATTCCTGTGCATGCACAAGCAGCATGACTGGCCGGGCAATTGTCATATGGACAGAGGTTGGTAGTTAGTTGAAGCGTGGCTTAACGGTTCTTGAGCCACGAGCCGAGAAACATTGGATGTGGAAGATTGGAAAGTGTGAATGCATGGTAAGGAGGAGTAGATCGTGGGGATGAAAGGACACCGGTAGAATAGGGTGTGGAAGAAGTTTTTGAAAGCCGGCGGACTGGCTGGTGGTAGGGCTAGGGATGATGTTGTTGGATGCAATTATTGGGGCTCAACATTGCAGGTTAAAGTTGTTGTTAAATGCAATTCACGAGGCCCAACATTGCAGGTTGCGGATGCTTAGTGTCCATCTCGATGCTGATCCTACTTTCATGTTCATGATAATGTTGAAATGTTGGTTAGTAATGAAGCATCTCAAAAAACAAAACTCAAAAAACAAAACGCAAGGTAGCACGATTTAGTCTTTTGAGCCATCATATATATCATACCATATCGTCCGATATAGTATTTTTGACAGACCGTATTAAGGGGTTAACATGGGAGGTTTGGCTTGGGAGCTCGAAATTCCCTCAGATCAGACTCTGAACTTTCCAGATACGGTATCAGCAAGCGAGAATACCACAACACAAGCATAGTCAACGCTCCATCGATATGAATATGATATGCTGACTAACCATATCGTGCTACCTTGGTGTAGCGTGGACACAACTAAAGCCCCCGAGGTCCTCTTTCTGGTTATCGAGGCCCATGTCAATGACATTACACCTCTGGGCCCAGCTCAAAAAGGCTCGGCCACGTGGGCGCCCAACTGTCCCGTTGGAAGAAAGTAAACTGACGGTAAGAGGGAAAGAGGGAGAAGAAGGTTATCGAGGACCATGTGATTGGGCCACGACGTCAAAACTTCCGTGGTCGAAATGTTACATGTCCATGACGATACACCTCTGGGCCATGCTCAAATAAGGCTCAGCCGAGTGGGCGCCTACCTGCATGTTGCAGGTAGTGGTTAGACTCATACTCTCACCGATTTAGAAGTTACTCATATGAAAACCGGTTTGGTGTGTCCGTTACAAGTCATGGAAATCTCTAGCCTAGCCCTCCCCGCTTCCTAAGTAGATAAAGCACGCAAGTGTCACAATATATCTCGGCGACTGTGCGAACTCCGTAGTAGAGCTGTCCAAGGCTGACGCGTAGTTTCCCACATTATAAGGTGGCCGGGCCTGCGATTTCTGGCAGTGCCCTTTTAACCTTTCCCCATCACGAGTAAGCTAGTTACTCGTGCAACCATCATATATACTGTGTAACATGCAAGCTATAGCATTCCCTACTCTATAAAGTGCCGTAATGCAACGACCTCCATAAGCCCGTCGTCCCATGAAATGCCAACCGATAGCTCTGCCTCGAGGAAGGCACCTCCTCCTCTAAAACCTTAAAAACCCAATACTCTTGATGGTCCTCTCACTCCACCTCCCTAGTGGAAGATGTGCCTTCAGACCCCTCCTGTGTAACGTTATTGACCCATGGCTTGCGATATCAAGTGTGGTCTACCCCACATGCCGCGAATCAGAGTATTTCCCGGGGGTGGCTGACTACGCCCATGCGGGTGGGTGCAGTCTCCGTGGACCATCGACTGGGCAGCACCACAACAACGGTGTTGCCCCTGCCAACAACGCCCAGCCATCATGTAGTAAGGATCGTGGTGGTGGTGGTGGCTCATGTTGCTACTGCTCCCTCTACCGGAGCTGGGTAACCCGCCATTACCGCCATGGCGTCCCCCCTGAGCACTGCGTTGACACCTGCGCCCCTCGTCTCCGGCCACCGTGGGGCACCTTTACTATAATCCCTGCCTCTACCATGGGCTGGCACTTTTCCTTGAAGATGGCCGCCTTGAGCGGTGGCATGTCCCTAGCCCTCTGAAAACACGGTTCTTGCTCATTGTATAAAGCTAGAGTAAACTCACCCTCGATGCCTGTGTAGCCTGGAAGTTCAGTCATGTGTAGGCGAACGCCCCTTGCCGGTCGCGAAGTCCCTGCTCCAGCCGCTCCTGCTGCTCCTCGCTGAAGTCGGGGTACATGCCGAGCATCCTCCCTCCTTGGTCTTCACGTACTTGGTGGGCGGCTCCTACGCTCCCCCTGGCAGGAAGATGTTGATGACCGCTCCACCTCGCCAAAGCTGGCGTTGGCGCTGCCTCCTTGGCCCCCGTCTAGGCCCTCTCCGCTGCCTGCCTCCACCCGTACATGCCCTAGTATCGGCAACGGCTGCAGCCTTGGCTGCCGCGCTGGCAGCCTGAGCCATTCCGGCGAGAGCTTGTCCACTGCTTCCATGCTGCACACGAACGCCCCATGCCATGCCGTAAATCCTCCACCTCGCACCCCTTGGCCTGCCTTGCATGCGCCCCTCGCTCTCCATATGTCAGCAGCAGTAGCATCATCATGAGGTGGACCAACACGCTCACAACTCCTTTGAAACTGGTGTTGCTGAGCAACCCCCTGCTTGCTGGCTGCGGCAGAGGCGGTTGAGGTGGTGCGGCTCTTCTCGCCTCTTGGCCTTTTTGGGGTTGGGCGAATTTGGCAACATGCTCTCAGGCGTACCCTCTCCCGTTGAATAGAACCTGAGAGACCTCAGCTGCAGACAGGCATGGATCGCCTTCTGGAGCTTTAGAGGCAGTGTGGGACACACGCTCTCATCCCTCTCCCTTTCGGCCCTCAGCGCCTTCTCTTCCTTTTTCTGCTTTGCGCTGCCCCTACGCGCTTCCTTCTTACCGGCCTTTTCTCTTGCCGCTCGTACCGCCCTTGCTTCATGCTCCCTAGCCCTTTTTGCACTAGTGGCGGCCCACTCTGCGACCCTCACGTTTCTTGCGACGGCCATACTGGCATCCCTATCGGAGGCAAATGCCGCACCTCCACGGCAGATCAGTCCCAATCGGGCAGGCTAGCGTGTCACGTCCTAACCTTCCGCAACTGATGTATCGGCATCGGGGCATCGGCATCAGGGCATCGGCATCGGGGCATCGGCATTGGGGCATCGGCATCGGGGCATCGGCATCGGGGCATCGGCATTGGGGCATCGGCATCGAGCATATGTATCGGGGCATCAGCATCGGGGCATCGGCATCGGAGCATCGGCATCGGGGCATCGGCATCGGGACATCAGCATCGGGGCATCAGCATCGGGGCATCGGCATCGGGGCATCTGCATCGGGGCATCAGCATCGGGGCATCGGCATCGGGGCATAGGCATCGGGGCATCAGCATCGGGGCATCGGCATCGGGGCATAGGCATCGGGGCATAGGCATCGGCATCGGGGCATCTGTATCGGGGCATCAGCATCGGGGCATCGGCATCGGGGCATCGGCATCGGGGCATCGGCATCGGGGCATCAGCATCGGGGCATCAGCATCGGGGCATCGGCATCGGGGCATCTGCATCGGGGCATCTGCATCGGGGCATCAGCATCGGGGCATCGGCATCGGGGCATAGGCATCGGGGCATAGGCATCGGCATCGGGGCATCTGTATCGGGGCATCGCATCGGGGCATCGGCATCGGAGCACCGGCATCGGGGCATCGGCATCAGGGCATCGGCATCGGGGCATCGGCATCAGGGCACCAGCATCGGGGCATCGGCATCGGCATCAGGGCATCGGCATCGGGCATCAGCATCGTGGCATCGGCATCGGGGCATCGGCATCGGGGCATCGGCATCGGGGCATCAGCATCGGGGCATCAGCATCGGGGCATCGGCATCGGGGCATCGGCATCGGGGCATCGGCATCGGGGCATCGGCATCGGGGCATCGGCATCGGGGCATCGGCATCGGGGCATAGGCATCGGGGCATAGGCATCGGCATCAGGGCATCGGCATCGGGGCATCCGCATCGGGGCATCGCATCGGGGCATCGGCATCGGGGCATCTGTATCGGGGCATCGCATCGGGGCATCGGCATCGGGGCATCGGCATCGGGGCATCGCATCGGGGCATCGGCATCGGAGCATCGGCATCGGGTCATCGGCATCAGGGCATCGGCATCGGGGCATCGGCATCAGGGCACCAGCATCGGGGCATCGGCATCGGGGCATCGGCATCGGGGCATCTGCATCGGGGCATCTGCATCGGGGCATCGGCATCGAGGCATCGGCATCGGGGCATAGGCATCGGGGCATAGGCATCGGCATCAGGGCATCGGCATCGGGGCATCGGCATCGGGGCATCGCATCGGGGCATCGGCATCGGGGCATCTGTATCGGGGCATCGGCATCGGGGTATCGGCATCGGGGCATCGCATCGGGGCATCGGCATCGGGGCATCGGCATCGGGGCATCGCATCGGGGCATCGGCATCGGAGCATCGGCATCGGGGCATCGGCATCAGGGCATCGGCATCGGGGCATCGGCATCAGGGCATCGGCATCGGGGCATCAGCATGGGGGCATCGACATCGGGGCATCGGCATCGGGGCATCGGCATCGGGGCATCGGCATCGGGGCATCGGCATCGGGGCATCGGCATCGGGGCATCGGCATCGGGGCATCGGCATCGGCATCGGCATCGGCATCGGCATCGGCATCGGCATCGGCATCGGCATCGGCATCGGCATCGGCATCGGCATCGGCATCGGCATCGGTATCGGCATCGGCATCGGCATCGGCATCGGCATCGGCATCGGCATCGGCATCGGCATCGGCATCGGCATCGGCATCGGCATCGGCATCGGCATCGGCATCGGCATCGGCATCGGCATCGGCATCGGCATCGGCATCGGCATCGGCATCGGCATCGGCATCGGCATCGGCATCGGCATCGGCATCGGCATCGGCATCGGCATCGGCATCGGCATCGGCATCGGCATCGGCATCGGCATCGGCATCGGCATCGGCATCGGCATCGGCATCGGCATCGGCATCGGCATCGGCATCGGCATCGGCATCGGCATCGGCATCGGCATCGGCATCGGCATCGGCATCGGCATCGGCATCGGCATCGGCATCGGCATCGGCATCGGCATCGGCATCGGCATCGGCATCGGCATCGGCATCGGCATCGGCATCGGCATCGGCATCGGCATCGGCATCGGCATCGGCATCGGCATCGGCATCGGCATCGGCATCGGCATCGGCATCGGCATCGGCATCGGCATCGGCATCGGCATCGGCATCGGCATCGGCATCGGCATCGGCATCGGCATCGGCATCGGCATCGGCATCGGCATCGGCATCGGCATCGGCATCGGCATCGGCATCGGCATCGGCATCGGCATCGGCATCGGCATCGGCATCGGCATCGGCATCGGCATCGGCATCGGCATCGGCATCGCATCGGCATCGGCATCGGCATCGGCATCGGCATCGGCATCGGCATCGGCATCGGCATCGGCATCGGCATCGGCATCGGCATCGGCATCGGCATCGGCATCGGCATCGGCATCGGCATCGGCATCGGCATCGGCATCGGCATCGGCATCGGCATCGGCATCGGCATCGGCATCGGCATCGGCATCGGCATCGGCATCGGCATCGGCATCGGCATCGGCATCGGCATCGGCATCGGCATCGGCATCGGCATCGGCATCGGCATCGGCATCGGCATCGGCATCGGCATCGGCATCGGCATCGGCATCGGCATCGGCATCGGCATCGGCATCGGCATCGGCATCGGCATCGGCATCGGCATCGGCATCGGCATCGGCATCGGCATCGGCATCGGCATCGGCATCGGCATCGGCATCGGCATCGGCATCGGCATCGGCATCGGCATCGGCATCGGCATCGGCATCGGCATCGGCATCGGATCGGCATCGGCATCGGCATCGGCATCGGCATCGGCATCGGCATCGGCATCGGCATCGGCATCGGCATCGGCATCGGCATCGGCATCGGCATCGGCATCGGCATCGGCATCGGCATCGGCATCGGCATCGGCATCGGCATCGGCATCGGCATCGGCATCGGCATCGGCATCGGCATCGGCATCGGCATCGGCATCGGCATCGGCATCGGCATCGGCATCGGCATCGGCATCGGCATCGGCATCGGCATCGGCATCGGCATCGGCATCGGCATCGGCATCGGCATCGGCATCGGCATCGGCATCGGCATCGGCATCGGCATCGGCATCGGCATCGGCATCGGCATCGGCATCGGCATCGGCATCGGCATCGGCATCGGCATCGGCATCGGCATCGGCATCGGCATCGGCATCGGCATCGGCATCGGCATCGGCATCGGCATCGGCATCGGCATCGGCATCGGCATCGGCATCGGCATCGGCATCGGCATCGGCATCGGCACGGCATCGGCATCGGCATCGGCATCGGCATCGGCATCGGCATCGGCATCGGCATCGGCATCGGCATCGGCATCGGCATCGGCATCGGCATCGGCATCGGCATCGGCATCGGCATCGGCATCGGCATCGGCATCGGCATCGGCATCGGCATCGGCATCGGCATCGGCATCGGCATCGGCATCGGCATCGGCATCGGCATCGGCATCGGCATCGGCATCGGCATCGGCATCGGCATCGGCATCGGCATCGGCATCGGCATCGGCATCGGCATCGGCATCGGCATCGGCATCGGCATCGGCATCGGCATCGGCATCGGCATCGGCATCGGCATCGGCATCGGCATCGGCATCGGCATCGGCATCGGCATCGGCATCGGCATCGGCATCGGCATCGGCATCGGCATCGGCATCGGCATCGGCATCGGCATCGGCATCGGCATCGGCATCGGCATCGGCATCGGCATCGGCATCGCATCGGCATCGGCATCGGCATCGGCATCGGCATCGGCATCGGCATCGGCATCGGCATCGGCATCGGCATCGGCATCGGCATCGGCATCGGCATCGGCATCGGCATCGGCATCGGCATCGGCATCGGCATCGGCATCGGCATCGGCATCGGCATCGGCATCGGCATCGGCATCGGCATCGGCATCGGCATCGGCATCGGCATCGGCATCGGCATCGGCATCGGCATCGGCATCGGCATCGGCATCGGCATCGGCATCGGCATCGGCATCGGCATCGGCATCGGCATCGGCATCGGCATCGGCATCGGCATCGGCATCGGCATCGGCATCGGCATCGGCATCGGCATCGGCATCGGCATCGGCATCGGCATCGGCATCGGCATCGGCATCGGCATCGGCATCGGCATCGGCATCGGCATCGGCATCGGCATCGGCATCGGCATCGGCATCGGCATCGGCATCGGCATCGGCATCGGCATCGGCATCGGCATCGGCATCGGCATCGGCATCGGCATCGGCATCGGCATCGGCATCGGCATCGGCATCGGCATCGGCATCGGCATCGGCATCGGCATCGGCATCGGCATCGGCATCGGCATCGGCATCGGCATCGGCATCGGCATCGGCATCGGCATCGGCATCGGCATCGGCATCGGCATCGGCATCGGCATCGGCATCGGCATCGGCATCGGCATCGGCATCGGCATCGGCATCGGCATCGGCATCGGCATCGGCATCGGCATCGGCATCGGCATCGGCATCGGCATCGGCATCGGCATCGGCATCGGCATCGGCATCGGCATCGGCATCGGCATCGGCATCGGCATCGGCATCGGCATCGGCATCGGCATCGGCATCGGCATCGGCATCGGCATCGGCATCGGCATCGGCATCGGCATCGGCATCGGCATCGGCATCGGCATCGGCATCGGCATCGGCATCGGCATCGGCATCGGCATCGGCATCGGCATCGGCATCGGCATCGGCATCGGCATCGGCATCGGCATCGGCATCGGCATCGGCATCGGCATCGGCATCGGCATCGGCATCGGCATCGGCATCGGCATCGGCATCGGCATCGGCATCGGCATCGGCATCGGCATCGGCATCGGCATCGGCATCGGCATCGGCATCGGCATCGGCATCGGCATCGGCATCGGCATCGGCATCGGCATCGGCATCGGCATCGGCATCGGCATCGGCATCGGCATCGGCATCGGCATCGGCATCGGCATCGGCATCGGCATCGGCATCGGCATCGGCATCGGCATCGGCATCGGCATCGGCATCGGCATCGGCATCGGCATCGGCATCGGCATCGGCATCGGCATCGGCATCGGCATCGGCATCGGCATCGGCATCGGCATCGGCATCGGCATCGGCATCGGCATCGGCATCGGCATCGGCATCGGCATCGGCATCGGCATCGGCATCGGCATCGGCATCGGCATCGGCATCGGCATCGGCATCGGCATCGGCATCGGCATCGGCATCGGCATCGGCATCGGCATCGGCATCGGCATCGGCATCGGCATCGGCATCGGCATCGGCATCGGCATCGGCATCGGCATCGGCATCGGCATCGGCATCGGCATCGGCATCGGGCAATTGTCATATGGACAGAGGTTGGTAGTTAGTTGAAGCGTGGCTTGACGGTTCTTGAGCCACGAGCCGAGAAACATTGGATGTGGAAGATTGGAAAGTGTGAATGCATGGTAACGAGGAGTAGATCGTGGGGATGAAAGGACACCGGTAGAATAGGGTGTGGAAGAAGTTTTTGAAAGCCGGCGGACTGGCTGGTGGTAGGGCTAGGGATGATGTTGTTGGATGCAATTATTGGGGCTCAACATTGCAGGTTAAAGTTGTTGTTAAATGCAATTCACGAGGCCCAACATTGCAGGTTGCGGATGCTTAGTGTCCATCTCGATGCTGATCCTACTTTCATGTTCATGATAATGTTGAAATGTTGGTTAGTAATGAAGCATCTCAAAAAACAAAACTCAAAAAACAAAACGCAAGGTAGCACGATTTAGTCTTTTGAGCCATCAAATATATCATACCATATCGTCCGATATAGTATTTTTGACAGACCGTATTAAGGGGTTAACATGGGAGGTTTGGCTTGGGAGCTCGAAATTCCCTCAGATCAGACTGTGAACTTTCCAGATACGGTATCAGCAAGCGAGAATACCACAACACAAGCATAGTCAACGCTCCATCGATATGAATATGATATGCTGACTAACCATATCGTGCTACCTTGGTGTAGCGTGGACACAACTAAAGCCCCCGAGGTCCTCTTTCTGGTTATCGAGGCCCATGTCAATGACATAACACCTCTGGGCCCAGCTCAAAAAGGCTCGGCCACGTGGGCGCCCAACTGTCCCGTTGGAAGAAAGTAAACTGACGGTAAGAGGGAAAGAGGGAGAAGAAGGTTATCGAGGACCATGTGATTGGGCCACGACGTCAAAACTTCCGTGGTCGAAATGTTACATGTCCATGACGATACACCTCTGGGCCATGCTCAAATAAGGCTCAGCCGAGTGGGCGCCTACCTGCATGTTGCAGGTAGTGGTTAGACTCATACTCTCACCGATTTAGAAGTTACTCATATGAAAACCGGTTTGGTGTGTCCGTTACAAGTCATGGAAATCTCTAGCCTAGCCCTCCCCGCTTCCTAAGTAGATAAAGCACGCAAGTGTCACAATATATCTCGGCGACTGTGCGAACTCCGTAGTAGAGCTGTCCAAGGCTGACGCGTAGTTTCCCACATTATAAGGTGGCCGGGCCTGCGATTTCTGGCAGTGCCCTTTTAACCTTTCCCCATCACGAGTAAGCTAGTTACTCGTGCAACCATCATATATACTGTGTAACATGCAAGCTATAGCATTCCCTACTCTATAAAGTGCCGTAATGCAACGACCTCCATAAGCCCGCCGTCCCATGAAATGCCAACCGATAGCTCTGCCTCGAGGAAGGCACCTCCTCCTCTAAAACCTTAAAAACCCAATACTCTTGATGGTCCTCTCACTCCACCTCCCTAGTGGAAGATGTGCCTTCAGACCCCTCCTGTGTAACGTTATTGACCCATGGCTTGCGATATCAAGTGTGGTCTACCCCACATGCCGCGAATCAGAGTATTTCCCGGGGGTGGCTGACTACGCCCATGCGGGTGGGTGCAGTCTCCGTGGACCATCGACTGGGCAGCACCACAACAACGGTGTTGCCCCTGCCAACAACGCCCAGCCATCATGTAGTAAGGATCGTGGTGGTGGTGGTGGCTCATGTTGCTACTGCTCCCTCTACCGGAGCTGGGTAACCCGCCATTACCGCCATGGCGTCCCCCCTGAGCACTGCGTTGACACCTGCGCCCCTCGTCTCCGGCCACCGTGGGGCACCTTTACTATAATCCCTGCCTCTACCATGGGCTGGCACTTTTCCTTGAAGATGGCCGCCTTGAGCGGTGGCATGTCCCTAGCCCTCTGAAAACACGGTTCTTGCTCATTGTATAAAGCTAGAGTAAACTCACCCTCGATGCCTGTGTAGCCTGGAAGTTCAGTCATGTTGTAGGCGAACGCCCCTTGCCGGTCGCGAAGTCCCTGCTCCAGCCGCTCCTGCTGCTCCTCGCTGAAGTCGGGGTACATGCCGAGCATCCTCCCTCCTTGGTCTTCACGTACTTGGTGGGCGGCTCCTACGCTCCCCCTGGCAGGAAGATGTTGATGACCGCTCCACCTCGCCAAAGCTGGCGTTGGCGCTGCCTCCTTGGCCCCCGTCTAGGCCCTCTCCGCTGCCTGCCTCCACCCGTACATGCCCTAGTATCGGCAACGGCTGCAGCCTTGGCTGCCGCGCTGGCAGCCTGAGCCATTCCGGCGAGAGCTTGTCCACTGCTTCCATGCTGCACACGAACGCCCCATGCCATGCCGTAAATCCTCCACCTCGCACCCCTTGGCCTGCCTTGCATGCGCCCCTCGCTCTCCATATGTCAGCAGCAGTAGCATCATCATGAGGTGGACCAACACGCTCACAACTCCTTTGAAACTGGTGTTGCTGAGCAACCCCCTGCTTGCTGGCTGCGGCAGAGGCGGTTGAGGTGGTGCGGCTCTTCTCGCCTCTTGGCCTTTTTGGGGTTGGGCGAATTTGGCAACATGCTCTCAGGCGTACCCTCTCCCGTTGAATAGAACCTGAGAGACCTCAGCTGCAGACAGGCATGGATCGCCTTCTGGAGCTTTAGAGGCAGTGTGGGACACACGCTCTCATCCCTCTCCCTTTCGGCCCTCAGCGCCTTCTCTTCCTTTTTTAGCTTTGCGCTGCCCCTACGCGCTTCCTTCTTACCGGCCTTTTCTCTTGCCGCTCGTACCGCCCTTGCTTCATGCTCCCTAGCCCTTTTTGCACTAGTGGCGGCCCACTCTGCAACCCTCACGTTTCTTGCGACGGCCATACTGGCATCCCTATCGGAGGCAAATGCCGCACCTCCACGGCAGATCAGTCCCAATCGGGCAGGCTAGCGTGTCACGTCCTAACCTTCCGCAACTGATGTATCGGCATCGGGGCATCGGCATCAGGGCATCGGCATCGGGGCATCGGCATTGGGGCATCGGCATCGGGGCATCGGCATCGGGGCATCGGCATTGGGGCATCGGCATCGAGCATATGTATCGGGGCATCAGCATCGGGGCATCGGCATCGGAGCATCGGCATCGGGGCATCGGCATCGGGGCATCAGCATCGGGGCATCAGCATCGGGGCATCGGCATCGGGGCATCTGCATCGGGGCATCTGCATCGGGGCATCAGCATCGGGGCATCGGCATCGGGGCATAGGCATCGGGGCATAGGCATCGGCATCAGGGCATCGGCATCGGGGCATCGGCATCGGGGCAACGCATCGGGGCATCGGCATCGGGGCATCTGTATCGGGGCATCGCATCAGGGCATCGGCATCGGAGCACCGGCATCGGGGCATCGGCATCAGGGCATCAGCATCGGGGCATCGGCATCAGGGCACCAGCATCGGGGCATCGGCATCGGCATCAGGGCATCGGCATCGGGCATCAGCATCGTGGCATCGGCATCGGGGCATCGGCATCGGAGCATCGGCATCGGGGCATCAGCATCGGGGCATCAGCATCGGGGCATCGGCATCGGGGCATCGGCATCGGGGCATCTGCATCGGGGCATCTGCATCGGGGCATCGGCATCGAGGCATCGGCATCGGGGCATAGGCATCGGGGCATAGGCATCGGCATCAGGGCATCGGCATCGGGGCATCCGCATCGGGGCATCGCATCGGGGCATCGGCATCGGGGCATCTGTATCGGGGCATCGCATCGGGGCATCGGCATCGGGGCATCGGCATCGGGGCATCGCATCGGGGCATCGGCATCGGAGCATCGGCATCGGGGCATCGGCATCAGGGCATCGGCATCGGGGCATCGGCATCAGGGCACCAGCATCAGGGCATCGGCATCGGGGCATCGGCATCGGGGCATCTGCATCGGGGCATCTGCATCGGGGCATCGGCATCGAGGCATCGGCATCGGGGCATAGGCATCGGGGCATAGGCATCGGCAACAGGGCATCGGCATCGGGGG